>JAOWCC010001751.1:38023479-38623479 GCA_030867875.1 Actinernus sp. WN-2022
TGATTTTAGTCCTTCCTGCCGTTGCCTGGTGATGATAGAGCCTGATGATAGTGTGCTTTTCTGATTTCTCTTGACGTCAATTCCTGCGTTCATTTCCGCGTATTCCTTTTCATCGACACAACAATTTCTCCTTTTTTACCACTCTATACTTACCATTATTTTTTTATTTAAGATTCCTATCTCGACTGACGATCAACCGCGCTGGCCATTATTTGTCGCAATATCTACAGGTCAAGGGCAGTCCTGTACACTACAGGTCTCTTGGCCAAACGCCTGGTTTCCTTCACAGGAGTTGACATACATCATCGTCCCCAAGTCTTTCAGCGCCTCCATTCGAGAAATTGAATACCCCACAAACTTAGAAACTTCAATACTCTGCCAGAGTATTTACGTCTCAAAGTCTCAAAATCATGGGTTCTGAGACCGCATAATGGCCGAGTGGACTCGAGGCTGCCTATTATTTCGCTGCCTGTCGGCACGTGCCAAATCTGCATTTTATTTCAGCGGAAGTCGTCCATGTGTCCGGTGAACTACGAAGTATTTTCAGTGCTGGTGTTGAGAGAAACACGTGCAGCCGGAGGTGACACAAACTGACTTCCAACTAAGGGAGGAAGCGCCATTGAAAATACTGCGCTTCTACGACAACGCAAAGTCTCCGTTAAATCAGCAAACAACGGTTACTAGCCGAGTTCAGTACGAGAACTGTGTATCAAGAAAAAATGTGGACGGGTAAAAATAGCAGAAGGCTTTCGATGCTGATATCTGGATTGCTTGTGTGCCTCGTTTGTGGTGATGATGAAGATTATGACCCATGCAAAGCAGGTTTGTCGTTTAGCTAGAATTCGTCCCATCTTTTTCAGTTAGAATCATAACCAGCAGTTTATGCATGTACCTTTAAAGGCACTATTTTGTAACCTTCGTCTAACATTAAAACAAACCCTTCTGGTTATGTTGATGGCATTATCTCTCTCATCTCTCTCCTTGATTTTTGCGATGCATTCTTTTTTACACGTCTCATTTACGAGTACGTGCTCTCCGAAAGTGTTCAAAGAAATAAGAATTAGGCCCAACCTTCTAGATACCCGCGTACCGTACAATAGCAATAAACCGCAGCTTCACGATCAAGACTTTGATAAAGAGAAAATGTTGTGATTTCCAACAGCCTTAGCTCGCGACAAACTCGTGCCTCTTGGATTTTATTTTGGCGGAAAATTTTCTGTGTATTGAATGAAACCGGATGTCTGAAAAATGTTTAGTTTAGTATTTCATAGGTTTCTTTTACGTAGTTTTAAGGAATAGGCTAACATTCTTGTTCTTTGTTGAATATTGGGAAATTAATGTTAAGTTTCTTCGGTATTTTTACCAGCATAGTAAGCGGATACATAATACCAGAGAAACAGAATACTGCGGTGAGATTGATAGGATCGGCATTCATATTTGGAGCATCCACTTGATATAATACCACTCTTCTCTTTGATCCTATCAATTAATTTTGTGATAGCACTGATTACTTATCTGTTTTCTTAATTTCTTTGGCTATGTTGACGGTTATTAATTACTCAATTATACCAATTATACACTATTATACTTTTCCGCTTAAACTTTAATTGACTAAAATATTTTAAGGTACCGTTTGGGATTACAGACTAACTTAATTCAGCTGACTTCGAGTACTAGAACTGTTTATCAGTCCCGCCTATCGATGTTACAACCCACAAAGGAAATGACAAGCACTTGTTTATCATTTCCTAATCCCCAGACTGATGGTGGAGGTAATTGTCGCGTTGCCAGGTCTTAGTTTTCCCATCATGTTTTGTGTTGTTTCAGACGGTATTATCCAGGGTGATATCGCAGTGTCACGGAGCACGATGCGGCGTTCGAGGAGCAGGCGAGCCGCCACGGCATTTACAGGCCGATTATGGCCGAACGGGGTGATTCCATTTGAGATCGAGAACGATTATAAAGGTACGAACAATAAACCTGACCAAATATAGGAATCATATGGCGGCCATGTTGAGTCCCAGGAGAATAAAAACCTTTGTTTTTGCTAGTCTTAACGCATTCTATCCTGACTTGGAGGCCCGCCGTGGCCTCCATGTAAGAAGAATCAATGGAGAGATGTTCTTATTCAATGATGTTTCTTTTTCTTGGAACTTCAAAAAAGCATTTCCGAGTCCAGTACCTTCTTCCCCAGTAGGGTAGGGAAACATAGTTTAATTTCCTGTTTTTCACTTTTAATTTGTTTGACAAATTATTGGAATGCACTCTAACACTAGCCCATAATAAAAAAATAACGAGCATATGATAAAAAAAGACGTATTAAATGGCAAAGCCACTGTATAGTCACAGGCCTAGAAGGGGGATTTCTCACTTTGGAGATATAAATGTCACACCGGGTGGTTAAATTCGCAAACCGAGGTTAAAATATACAGACTGCAGTCACAGATTTAGCGCAACCATAGGGCCAGATAAAGTAGGAGCCCCTGATAACTAGGAGCATCCATCCTGCATACTAGGCCTATGTCACAGCGTTTTCACAAGTTAGGTTATTTTTAGAACGGTTTCTTGCTATTGTTGAGTTGCAATTATTCCTAAGGAAATCAAATCACAAAAGCGTAGTAGCCATGTTGTTTGGTATAACAAAAGTAGATAATGAGGCATCTTTTGTTCCGCCACGGTGCAACCATTAATTGGCGGAGAAAGTAATCTAAAAATAGCCCAACTTGTAAAAACGCTGTGACAACTATACAGAACATATGGACGCTCCTGTTATGGGCTCCTGCTCGAGGAAAGAAAAAAAAGGAAAAAACTGATCATCTGAGGAATATATAATCCGCCATAATCTGATCCAATCGATCCGTGGTCCGATCCGATGCTGGTTTTCTAAGGCGCCTGCAAGTAGTCAAAATAAATGTTAAAATTTCATTTCGACTCGATTTCCGAGTTGTCATAGGTTCGTACTTCGCCTCGCTCTAGCTCGGAAATGGACTATTCATACAGTGCAGCGAATGAGTTGCTGCGACCGATTTAAAGGGACTATGTCTTGGTGTTACGCATGTCTGGAGTCAAAATGGTGGCTGTTAATAGAGGTAATCGGCTAACGCTGTTGTCACCCAATTCAGATCATGTGATTTAAACATACATTACTCTGGAGAATTGACTCTGAAATTAATTTTATTCAGATAGGCATGACTGCATTATGATTAGAATGAAAAAGGAATAATTCCCCAGAGTAGCATCTGTTTATATCACATGATCTGAATTGGGTGGCAACAGCGTTAGCCGATTACCTCTATTAGCTACAAATAGTTAAGCTCTCCTCACCTCAATGCTTGATTGATACGCAATATTTCCCTTGAAGACTACGTCTATACACAGTTGGTTAGTCATTTTTGCTTTGATTCTAACCATCCCACATGTGCGCGAGGATCATCAGGTAAATTCATATGGAAACCGCTGCAAATATCTGTGTCCGGACTGCGGCCTCTCACCGTGACGTCACGTCTCTCCAATTGTTAAATGAGCCCAGCCCGTTACAAAGCTGGTACATCTTAAAATGCAAATTCTGAAAAAGGGATAAAAACGCGTTAGAAAGGTTGATGGTGATGTAAATTTAATAAACACACTGGTCAGTTCTAACGAATTACTTGAACACGACAATGTGCTACTGTTCACTTTACGCTTTAGCTAATCACCAAGTCAAAGCCGATTAGCTGATGATATCTGTGGAATTTCCGAATGCAATATGGACGTCTGTAATTATGATATAATATATGGTTTAACCCTCACATAATATGGTTTGGAGTTAAACTTAGAAATGGCAGATTTTCGATTAATTGCGAGCCTTTTTTAGATAAACGTGATTCCCATTTGCGGTATAAAGTCGGCTTCTTTGCGGTTTTCAGTTAAGACGCAATGCGTATGCAGACAGCAGATGCGGTTTGGCCGTTCTGAATGGTCAACAGAACAACGCTTTTTTTCTTCACCTTTCGATAAGCGAAAACAGGTTCAAAATGTCTAGAACCTTAAAGTCAACTGAATTGGCTGTTAAGACTGCTCTGGTAAACTTCCAGGGGTATATATACCATTGCATAAATGGCGTCCAGATTAAATAGGTATTGTGCTGGAGACTTTAGCCTCGTGTTCACGTTGCCACACGAAAGCGTGTTCACATGAATGCGAGGCTAAAGATTGCTAGACAACGGGTTTATTGAATTCACTAAACTTTTATCATGATCCCGGATCGTAATATACTATTTTGGAATTAAACGGTTGTCATATATCGTGTTCTGTCATGTATTAATTTGTCGAGTTGTGTGCCTTATGTTGGCTGGACAAAAGTGCAGCTAAACGAGTCCCACGTAGTGCACTACGTCTCTTACTTCTTAATTCAGTACTGAAGGGTCGTATGTTAATGAGCTACGGAATAAGCAATAACGGATGGCCTGCCAACTTCGGCCAGCAGAGCTCCCCTGGACGGAACTAATGGTTTTTACAATTGTACATTTAACCGGTGGCACAATTTACTATTGTGGTCTGTTACAGGGACCACGGTGCTTTACGTGCAGAGACAATAGTTGAAATCGATGTTCTGTATACCAGATATTCAATAAAACATTTTTTGGGAGGTGGCGTGGCCCAGGGACCCTGAATTCGATTCCCCGTGCGTTCGACCATGTTTGTAAATAACCAGTCGATTTGTCTCGTCGTCGACTGAGATTCCTACTCCGCTGCAGTTAAACGTACCGTGTATAAATAAGTGCTGTTATTATTATTATTATTATTATTACTTTTGGCAACTTAGTATTTTGTATTTGTTTCAAAATAGATGTCATTTTGTCATTTTGCACAAACGACGTACGCAGTCGAGTGGCGTACGTAGTCGAGTGTCGAGGCGCAGTCGAGTGGCGTGGCTATTGTTGTGGCATGGCAAACCTCTAATCTGCTTTGTTATTATTGTTATTGCAGGCGAGCAAAAGGGTACCATTCTACAGGCCATGAGACACTGGGAGAACTTTACCTGTCTATCATTCATCGAACACACTGAGGAAGAAAACTTTATTTATTTTCACAAGGGACGATGTGGGTAGGGTTTTCATCAGACCTTTCTAAATAAAACAAAGATCACGCGAAACACATCGACTCGTTTCCAACAAACGTCTTATAATTACTTGGATTTTCATTTGTATCCAACTTCGTAGGGTTAGTCAGAATTTTTGATACGTCGTATTTCCTTTGCTCGATAGTTGCTGTTCCTATGTTGGTTTGAAAGGGAACGGACGCCAAGGAATATCCATCGGCAAGAACTGCGACAAGTTGGGTATTATCGTGCACGAAATTGGTCACTTGGTAGGTTTCTGGCACGAACACACGCGACCAGACCGTAACCAGTATGTTACCATCATAATAGAGAACATTAAAAAAGGTGAGCGGTGTTAGCATAATAAAACGTAAAGTTTATGTGATGTAGAATTAGTTACACTTGTTCAGCACATGATGGCTGCCGCGTACGGAGAGCTGTGGACTCCAATATATAGGCCACAACAGGCATCGTGTTTTATGTTATTCCTTCTCTTAATCAATTAATGTAAAGTGTGTTGTAAATAGTTTTATATAAAAATACTTGTTTGCTTTTATATTTTCATTCCACACTCCTGTATAAAGTGAAGAAGGTCTAAGAAACGCTTTATTATAAAGGCAAGGCACAAAACATCTCACGGTTTCTCTGCTTTATACAAAAAAGTTATTTCACTTAGATAGATCGCGAATTTGTTCTCTTTTTCCAGGAGAAGAGCACAATTTCCAGAAATTAACGGCCGCGGAAATCGATTCGCGTAACGAGGGCTACGACTACAAGTAAGGGTCTTTAAGACTGCTGTGTTGTGTTTTCTTTATGCAGATTATTTTAACTCAATTCTAACTGCAAAAATAGTATCCCTCTTCAACTTCACTCTCCATCTTAAACGAAACCAAGAAAATAATGATTGTTTAGAGTTTTAACTCAAACGATTCATATTTTTGTCAGATCCATCATGCACTACGGCAAACACACATTCGCTGCGTCACTCAATCACGTGACTATCCTACCCAAGAGAGACCCACTAACACGTATGGTGCCCGCGATTGGTCAGCGTGAACAGTTGAGTCCTGGGGATATACGTCAGACACACAAGATGTACAGATGTACACGTAAGTAGACTGCGAACTGCTCCTGGCTACTTTTTTTCTCGTCAATCGGTCTTGGCAAATCTGAGAATAAGCTGTAGTTAAGCGCCAATAACTGACTTTTTTAGGTGTTTTTGTCTGTTTGAATGTGGGTTACCTGTGGTGCGCAGACAAGGTGATAGCGCAAGTCAAACGTACAGCGCAAGTCAAACGTACAGCGCAAGTCAATCGTACAGCGCAAGTCAAGCGTACAGCGCAAGTCAAACGTACAGCGCAAGTCAAACTTACAGCGCAAGTCAAACTTACAGCGCAAGTCAAACTTACAGCACAAGTCAAACGTACAGCGCAAGTCAAACTTACAGCGCAAGTCAAGCTTACAGCGCAAGTCAAGCGTACAGCGCAAGTCAAACGTACAGCGCAAGTCAAACGTACAGCGCAAGTCAAACGTACAGCGCAAGTCAAACGTACAGCGCATGCATGCCAAACCTACAGCGCTAAAGAGTACCAAGAACAGTGGCTAGCAGGCTATTAATTTTCTCAAGCAGAAGTCATCTTCTCCCTAGAAGAATAACAATCAATATTTTCCAACGAAATGGTGGAAATAAATAAACTTTATGATAGTAATAATTCAAAACTTTCCAGAGATTTAAACTCAGACCTTTATCTTTGAATGTGACGTTAATAACTATTGTTACCTTCTATAATGCGAGCAGTATGTGGACGCACCATGCAGGAGCCACGTGGTACTCTAACGTCACCCGGATATCCCGGATCCTATTCCGTTGGCCGACATTGCGAGTGGCGTATCTCGGTGACTCCCGGGGAAAGAATTGTGTTGAACTTCACTGTGTTTCATTTGAAGAAGAGCTCACACAACCGCTGTAAATATGACTTTGTTGAGGTGAGGGACGGTCATGGAAAAACATCAAATATGATTGGTCGATACTGCGGCAAAAGAATCCCACCGTCCATATGGTCAACTGGAAGTAGACTGTGGATCAAATTCAAATCTGGTGGCTTAGGAAGCAAGCCTGGATTCAGGGCCAAATATGAAAGTATGTTTCAGTCTGTTTCTCCTTTCTTGTGGCAAAAAGAGTTTAAGAAGCCATAATACCATACTGCCACATCTTGCGGTTTTATTTAAGGACTTTTTTAGTTGCAGAAGAAATGCAGTCTCCTTCAGATAACATGACGACTCGTAAAAATACACAGCCGTATTAGATGCTTAGCCAACTAATAACCTCTATATATTTCACCAGTAGCTTAGATTTAGCATTCAGAAGGTTGAAGATTTGAATACCGATGACGTGCTTGAAAAACAAATAAGCCATTTCTCTATCTTTTGAGCTCTACGCAAAGAAGATTTATTGGGAAGTCTTGAGTTGATGTGCATTAAAGTTAACAGCCTGAACACACGCAATATTCTTTTATACTGATTTAAGTTGCAGATAATTAAAGCTTTGAGTTGCGAACGTAACTTACACATCTAACTACTCCGAACACAACTTGTATCACAAACGTGGTGCAGCTTGCTGTTGTAAGAAGTTAAGCAATGATCCGGCTAAGAACGATAGCTGGGTTAATGTTCTAATCTTCTTTCTTGTAATATCATTGGTTGATACTCATAAATTCAATAGAAAACCATCGAAATAATACATTTCATTCGATATTTTTTTAAATGTTAATTTGTTGTTGATCAAACTAACCGTATGGTTTAATTTCGAAGAATATCGTATGTGGGGAAAGTTCAGTAAAATTTGCGATTAAAAGATCTTTTGTTTTCTCCCTTTCCGATTGGCTGGATGGTGGCTTCTTTGAGTTTTCACAGTAAAAAGATCAATAGCATAAAAACTACTTTATTTTATTTCCTAGGAGTAGTTTGAACTGTAGACATCTCATACAGCACTTCAGGCATATTCAAGTAAAATCGTATGTGGGGATTTGCTCATTGCCACAACCTGTTGTCTTTTGCTTCAGTTCTTAGCTGAATCATTATTTAAACTCTATTAGTTCAACCTTTAGCGATATGTTGCAGCATCTTACCGCATCATTTAAAATGTTGCGATACGAGTTCACCAAAGTAACGTTTCTTTCCTTTTTCTCCAGCCCGTTGCGGCGGACCAATCAGAAAAGCTCACGGGACAATACAGTCCCCTAAATACCCTAGCTGGTATCCATCCAACAAGGAGTGTGTATGGACGATCTCTCTACCCTCCAAGGTACTCGTAGAACGGAAAAGCTTCTGTGTCAGTATATGTGGTTTAACGTAGGCTTGTGTTGCAACCTTAAATTGGATTTAAACTGAATTTATGACCGCTTGAGTTGGTTACATATTTTGTTAATCTGAACACTGTCCTAGACAGGTTTCCAGACTAAATGCAATGCGAAGGCGAGCCAAGCAAAACTGGCATGGGGACACATTACGCCAATCTCGTTCCCAGAGCCCGCATATATTATGGTCAGCGCTTTGTATCTTGGCGCTGACCATAAGACACGCGGGCTCTGGAAAAATGAGGTCGTCACGTGCGCATTGGTCAGGAGCAATTACCGTTGGCCAGACGTTAATTTGTGTATAATCTTATTCAACCAAAGAGTTCCAAAGTGGGCCTGAAGTTCGTGGCGTTCGATATGGAAGACCACGAGCACTGCCACTATGATTACCTACAGTTGTTCGATGGAGTAGACGAGTGGTCCCCTTCACTGGGGAAGTTCTGCGGCAAGAAGCTGCCTCGAGAAGTGAGGAGTAATTCCAGCTACCTGACGATCAAATTTAAATCGGACGCTTCTATCAACAAACCTGGCTTCTACCTGTCGTTCATTTCAGGTAAAGGAATCCAGCGGCAAAACGTTAATACTTAAGACTTGAAGACATGCTATTAAGGTTCTGATTGGTGGTTTGATGTCGACTCGTAAGGTCTAACACCAATCATGGATCACGATAGTATGACGTCAGTAACTTTTAAATAGGCTGAAGTTACGACAAAGCGGTGCTCTGGATTCTCCAAAAGTGTGATAATAAGAATAATTGTAGTAATAATGATGTGTATATAGCTCCGCTAATATTATGATAATAACAAAACTAAACTTAATAATGATAAAAATATTTCATAAAAGAGAATATACGTTCGATTCCCAAACATTTTTGGACGTCGTTTTGTTTGTATTTTTGATAAGACATTTTAGACCTGGTAAGCATGTTTAAACCTGTATTCACTTTTCACTTTTATTTCAATTTACAAGTTACGTTACAAAGAATCTAAGCAACCCACATTTAGCAAATGCTATTTGGGGGGGGGGGGGGGGGTTTGCAAATATACAAGAAACTAGGTCTTATTAACAATTTATTTTCAAACAAAAGAAGAACGGAAACAGATCTTAAATTACAAGAAGGACTGACTGCTAAAATAAGCACTATTTAAAAAAAGCCAACAATATATATCTACTGTAATTTACAAGATTTAAAGATTCAGGCAATTTCCTAGTCGAAAAAAAGACAGGAAGTTGAATTCAAGGCGAAAAAGTTGTGGGTTTGCTAAATGCTGTATTTCTTCTCTGTGTAATGAAAACTGAATATTCGCTCACAGAAACTGGGTATGTATTCACAGCTTTAGCAGCTCTCCTTATCGTGTCTTTAACTCATCTGTTCTAATTCCTAATTTTCAGAGAGAAACGAATGCAACACTGACAATGGCGGGTGTGCGCAGATCTGTCAGAACACGTTGGGAAACTACAAATGTGGCTGCTATCCTGGTTACGAACTGCACTCAAATGGCAAGGACTGTGAAGGTAACGCCTGCTATTACTGATCGGTATCATGCTGGATACAGTACAAGACATTAAATCAACTGTACAAGTTCCATTGATCTTATTCACAAAGGCATCAAAGCGAGGCTAGTTGTTGCAGCTTGTTGCAGGAAGAAATAAATCTACAGTCGATGACGGAAAATAACGTTAATTTCCTTACGACACAAAAGAACACTACAGTGCGGTATGACAGAAACTAAGACATTTCTGACCGGCTCCAGTTTTGCGATCTTTGGGACAACTGGCCTCGCTCTGATACCATTGTTACCAGACTTCTTCCCTCGCGGGCATGATATATGAATAAGGTACAGTACGAAGCGGGTGGGCTCCTGGCTATATGTCATTTAGAGTACATATGCACCCTATGACGTCACGTTCTGAACGAAAATGTTTTGTGTCCTTCTTTTGCTTATTGTTATATAAAACAAAACGCCTGTTAAATTAATAAATTGACAAATATTTTACGAGCGTGCGCATTAGCCGCAGTGGTGATCGACTCCCAAAATGTAGCCACAATACCAGTCACAACTAGTTCATAGTCCAAATTCCGAAAAACCAGAAGAAACGAAGAACCGTGAAGTAATTAATTAGTTTTACACCTGTAGTTATTACGGAACTGTTCTCTGCAGCAGTTTACACGTATATTTCCTTGTCCCCAGCGGCGTGTGGTGGGATTCTGTCTAACGGGAATGGCACCATCACGTCCCCTAGTTATCCCGCTAACTATCCCAGGAACAAACGCTGTCTTTGGAAGATAATGGGTCCCAACGGTCAGCGGATTTCCCTCAAGTTCAAGTCCTTCAGACTCGAGGGGAATGGGAACGGGGTAAGTTGTCCATTATTATTAAGCCCTGGCAAAACGGAGTCGTAATCCACTGTACCGAAAAAGATGGCGGCTGTACATTTGACCACAATTCCTTGCGAACCTAACACGGTCAAAATAATACGTAGAAATCATCTATTCTCTTCAATTGGCAGCAGCGCTTGTTTGTTTTGAATATTCAAAACCTCTCTACAGTAATTTTATAACGGATTTAAAGTTTTTCGCGCGTAAAGGATTGTGGGTACAAGTACAAGCCGCCATCTTTTTCAGTATAAGTCAACGCAAGCTGACTTGCATTCAACTAACTTGTGAAATTGTTCCACCGAGAATAGGGAAATGGGAAAAGCGAATCTTGAGCTAGCTCCAGAACGTTTTTAAAACAAAAGAAGACTTGCGAACAACTTGCGTTCACTTGCGCTCAATTACAAGTTAGCGCAAGTGGGTGGCCAAACTGAACGCAATTTAAAAACTTGTGACGACTCTACTGCTGGTTCCTATAAGACGATGAACATTTTATTAGACCAAGAGAGCATAAGTAAGAGAGGAAATCTTGTAGCACGCGGTGTGCGATGATAATGTCGAATCAAATATATTTTTAGTAACCGGAAGTAGCTGAATCAAAGTGCGCGATATATAGGCAAGTCTATGATCAATTATCAAATACGAAGAGATGCACGCGCATATATGTAATGGCAATTAAATAAATAAATACGAAAATAAATAGTGCACGTACAGTTGAGTTGCATGCGCATATTAACGGAAATGTAATGCGTGCGTGCAGACATAATTACAAAAATAAATACTGCACATGCAGATGCGTTGCACGCGCATAAGGTGACGGCATACAACAGAAAGAACATGACGTGTATGTGCACACGCAGATGTAACGGAAATTAAAATTGGAAATTGAATATTTTACGCGTTATGGTAAAAAATGAGACTGATCATTGAGATAATTTGGAAAATCACAAATTTCCATAAACGGGAGAATTGTATGTAAATGACAGGACGGCGTTAAATAGCCATACGAAGTCGAGCATGCAGGCCGATTCAGGACTCCAAAACCTAGCTCATGTGTTCCGCGCGCTGGTACACGGTTGGGCGGGCAATATTCACTCTCATGCTATATGTATGGTACTCCGCGCGCCTATTGGAGATTCCCTGTCTTTAATATTTATGCTCTCTTGATTAGATTCTTGCTGCCGCAGCGAGAGAGCCTGAAACGAGCGAGCAAGGCAGCAGTTCTAATCTGTAAGCGGGTCCAAATCTCGATTTCTTTTTTTTACCACAATGCATCACTTCTATTGTCTTTTTTTACCACAATGCTTTGCACGGATCTGATCGTCACGTGACATTACACGAGGTGTAGACGTGTAGGCGAACTGTGTGAACTATCAGTTTCCAAAGAGCAAAATCTCTCCTTGGACTTCGATAAAGTTTAAAGTGCTTCTAACCCTTCTTGAAATATTTCTACCTATGAAACTTTGAAAGGTTTTGAGTACTTCTGCGAAGACATTTTTGGTTTACAAATAATACTCTATGTTCTACGCTTGTTTGAAATGCTGAAAAATTGACCTTTCCTGACCCATGACCGCGTTAGAAAAAGCCTGGGTCGATTCCCGGGTCGACGTCATCTCATTAATGCATTATCCTCCATGGCGCCTTTCTATCACAACAACATCGATTTATAGAAAATATACACAGTTTGTGAGTCGTTAGTAAAGAAAAAAGTCATTTTAGACAAAATGCTAAGTATTTATTCAAATTATTGCAAAGTCGAATTAATGAGATGACGTCTACCCGGTAATCGACCCAGGCTTTTTCTTACGCAGTCATGGTTCAGGAAACGTCAATTTTTCACCATTTCAAACAAGCGTAGAACATAGAGTATTCTTTGTAAACCAAAAATATTTCTTCGCAAAAGTACTCAAAACCTTTCAAAGATTCATAGGTCGAAAAATGTCAAGAAGGGTTAGAAGCACTTTAAAGCAGCCGGTTCAAAACACCATAGTTATAGTTCCACTCTATTAACTATAAAATTTACAATTACATTCTCAATTTCATTTGATTTCCGGTGTTTAAACTTCACCGGAGAGAACAGCAGTTTTTTGTGCCGGACTGTTATGATATCCAGACGAAATAATATCTTATCAACTTTGTTTCAAGGTATGTAGGTACGATTACGTGGAGGTGAGAGACAAAGAAAATAAGATTCTTGGCAAGTTCTGTGGCTCCAAGATGCCTCAGACCACCACGTCTCCTTCAAATATCATGTGGGTTGAGTTCCGATCTGATCACACCCAATCGAGGCGAGGATTCGCCGCCATATACTACGCAGGTCAGTCAGTCGAACAATCAATCAATCATGCAATCAATCGAACAATCAATCAGGCAGGCAGGCAATTTTCCATTCATTCATGTCCTCACCTTTTTTTTTTAATAAAAGTACAATTTTTGACTGGAGTTAATTATGGGCAAGGTAGATTTTGGCTTACGTGTGGTCACACCGCGGTAAAACGTCACGCGCATGCGTATTTGCTATTTCTTGTCGGCGCGCGGCCGCCCCCAGTTTCCCGCGAAAACTGAAATGAAACAACAAGCACATACCGTGATTTTAAAATTTCTGCTTAAAAGTATCCATTTGTGAACTGTTTTGTCAAAAAATAAGAAAACTACTTAAAAGATAAGCCTAAGACTTGGTTGAAGTTTTCTTAATTTGTAATTCACTGAGAGTTTACTAAGTTATAAAATTATTTACTAAAAAAGTTAAAGCCCTCGGTAATTTGTATTTGATAGCAGAGCCTTCGTTCTTTTGGCCAGCGGAGCATACCGTTTTGCCGCGGTGTGACGTGTGGTGAGCCGTCACCTCGTTTCCAACCCTATCACCTTAACCGTGCAGCACAGGTAAACCAAATTCAAACTCACCGAAAAACCCTTCCAGAAGACACGCACAAAATGCGGCTAGACACCAGGCTTTTCCGAGCTAAACTTTACATCTAAAGGCGCGTTCGATTGGCCGTATTCTAGAATAGTCTCTGGAATATAATAGTCTCTTGAAATCACTGGTCCAGGCACTTTTTGCACTGTAAGCTACAAACACTTACTGACATAGAAGAGCGGTTTTCGATTGAGTGTCATAAAACCAAACTCAGAGCCAATCATTAATCGCGGGAGCAAGTAAATGCGCAATGGATCAATCACAAAACCAGAGTCAATCACGGGAGAAAGTATAAACGCAATGAACCAATCACCAATCACAAAACCAGAGTCAATCACGGGAGAAGTATAAACGCAATGAACCAATCCACACGAACTGAAGTAATTCGGGATTGGTTATCACGAGGAAAAGTAAATTAAACGCAATCGTGGATAACTAACCAACCAAACTCGAAAGCAATCACCTAATTACTTTTCGACACTCAATTGAACACCGCTCTGTGATGCATTTACTATTCCAGTGGCTAAAAAATCCCGATATAAGCGATTTGTAGTGATCATTCTGTGTATTCTTATTACCGAATACGGTCAATCGAACTCACCTTAAATTCCTTCGTTAATATAATTTCAAAGATACATGTATATAGTTCCAGGGTAGGTTTGCGTTGGTGCTACCACTGATCCGTTTCGACAGAGGAAAACTGGAGCCAACTCAATATATATCTTTTTTTTATTTTGCAAGTCTTTCTATTTTCTTCTGGCGTACAAACTATGCATATAGCCTGACTTGAAAAATGAAAAATACGTTTGTAAAACTTTTTCAGTTGCATTAACCCTGAACTGATATTAAAATTATCGAACTTGGATTTCGTATGTGTGGGACAAAACTACGGCATGTCCGTAACCGTACTGTAACTCACACCGCGGCAAAACGTTACGCGCATGCGTATTTGCTATTTCTTGTCGGCGCGCGGCCGCCCCCAGTTTCCCGCGAAAACCGAAATGAAACAACAGGCACATACCCGTGATTTTAAAATTTCTGCTTAAAAGTATCCATTTGTGAACTGTTTTGTCAAAAAATAAGAAAACTACTTAAAAGCTAAGCCTAAGACTTTAACAGGTTGAAGTTTTCTTAATTTGTAATTCACTGTGAGTTTACTAAGTTATAAAATTATTTACTAAAAAAGTTGAAACCCTCGGTAATTTGTATTTGATAGCAGAGCCTTCGTTATTTTGGCCAGCGGAGCATACCGTTTTCATATATCGTTAAATAAAAACTAATAGAACGTATACAAACCAAGAATATAAGATATTAGTGTTTGGGACATTTCATTTAACGATATACTTCATATATCGTTAAATATAAACTAATAGAACGTATACAAACCAAGAATATAAGATATTAGTGCTTGGGACATTTCATTTAACGATATATGAAGTACCTAGGTTTTGCGGCGGTGTGACTGTAACTTACCGTACCGTATATATCTCTGTAATTTGATTGGATCAGAAGGACAAAAACAATAAGGAAGCCATTTCAATGTCACGGCATGAGTCATTGTCGTTACATGCCCACTCATACGAAATCACCTCAATAGATTTATTTCTAAGTTTTACTGGTGATTTTTTACGTCGAGCAGACGAGGACGAGTGTAAGGAGAGAAAGGGTGGTTGTCAGCATCAGTGCGTTAATACTATTGGCAGTTACCGCTGTACGTGCAAACCAGGGTTCGTTCTACATGAAAACAAGCACAGCTGTAAGGAAGGTAAGATAATCGAAAATATGTTTTTAACGAGCATGCAGGGGGTTATTTCTTTTACTATTGGGAGTAACGTAGTGGAATAGTTCGGTTTCGCATTCAATTATTACCGCTGGATGCGATGACTACATGCGCATTTACTCAACACTAGTCTCATTCTGATGTTAAATATTCATAAATACCAGCAGCAAGATGGGTTATTCACAACTCTATGTATTGCTGTAGTTTGAACTTCTGCATCTTCTCGCTGGTATTTGTGAATATTTAACATCAGTAACGTTGAGTAAATGCGTCTGTAGTCCGCATCCAGCGGTAATTCTTGAATTTTCAAATCGTGCAGAGCCTGAAAATCCTCTGGTACTGTTGGATATATAATTTCTTAACGTACGTACAGATCTCAGTCTTTTTGCCTTTTTCACGATCAGGGAGAGACACACACTAGCTTATTGCCTTGTTCAATTCTTAGACTGTAAACCAGTAGAACTGAAGTACTAGTCCTTTTTGAAATATTTAATCTGGGCTCCTGTTAAAATACCGCGTATTTTATCCCAATGGGCAATGTTTATTTGTCACTGATAGCGCGCAACCTTGGACATGAAATTAGCCTTGTTCTGATGTTCGTACATCAAATAGGTGATAATCTAAGTGGAGCACAGCTAACTTATCCTGTTGTCATATTCTAGCATCTGATTGTGGGACCACTGTTAGTTCTCTAACCGGCCTCATCATGTCTCCTAACTATCCCGGATTTTACCAACACAAAAAGGACTGCACATGGAAGATCACAGTCACTCCCGGAAGTCACGTGGAGTTAAGTTTTAGGGTAAGGCCGCTGACTATCCTTGATGTTCGTATGACATTGAGTTTTTTAAGAACTGCCGCTGGAAGCGTGATAAGCTGATATTTCAAGCGCTCGCTCATTTTCAGAGCCAGAAGGTGCTTCCGGATAGCGCTCGAAACGTCAGCTGCAACTCGCTCCGCGGCACAACGTCACGCGCTTGCGCTTTGGGTGAGCCCAACGCACGCGCGTGCCGCCAGATTTCCCGCCAAAACTGAAAGAAACCTCAGGCAAGCTGTTTCTAATTTTAAGTACGTTTGTGTTTTTTTTCGCCAAAACAACAAAACTACTTAGCCTAAGACTTTAACAAGTCAGTGGAGTTATAAAATTATTTTCTAAAACAGTTTAAGCCCTTGGAAAACTTGTATTTGCACACTAGAGCCTTCATACTTATCGGTCAGCGGACCATAAAGTTTTGCCGCAGTGTACTCGGCAGTTAGGAGAGCCGGTGAGCCGGGGTGGCGCAGTGGTGCCTCACACCTCTTTGGCCCATGTTCTTTCCCCGGACGCGGCGCCATATGTGAGTTGAGTTTGTTGGTATCTCGCCCTTGCTCCGAGGGTTTTTCTCCGGGTTCTCCGGTTTCCTCCCTCCACAAAAACCAACGCGCTAAATTCCAATTCGATCTGTGAATTAGCCGGGTCCTGGCTTTGATCAGCCCCTATGGTTGTTTCAGGTCCCATTAGAAATTCAGTGATAGAAATTCAGAAATTCCTGTGAAAGGAAGTTGTACTCGAGAGTTTAGCAGCGGGATTCAGTCAATCAAAACGACTGTTAATTGGCTTTCCTATAAAAGCAGCTGTGATTGGATAAAAATCTGAAGAACCCAGGCAAGTGCTGCCTTGATTGACAGAAGTGCAAGTGCAAAGTAATATTTTCGAAAAAACCTGAAAAACAGAAAAACCTGCCGTGGACGCTGATTGTACGTTGGATCTAATCAGCCAAACGGTAAATAAGAATTGTTTCGGCTTGCAAAACTAGTCTTCTTCAGTTACTAGATGTTATAAGTGAATAGTCATTGTATAATACATACAATACACATGTAGAGAATTAATTAATATTGATGTTGTATCAGCTTTGCCGTAGTCCTTGCACTGCTTGTTCTTATTGTCTTCGCCAATCGTGATTCAAGGGAAAAAACCTGCCAACTTGTGATAACTAATGATTAACCGCATGTAATAGAAACATATTTACAGTTGCTGAGGCTGAAACTGTTCTAAAGCGGCGCGCTAACTCGAATAAGATAACAAGCTATGCGCAATATGACGCCGTTATTGTTACGCAATAAAGCAATACAATTTCGAATGAGTGCGACAAAAATACGTCCATGGCCTTACCGTAACCGTACTGTAACTTACTGTACCGTGACTCTGTAATTTGATAGGATCAGAAATACAAAAACAATGGAAAATCATTTCAACGTCACGGCATGTTGTACAGCTACAGTAACCGTGCCGTAAGTCATTGCCGTAACTTGCCAACTTATTTGAAATCGGCTCTAGCCGAATATAATATACATGGCTTTCGTTAAACTTTACCTGGACATTGCATGAACTCGCTTAGCGCATGCATGCAATCTATTCATTCCGTTTCGTAATCGTTGTTAGTACTTGCAGATCGAAGAAGCCAAAGATTGTCGCTATGACTACGTTGAAGTATTCTCGGGCACAGGCCACCAGGCCGAGAGCCTCGGTCGGATATGTGGGGACAGTCTCCCTAATCCCTTTACGTCCAGGGCTCACAAGATGATGATAAAGTTCCATTCCGATTCGTTGATAGCAAAGAGAGGATTTAAAGCCCGGTTTAATACAAGTGAGTAATACGGAGTATACAATTCCTGACGTTTGACGAACCAGGCATAAAAAGGTTAGGGGGATGGGCGGGGAGGAGAACCGAGGGAACTGAGGGGGTCGTAGACAATGTGGAATACCACGACCTGACAGAGCTGAATAACGTGGCGCGTAGGGACTAGGGACGACTGCAGCGTATACAAAAATGACAGAAATTTTAACATTTTGCAAGTACCTTTAAAATTAAGTTATGTGCGAAGAATAGGAGTTTTATAGCAAGGATAAGCTTCAAATACTCAGACCAAACATGTTTTAAGTTTTGAACACTATGATAAAATTTACTACAAACACGAGACATGACCACCACAAGATAGTGTTTATGGCAAAATTCCCGCCGATTTACGCGTCAGCTCGCGCATGCGCCCTAGTTATTCAGTTCTGTCCCGAGACCTAATTCATAAATGCCAACCTCGTTCCCAGGGGTCTTTACGCGCCTAGTCCAAGATGGCGTCGAAAGTACCCCTGGTACAGGCTGGTCATGTGACCCAAAAATATGCCCAATATGTGGGCATGTTTTGAGGAGCATCCGCCATCTTGGATTCATCATCGTTGAAGAACGGTTAACGGTTGAAGTGTGATCCCAATGAGTTCCAACCGTACGTTGTTCTACTTGTACCCGGTTTAGAAGCGAGTATTGAAAAAGGCAAAAACGCTAAGTTCTGATGAATTTGTAGTTGTTTTCAACGAATTTTGAACGCGCGATGCGAAAGACGACATCACCAGTTTATTTTTCAAATCAAAAATGCACGCGCTATTCGAAATTCTCCAATCCGAGCGCACGAAACGTCTAGCCATCCCACCAGCCTGTACCAGTACTTTCGACGCCATCTTGGATTAGGCGCGTAAAGATCCCTGGGAACGAGGTTGCATAAATACATCTCTTGTTCGTATTGCTCAAAAAATATCGAAAGGAACTTTAAAGTTGCCAGCGTACGCTAATGTATAAGCCAGAATATCGTGAAGCTTGAATGTCAGAACATGATTTGCTTCAGAGTTATTAGATTTCCATTTCTCGGGTCACCTTCCGAAAGGGCTATCTTTGTTACACTTTCTCATCAGTTCTAAATATACTGTTTTTAAAATAACATAGCAGTTCTTGATATATAAATATCGCATACTTAACTTATTGTAACGCCAAAGTAACGGCGTTTATTTATCTATGAACATGTTTGTATTTGAATTTACACAATTTACACATTTGGTCTTTGGGAGATAAGAAATAGACTATCTCAGTGGATGACTGTTAAATCTCTTATAGATTATTTTCACGTGACGTCATCAAAATTCTAAAATCTTAACTATGATGTATATAAAGGTGTTCTTTTTACGTGATTTAGAGATCGGTTTTCTTAGTTTTCTTTGAGAATTTCACGTCGATATTGAGTTACAGAGTTTTGAATTTTGTGAAAACCCAACTCGGCGTATTTCCTAAATGGCACGAAAATCCATATATTTCGGCCATCACTTTAATCAAGCCTAAAATTTTATACTATCTATAAAGTGTTTGGAAGTGAACACTAGTCGTATTGATGGGAAAACAGCTTTATTTGTAGTGTGACTTTGTTGGCTGCCGTCTTGGTACACCAAGAGGGCGGCCGCATACTTTTTGAATTTTTGAATATTATTTGCCCAACAGCTAGGTTACGAAGTACTCTATCGCTCCAAAATTGTGGTCATTTTTTTGCGTGACGTCAGTTAAAACGATCTATTGGATTTGCATGGATTTAACCTCGATTCCACGCTACACACGAAGGGCCCGGGACGTGTTCTCCGGTTTGAACTGGTTTGAATTGAGGGGACAAGTCCTGGAGACAAAATTACAAGATTTTTCCTAGTTCACACGAGGGGACTTGTCCCTGGGACTTGTTCCTTTGTGTGTGCCGACCTTTAGACTTAACCAGTACCTACATATTTATGTGTTTTAGTGTGTGGATCCAACCTGAATGCTGTTGGTCAAAAGCGTGTTTTCTACTCCCACCCAGCCTACGGAGACGACAACTACGGTCCTAAAATGAAATGCGCCTGGACTCTCACCGCTAGAAACGGGTTCGTCAAACTTCGCTTCAAGGAGTTTGAGTTAGAGAAAGAACGCTTGTGCAGCTACGACTATGTAACAATTCGTGACGGGAATAGCACGGCATCACCTCTCCTAGGAAGGGAATGTGGAACCGCCTCTAAAAGTTCTGTACGCGAATTTATATCCACTGGTAATAAGATGTTTGTCCAGTTCATCACGGACGTGACTACGCAAAGGAAAGGCTTCATCGCTGAGTATGTGCGGATTAAGAAGGGCAAAAAGATCAGGAGAAACTAATGTTCAACATATGTAGTTATTTGGGGTGCTAAAGGTTTAGTTACTGATGAGTTTCTTGCAATCCCGTTTCGAGAACTCGTGTTTATTTTTTGTAATTAGTGCTTTAAAATCCTGCGCGGTAAGAAACGATCGGAGAGGAGCTACCCGGGGGGAAAACTCCTAGAAATTTAGGATAGGGATGTGTCGCGGAAATGTCGAAACCCTGACCCTATTCAAGGGTCAAAAATCGTAAAATGGGTTCCCTTTCCAAGGCTTGAAACTAAAATATGAGACCCTATTAAGGGACAAGTGAATACTCAGAATTTATTAAACAGATCATTTTTATTTCTCTCAGTCTGTGTAATAGTTTACGTTTTTTGAAGATTGTTACGTTTAACGGGCGTTGAGCAAATGCACGATATTGCATATCAAGAGTTAGTGGAAAAAACCGTATCCTATTTAAGGATCGGATATTTTATTTAAGGATGATAATACAGAATATGAGACCCTATTTAAGGATTCGACACCTCGAAATCCATACCCTATTCCGCGGCACATACCTATATGGCTTATGTATGGGAGTACACGCCCCCTCCCCCCCCCCCGGGAGCTACATTGTAGTTCCAAGTTAGATTTTTTTATTTAAAGGACAACGAGTACGCATGCTCGTAGACTGACACGAACTGACCAATTTTGGTTAGTGCACGGATTTGTCATATTAAAAATCATGGGTAGGTTTCCGAGATTGAATGAATGGTCGGCCACAATATATAGAAGTTAGTAGCTAGTAGCAAATAAAGCCCAACGAATTGCTTTAAATTATCAAACTTCACAATTATCAAACTTCACATTTACAATAGTAGTTCTTTATTCTGTAACAAGCTCTGTCTGTTACTACATCTATTATTATCATGACACATGAACATTGAATTAAGTTATACTGTTTGTAAACACTGAACATCCTTATTATCTCACACCCGCTTAACCGGCAACATTAAACTGTTAGACTGGAGATGTGCAATGTTTCTTGCAGGTCGAGGAAAATCTAAAAAAACAAGCCGTTGCGTGAAATACCAAAGCCCGGGTTAAATAATATAGACCAACCGGCATGCTTTGCGCGCTATGGCCGCCATTTTGTCACAGTTAAGAAGTCGGTTTTGCACGAGTTTTCTTCCTATCTTTTGAAAATCGTCACAGTTCTGTTGTTTTGTGTGATAGTTTCAATTTGAATCTGTTTTTGGAAAGTTCTTTTTTGTAGTTTTCCTGTTTACTTTGTTACTATTACGAAGCGAAAATAAACAAAAGGCCGCTAAGCATCACGGTTTGGCTATATTCTTTAAAGATAACAGATTACAATTACAGATTTAGCGCTATCCTTGGAATAAAGTTACCCTTGCTTCGAACAACCGGATCCAGAAAAATACATGATCTAAATTCAGAACCATTGAATGGGTCAATATTATTCTTATAAGCCCTGATCAAACGGTTACCGAGCAGAGTTCATCTCATGTAGAATGGCGGTAAGACAAGAACTGACGTAGCTGACCTTGGAACATGTTCAAATTATTATGAAAGTCGTCCAATATTTCCAGGCTGTGGAGTCTTACGCTCGGTCCGGTGACGTGTCTCGTCAGTGTCTAGCTAACAGGTTACGAGAGTTCTCGTTTGATCGGGGCCCGCTAGGTAAGTTTTTTTTTGGGGGGGGGGGGGGGGGGGGGGGGGGTACTCCCATATAAAAGCTATACGGGTAAGTGCCGCTGGATGTGGTCCCAGTTTCGCTCTCTATAAAGTCTGAATTTCAAATGGCATGTTTTGGAATTTATTCTCTTTATTTTTATCCAACAGCTTTTGGGAAAATTGAAATTTCCGGTCTGAGATGGGTTACCAAATTTATCCCTTTAGTCTGAGATGGGGTAGGAAAACTTGAAAAGGGGTAGGGTTTCTCAACCTCGTTCCCAGGGCCCTTTCCCTTTGCTTGGGGGCGGGGCGGGAAAGGGCCCTGGGAACAAGGTTGAGGGTTTCCGACTCCCGGTAAGCCGTATTCGACTGCATGGACTTCAATCGTGTGTGTGTACTAATTAATCAGTATGAAATGGAAGCAACTCTACAATTTTAATTTTAAACTGCATTTATCGCGAATGATGATCGAGTAGATGCGAGGACTAACACACTTTACAAACAAATAAGATACCGTTTTATTTTATCATTTGATTATATTTAATTTATACAGACTGAACACCAGCCAGGAACTTAGCAATGTATATGTGACCTTATGGTTGCAAAAAAACAGAAACCGGGGCAGTTGAATGTCGTAAAACCAAAACCAAAGTAACTACATAGCCAATCACAGGACCAAGTGAAAACACAATGAGCCAATCACGAACTGAAGTAATTCACGATTGGTTTTAATTGAACCAATCACGAGGAAAAGTAAACGCAATCGTCGATCAATCTCGCTAAAAAAACTCGTTGCGTGATTGCGTTTGGTTTTAGTTCAGAACTTGATTGGCTGATAATTATAAAACATTTTTCACAGCCAATAGAAAAGTTAAGTAAACGTCACTTGGTAAACAAGGAGCGTCATCATATCATGTAACGTAGGCGTTGGGATCGTAGGAGAGGCAAGAATGTCGTCCCCGCTTCTTATCAACACATTCTAGTAAACATGCAGGTCCAGAACATTTCAATGACACTAGAAAAATCGAACTATTTATAGATTTTGAAGAAATATGTAAAAAGTCTGTAAAATATTTGTAAAATGCATAGCTTTCAAAGTCTGTAAATGGATCGATTTTTCCCGTGACTTGGACCACTTCTAAAATAATCTCCTCAGCTTGCTACCCAAAATTCCTGACAGTACTAGAGATCAAAGTTCAACGTCCTGTTTGCTTGGTTACAGTTTTTGGTGTTGTTGTTGTTGTTTTTGATTTTGTCTTGCGCTTGATCAGTCTGATATCAGTAGAAGTGTTCCCCCATATCCATGACGTAACCTCCATATACGGGACCTAAAAATTTATCACCAAAAAAGCCGTTACTAGAAGCTAACATTATAATATAGGTTTTTATAATTAACTCGTGGATATGCGAAGCATAGTGGCGAATTATTGTGATGTGGGACTTTTGTCACTCACTCGCTGGATCTGTATGATGTTTAGCACGGCCAGGAGCCTGGGAACAAGTTATTGTGATGGGGGATGTGCATTTGCATAAATGTAATCACGTGGTTGTACTGGATGGTAACAAATCTTAATTCATATATTTTAATTAAATTAAGTTAAAGATTTCGATATGGCAAATTTGAATTTGCTCAGTTGCGAGGGGTGATCCGTTATTTTTATTCTTCGTGAACCGTGCTGAGATTCCCTCCCCCCCCCCCCCCCCCCTGTACGCCCCTCTTGCGAGGTTTTACAAGGCGTTATAGAAACCACAAAGCAGAGAAAAACTGGGTTTAGCTTGAATACGCATGTCTGAACTGATTTCTTACCGTCAGATTCAAACAGGAGTATAGCAAATCGCTGTTAAAGTTCCAATTCTTACTCTTTCTCTTGTGTTAACCTTTTGTATTGCGGTAGCTCCAGGGCTCCAAACCACAGGAGATAATTCCACTTCGTATAGTTACGGAATCAACAGGTAAGTCACGTTATAAACTTATAATGCCACTGAAGTTATTCTCTCTCACAAATAAAATCGCATTTACTTCAAAGCGATCACCAATACCAAATGACATGTTTAATACGGCCAGGAGCCTGGAAACGAATTATTGTGAGGATCGGTAATGTCAATACGGCCAAGAGCCTGGGAACGAAGTTGGCGATATCATCAACCGATATTTGAAATCCGGCTAGCAAGTCCCTTCTACTGTGTAATTTTTTTAAATGGCTAAACATAGTTTCAGATGGCTAACGATGGCTAGGCATGGGACGCATAGCATAGTCTGTAAGTTGGACGTAGACCCAGAAGGGATTTATCATGCTGTTCTGCTACAGCCGACTATGCGTATCATGTCTAGCAATCGTTAGGCATCTGGAACCATGTTAGCCATTCTAAAAAAAATACACAGTAGAAGGAACTTTCTAGCAGTCTACACGCTGACGCGATTGACAAAATATTACAGATATTTACCGCAATTTATTTTCCTTGTAATTCAGCTAGCCGAGCGTCAATCAAACAGCTCCAGGCTTCCTTATAAGGAAAGTACTAACGGTATCCACGAGTTCTGCATTGGAAGGCTATGTTTCTATGAGAAAACAGCCGATAATTACCCGGACTGCGTAAGCGGGCCCGAGTATTAAATTCGGCTCTGTAGTTGATGTTGTTCTTTTTTCCGGTGTCACAAGTGGAAAACTGCATAACAGATCGATCGCCGTGCTATCCATGTGGTATGAATTAGTTTGTCAGACGGCTACTGCGCCGATAATACGTCACACTTCAATACTAGCTCTATTCACTTTTTTAACTTCTTCTTAACGTTATTAACCTTACAAACCCAGAAATATACAGGAATCTTTTCAGAATTTTCTGTCTTTCTTGCTTTGTAAATGGAAAAACACGATTCATTCAAACAGTGACGACAACTGGTCGAACAGATCTAGGCAGCAGTCTCATCTCAGACAAAACAGATTACGAGATTAAGACAAGGGCAGATTTATCAGTGCAGGCAGATTAAGACGGGGGTCAGAATTTAGACGAAATATTTAAAAGCTCTATGGATGTCATGTGGAAAACACATTAGGCTCTGTTGTTTTAATTATCTCTCGCGGTCGCGACCTATTGACGGGGTGGCGCAGTGATTAAGCGCTTTTGCATTGTACTGCCGTGTGTTACGGACTTTCATAGCAGCATTTCGTTCCTATACATGTTATATCCCCTCAAATTGTCATTCTTACTAATTTTAATGTGTACAGGCTTGTTTGATCAACTGTTGCCTTAATTTCGTCCCCTCCTCCCCTCCGGTTTAGTATTCTTATAGTTTACCTGTGAAATATCTGTCATTGTCCAAGAGACATTTGATCAAGGTAATGTCAACTTTAGATAAGACTTTGATAACAGCGTCCTTGTTTTCTGTAAACATAACATAAAGGTTGCCTGTCAAGCGAGTGGTTCAAGTTGTCATGTTCGTAACCACACTTAAATTCCATTCTTTGTACTTTCTTGTTGGTAGGATGGTAATGCTGCAGAAAAGAATTCAATCTTTTCTCGAGAACAATTTCGAGAACAATCAACACGACAATTTCTCCTCGTCTAGATTTCCCCCCAATGATTGTCAATCGGAAAAAACAACATATTTCAATCTCAAGCAGAGAGCTACAACAGTTTACACTGCAAAATGTTGAAGTTCGCGGAGCTTCCGGGGGATACGCTCCCTGGACCCTTTCCAGGGTGCTGCCCCTCGGCCCATCCCCCCCCCCCCTCATACTATAGATACTGTCATGCGTACTATCATCTCCGTGACATCCGGCTTTAAAAAAAATGTTAGGTGCATACATCACATGACAAACCTCTAGAAAATATTCTTGAAGACACGTTATTGTTCTCTTTCAATTTCAACAACTCGTCCACAAAGGTTTTCTTGGACAGCGCCGCATCACGTGCTCGGGCGGCTATCTCGAGTTTCGACACTTCTCGTCTGAGGTCGTTTAATACTTGCGTATCGGGAAAATCCTGAGAAGAGATAGATACGTTAACCAGCAGCATGAATTAAATGCCTATAACCCTTTCCTGGGTGATCCAGGACTTTGCCGGAGAACCTCAAACACATGTTGAAACCGGTGAGTTCGGTAATCTGAATTGGCTCGCACAGCACGCTTTTGTAAATTAAATATTCTATTTAGATTGGTTACAATTTTACATACGTGGATGACCAAGCTATGTTACAGTAACTAATATAAGGATATACTAATATATAATACAAAGTCAATTTGGTTTTAGCGGATAAATAAAAGCGAGACCTAAAAGGATCTAAAAGGATTATCCCAACTGACTTGGAGATTTTTTTGCAAACAGGAGACAGAGGAGACAAGACTGCATGATGTGGTGTTTCCAAGTAAGGTGCTAGTGCATGTCATCTGCAAAAAGCAAAGACTGTCAATTTTTAGGCATTAATATACAGAATAAAGAATAGGGGATCTACAATGGAACTGAGCCACACCACATTTAATAGTTTGTGCCGGGGAACAAGTTTGAATAAATTGAACAAATTTCTTTTAAAATTCAATTCAATCGTCAAAAGTTCAGAAATAAGATCAAAGGAATTTTTGATCATATGATTGGGATATTATCATAACCGGGGGCTTTACTCGATTTGAACGTCCTATACATATATCTTCTAATTCAGTTGTATTGGTTGGTTTTAAGATGATCGGTGTATTGTCATTGTCATCTAAAAATGAACGAAAAGAAATATTTTACTTGCTAGACTTGGACCAATGTTTGTAAAATATTTGCAAAATCTATCGGCGAGTTATTGTTATTGTTTGTTTATTACTTCGTTTTTCAGCTTCCAGGTTAATTTGAAGTCGTTTTCGGCGCTTTCTAATCTATTATCATAATATGACCGCTTGCCAATTCTAATTAGATAATTGAGCTTATATACAGTGATTCACGCAACGTGCTTCGTGATCTAAAAGGATCTCCAAAGGATCGATCAGTTATTGTCTTGCCGTTTGGTTATGAAGTCCTTCGTTTGAGGCCGTTTGAGGCGCTTTCTAACCTATTATCATAATATTAGAAGTAATCATAGATTATCAAAGTGCGTTCGACATATTCTTTTGTAAGAGAAAGGGCTGGGCTTCCTGTGATAACCCAAAAGACTGAAAGATTGCTGCAATAATGCATGTAGACTGTAGGTGTAAATAATCCTGATCAAAAATATTTGTTTTTAACTAATGTGCAAATTTTGAATACCTTGACTTATAAGTTAATATACAAGGGGATGCATCTGGGTATAAAATTGTAATTATCTTGTGTAATTATCATTGGATACGATGTGGCTAGTTGTGACTATATGTACATGTGTGTTTTATATGGTTATTCATTTGAGCATTTGAAGCACATTTTGCTATGTGGTATAAGTGTAAAGCAATAATTGGAATTAGTATAGAACATAATCAACCCTTATAGCTAGCTACGGCTATTCAGATGTGCCGTATAAACTTCATTCCACTTCCCAGCATTCACAATACTGAGTACACTCCAGTGTAGAACATAAACTATATATGCATGTGCCCAGTTCCTTCAGAACATTCAAATTATTTTTCAAGTGAGAACAAGGTCAGTGGCTGCAGAATACTGAGTGCCATTGTTAGTTGCAGAATAATTTATGATCAATGTTGGTTAGCCGGTTAGTTCCGGGTACTGGCTTTGATCACAGGCTTCCCAGACTCTACGTATATTTCCCGCTTATTAGTCTGTTGGGTTACCTGTGGTTTATCGATTAGTTTCATAACGATCTCAGAAGAGTTTAAATAATTGCTTCGTGTGAATTCTCTTTTCCGATTCCTACGAAATGAATCTTCAATAATAAAAGAAGCAGTTTATTAGGATTCGAAATTTTGACCGTTGGCCGAGGCTCTAACAAAATATACAAGGTAGGCAAGTCGACCTCGCCAAAGCACAGACTTACCTCAAAGATCACCCAAAAATCGGCACTTTTCTTCCTCGCTCGCTATTCAGCTTTCGGCACAGGAGGGAATAGTTATCAAGCAACATCTGACCAGAGATTTAGGAAAATCCATCAAATTTATCATCGCCAAACGGCCTCCTCGAGACCCCAAAAGCGCGACCTTCCAATGATCTGTAAGAACCAGAATGACCAAAGCGGTCCAAAATTTTCCCGACCCTACCCAAAACGATGCAAATCGCCTTTCTTCATGGGGGGACCCCCAAGCGTGAAATTATACGAAACTCGCGGTTACAGACTAATTTTGAATTTGGAACTCGCCAATCAGAGGACCAAGACAGTGGGCTGGGGTCTTCACCGAGTGTTATGACAGTTCCGCGTGAGAAATTTTCGCGAGTTCCAAATTCAAAATTAGTCTGTAACCGCCAGTTTCGTTAAAAGGCCTAGTAATGGTCTCTCTGATTGGCGATATATTTGTTTCCGTTCCTCGAGCGGAAGTATAATTTCACGCTTGAGGGTCCCCCATGAAAAAAGGCGATTTGCATCGTTTTGGGTAGGGTCGGGAAAATTTTGGACCGCTTTGGTCATTCTGGTTCTTACAGATCATTGGAAGGTCGCGCTTTTGGGGTCTCGAGGAGGCCGTTTGGCGATGATAAATTTGATGGATTTTCCTAAATCTCTGGTCAGATGTTGCTTGATAACTATTCCCTCCTGTGCCGAAAGCTGAATAGCGAACGAGGAAGAAAAGTGCCGATTTTTGGGTGATCTTTGAGGTAAGTCTGTGCTTTGGTGAGGTCGAGTTGCCTACCTTGTATATTTTGTTAGAGCCTCGGCCAACGGTCAAAATGTCGAATCCTAATAAACTGCTTTAGAAGGCCCCAAATCGCCAAAAAACCACTCACACAACTTCATTAAGTATCAATCTTTTATTATCGAAGATTCATTTCGTAGGAATCGGAAAAGAGAATTCACACGAAGCAATTATTTAAACTCTTCTGAGATCGTTATGAAACTAATCGATAAACCACAGGTAACCCAACATACTAATAAGCGGGAAATATACGTCGAGTCTGGGAAGCCTGTGCTTTGATCAGCCTCTTATGGTTGTTTCAGGTCCCGTTAGAAATTCAGTGTAGATTAATTGATTTGGGAACACAGCATTGAACTCAGTACTTTGAATTTCCCTCACCTTGTGTTGGCATATCAAAGTGTTGTCATAGATTAACTCTTTGTCTGAATGTAGTGTTAATTTGTATAACCAAGATGCACACATGTATGTGTCACTGATGTAGTGTCACAACTCACACAAGGCAATTCCAAAGGGTGTCTATAAAACTCAGACCTAGTTTCTCTTTGGCCAGGTATGATTTATAGCATCTTGCTGTTTGTAGTTTTGGTACCTGTATGTACAACGAAAAGCAGAATCCAATACAGCGAGCAAGCCAACAAACATTTCTATCGCAGATTCACTCAGGTTCAGCACAAATTATGGCCGAGTTGATTTTCAACTTCGTCTTCAAGGTGCAGAACAGACCATGTTTGACTTGATATAGTTTGGACATCAGACTTTGTCGAATGCTCCAGAGGTAAATGCATGTATCAATGTTAAGCTGGAGGGAAGGGGGTCGGGCAAATGTGCGGCATTTGACTTTTTTCGAGAATGTTTGGTAAAATTCCCCACGCTGGGGAAAGAAACATTGGTCAATTGTGATCAAATTGCCCCGCACCTGGGGCAACGAAATTCCTCCTTAAACTATATATATATATACAGCTGAGACAATGGAGGAACTGGAGGTGATCCCAAATAAATCTGAATCGTTCTTTTTAACTTAAAGAAAACAGATGAAAACGCATTTTTGAAGTTCCATACCTATGGCGACTCAGGAAACAAGAGACTAGGACCCAGTCCTCAAGCTGTCGAATTCAAATGTCCACACCCTGGGGCAAAGTGCACCGCGGCAAAACGGTATGCTCCGCTGGCTAAAAGAACGAAGGTTCTCCTATCAAATACAAATTACCGAGGGTTTCAACTTTTTTAGTAAGTAATTTTATAACTTAGTAAACTCACAGTGAATTGCAAATTAAGAAAACTTCAACCTGTTAAAGTCTTAGGCTCATCTTTTAAGTAGTTTTCTTATTTTTTGACAAAACACGGCATGTGCCTGTTGTTTCATTTCAGTTTTCGCGGGAAACTGGGGGCGGCCGCGCGCCGTCAAGAAATAGCAAATACGCATGCGCGTCACGTTTTGCCGCGGTGTGGGCGCAAATGCCAAGACTGATCAAATGCCGCACATCTGCTGGAGACCACCCCCCCCCCCCCCTCCCCCCTTGCGGCTTAACATTGATACATGCATAACACACACTTTCCTCAGGCTTTGATAAATCGTACTTTTATTGCTAACTTTTTAAACATTATTGCATTGGATTGGGAAAATAAGACACTTACTCGACGTTCACATGGCGGTTTTCATATGCTCTGAGCATCGTATAGTTACCAGTTCCCCGGCCGAGTTAATTTATTCTAAAAAGTACAAACATACATGATGACATACACGAATCTCGATTTCTTTCGCCTGGGAAAGCACAGGTAGCCCACACATGACCACAGGGAGTCCACTGCAAGATTAGGATGCGTTCTCCTTCGTCGAACGCATAGACTGCGAACAGTCCCTTTATTTTTCTTGGTCTCTAGTCACGAAAAACTCGGAAAACGATATTTTGACCGAATGAGCATATTTTTTTATGTTTTATACGAGATTCACGCAACGTGTTTCGTGATCTAATTAATTGTTTGTAAAGTCGGTATTATTTTTTCTAATGGAGCTCAATAGGCCTTTAGTTAACCAAGGACTACTAAGCCTTTTCAGTTGTTTTCCTTTTATAATGTTTAAAGGGAACAGGCTTCGAAGAGCCTGGTATATTCATTTATGAAAGCATTGAAAGAATCATTAGGGTCTTCTTCATTAAGAATATTAGACCGATTTATTTGGGAAAGAAGTGCACGGAATTTGTTAAAATTGTTTTCGTTGAAAGAACGCTTAAAAATATTTTCTCCTGTCGCCTGTGAGGCAAAAATTCATCATGATGGAAGGTGATCGGATAGATCATTTAGAACAATTCCATTAAAACATTTGGAATAAGATGATTGGTGAAAATGTTATCGATTAGTGTTGCGGAATTAGTAGTGAAAATAAGGTATCAACACATTCCTGAGTGGGTGCATGACGATTGTAATGAAATAAATCTAAATTAAAATCTCCCATCACATAGCACACATAGCACAGTGTTTGTTGTATTTAGAGATACTATAAATAATTTCGTTGAATTTATCTCAGAAAAGCGTCACGTTTTGATTGGGTGATCGATGCACGGAACTATTATGTTTTTCCCGCGGGGGATGATAATTTCCACAAAAAGTGATTGATTACATCAGGATCAGAAATTTGCATTCAGTTCATGTGGAAATCGCTGGTAATAACTGTGTCCGGCACGGGTAAATATAAAGGTTTCTCACCGTGACACAACCTTTTAAGGTAAATGTGCATGAACAACATATACTAGCTGACCACAGCTGATACGCCGGTTCCAAAGGCACATGCCACACACCACCGATTGCGAGCAATTAAGAACAGTTTCTTTTCCGATTGCAAGCAATTATGAACAGTTTCTTTTCATTTTTTATTCGTTGAACCAATCATACAAAAAATTACTCCAATTGTTACGCAATTAACCTGTGCATTCTCATAACATAATAACAATAAATCAATTAATTTATTACACGGAGTTTCCAACAGTGTGATACTGATTTACATAGAGTCCTATAATAGATAAATTGACTATAATAGATAATAGATAAACTACAAAAATTGCAAACAAAGATTTATGTTAAAAATGGTATGAATATTAAGATATATCTAGTGTACAATAAGACTAAAACAATTCTTTAATTCAATCATTAAAGACATCAAACTACTGTATTACCTAAAATTCTATGAACTTTGTAACAGAGTCAAGAAAACTACGGTATTAATAATAAATCTAATAACGCTTATGAAATCTAAAAATCATTAAGGAGAGACGCCATCTCGATTTTATTATTAAAAAGCCACAAATCGATACGTACTGTAGCCTGAATTTCAGCCGTCTCCTCTGGTTCAGAGGAGATCGACGGCTGAAATTCAGGCTATACGTACTGAGATTGAGGCCGATTTAGAAGTGCATGTGACAAGATAACACGGAGCACGTTGATAGTTGACGCTTTTCTCAGTTTTCTTAACATTTATCCAACGTTAAATTTGACATGATCAAAAAACGTTTTTGAAAAATCGAACTGAAAAAATGACGAGAAAATTAAATCAGTCAAGAAATAGCCGTGTAATTGTACAATTCCTTAGTTACCAGAACACTAATTAATCGCCCAAGAAGCCTGCAGTTAGAACAAGAACAAGGATGGTTCAAGAGCTCTTAAACGATATCACTAACCTTTGGCGGATGCGGTTTATTCCTTCTCGAAGTGGAAGTTGGTCTCATAGGTGGTTGTTTGGTTGGTTTTCCTCGCTGTTTGCTGCAGAAATCAGTTCCGTACGTTGACTGCATGACTGATCCACTCTCTGAAACTCAGTTTTCCAGTACGTGGATGCTTCTAGTATAAGTTGATCTGGACTACCTATAGTTTCTACCGGTTTACCTTTCAATTATCATTCGCATAATTCGTTTCTTGAGCACTATCTCAAGTGAACCTTGCTACTGTATAGCTTTATGCTGGATTCAAAGAGCGACACATCATAATTATAATGAGTATAGTTTTCGTTCGCGAGTGATTATGTTAACATACTTAGCACCGACCTTATCAATGCTGACGCCACTAAACAAAGACCAATTCCCCCGGGGGGGGTACTTACATGAAAAATGGGTATGTATGTGAGGCCAAGAGACTCAAACCCTGACCCTGTTTGACCCAATCCGAGCTCCAAAACCCTGTTTGCCCCCTTTTTTGGAAAAAAAAACCCTGATTGCCCCTTCTTTAACTTGTTTTCAAAACACGGTCGGATATATACCCCGGCCGGTATACCGCGTACCGGGATTGCATGCAAAATACGGAACATTTCAAGTCGGGACGTGTCATTGGGTATAAACAAATCAGCAGATGAAGTACATAGATAAGTACTGAAGTACGAATTAGCGGCGTCACGATGTATGGGAACCTCAGTGCTTGCATGTGGGCAGGCGATCAAAATGCGGCAACAGAATGTCTTTTTTTGACATAGTAGCTAAAAAAAAAATGAACCCTAGCTGCCTAAAAAAACCTGAACCCCGACCCTGACTGAACCCAAATTATCCTCAAATCCTGACCCTGATCTGCCCAAATCAGGTCAAAACCCTGACCCTACCTGCCCAAACCGAGCTCAAAACCCTGACCCACCCGGGCGGCACATACATAATACGTCACAAACAGGAGTACCCCCCCCGGGCCAATTCCCAGCAGAGAGATTTTGATAAGCACTTGAACAATTGACAAGGCTAACAGATCTTTTGTTCTAAAATTTTCAGACATTTTAACGGTTGTGATAGCCCTGTAAACAAAACTACAAAGAATTTGAATTATAAATGTTGACATACATTCATTTGTGAACTAAAAGAACTTGGATCTGTCTTCAAAGCGAAAAAAGAACTCACATTAATTAGTAATACTACATTGTTAAATACAATCAAACAAACCGAAACAGGCCTGTGTCGTGCATCTGTCGTGCATCCGTCCACATGTTTAGTTTTTGTTGTCGTTGCGTAAAGTCCCGAGAGTTCAGTCGAAAATCACACTGAGTTTAGTCGATAAGAAGCTCTAAGACATGTATCGATCGCTGTTGTTTTCTCGTTACCTGGTCTATGGATCGAAATATCTGCATGTTGGGTTGGCTATGTAATTTATGTCGAAAGTCCAAAGAGTTGTTGGCTCATGTTCAGTCCAGTCTCAGCTCGTCACGGGCATGGAAAGGGGAAACTGAAATGGTTACAAAGGCACTAAATTTCACCATGACTAATATTAAATTTACTTTCCCTAAGAGAGTGTCGACATATGATTAGTGGTACGCTTAGGTGAGGGGATAGTAGTTCAAGGTCCCATAAAGTTCTATGAATTTTGGAGAGATTTTTGGAGAGTTTGGGAAAGAAAATAAGGGTGGGGCGCGCAGATAACTGAATTTTAAAGAACTAATGTATTCTGTCTGCCTCGGGTGTTGTAACACATAAAACTCCAATTAAGTTCAGTGCTGGCACGGCATGTTTGAAACGGGTCTTAGTTTTCTGTAAGACGCAACTTTCTGATCTATTCTCAGCCTGCTTGTGTTCCTTGTTACTTCTTTTATGGTTTCTTGAATTTCTTGTTTCACTGAGACTCGTAAATATGGGGGTCCAAATCCGCTAGGACACCGGTGTCACAGCGGATTTGGACCCCCCGCAGATTTGGACCCCCTTTCGCGGATATGGACTCCCTACAAAGACAATATTTTAATTATGTTTCCAACTTTGAATGCATCCCTTTTTGCAAGATTTGTTTTCGTACATCTTATAAGGCCAATTTACGGTTCTTGTGCAGTTGTCTTTTGTTTCAACTGGCAGGCTACCATCGTCTAACATCTGCCTAGCCTGCCACCAAATAAACAAAGGACTCGTACAACACGAACCGTAAACTGGTCTATTTATATAGAGAGAGGTCTAGAGGTTATTGACCAAGCTTGTTCGGTCAAGATGGGGATATTGGTCGAGTTCATTTTTTGCATGTTTATGGCCGAGAAGAAGTTGTGATCCATAAAAACGCCAAAAATGAACTAGGCCAATATCCACCAACTTGACCGAACAAGCTTGGTCAATACGGCTTTTATTATATGGCGAAAATAACTAAAATCCACTTTAGACGCACATAACAGGCCCCATTGTACGGTAAATCGAAGTGCGAATAGACACAGAGTGGGGACACAGCTTAAAATATTGTGACGGCTAAAGTCAGACAAACAACAAAACTTGACTTGTTATTGTCTTTTCAGAAGTGTGAAAAGTCGGCTTTAGGGAGAGCATTTCTGATTAGCGTATGCACATCAAAACCAATACTAAAGACCTATTCTTAAAATCCTCAGCTTAAAAGAATGCAATGCTTCTGTATTCTCTAGAAGTCAAACAAACAACGAAACAAAAGTGTGAAAAGTCGGCTTTAGCAACATTAAATGAACTTTATTTTCTAATTCTCAGGTGCTTGTGTTCCTTGTTCCTTCTTTTTGTATTTCTTTGGGGGGAGTCCAAATCCGCGAGGGGGGTCCATATCCGCTAGCGGATTCGTACCCCCGGGGGTCCAAATCCGCTAGCAGATATGGACCGGGGAATCCAAATCCACTAGCGGATATGGACCGGGGGGTCCAAATCTGCGGGGGTCCAAATCCGCTAGGACACCGGAACAGAGCCGATGTCACAGCAGATTTGGACCCCCATGGATATAGATATGGATTTGAACCCCCCTACAAAAACGTTATTTTAACATGTTTTTGAATGCCTTCCCTTTTTGCAACATGTTTTGTTCGCGTAAAGTGTAAACAGTTCAACACATCTTTATTTATGGCAAGTTTGGATAGTATGATGACTGACGAAGCTTTGTCTCCGCTAACAATCTTTAATATACACGGAATTCCATCTCATTTTAAAATTGTTATATTATCTTATCTTATCTTATCTTATAGGGTTTCAGAACTAACTGAGAAAAGAAAGTCCAATTCGCTAGCCTTGCAATTTACTACTGCCTTCTACGGCGAATGAAGTCAGGTGGTCGACACTGCAGAGCCACTCGCCTTCTGCATTCATCTGTAGTCCTTCGCACCCGCCAGATGTGCAACCATTCTTCGCTCAATTCACACTGTATCATGATCATGTTCGAATCATGTCGTCCAAGATCTCGGGCATAGAATGGCAAAAACAAGTTTGAAACTAAGTCGGCTTCAGCCGGGAGAGTGTGAAAAGTCGGCTTCAGTGAGTGTTGACTGAATGCACTGAAGTAAAAATATAAGTTCGCTAAACGACATGAAAAGCGCGCCTTGGCCCGCCTATACGCTAAAACTACGATAATGCAGCGACGTTTCATTCTTTATTTCTAATTAAAACTGCATTTAATAGTTAGGCCCGTATGAAACCAATTTATTTCAAAACTCGAATTAAGTTCAGTGCTGGCACGGCATGTTTAAAACGGGTCTTAGTTTTCTGTAACGCGCAACTTTCTGATATATCCTCAGCTGCTTGTGTTCCTTGTTCCTTCTTTTAGTCTTTCTTGGATTTCTTGTTTCACCGAGACCCGTAGATAAGGGGGGTCCAAATCCGCGATAGGGGTCCATATCCGCTAGCGGATTGTCTCTCCGCTAGTTTTGTACATATCTGCGGGATCTGCGGGGATCCGACTGATCCGCTAGGACACCGGCACAAAGTGGCGTAGTTATATAATTGCGAAAAAGTTCCGGGAATTAAGGAAAATGGAAGAACTGCCTGGGTAATTCAACTTGGCCTCCAGCATGCAGGATTTGCACCAATTCCCGGCACCTTTTGACCAGAGGTGATATCAACCCCAACCAAACAAGGCCGGCGGGTGGGCGCCGATCGAGTTTCGTCTTCTTGGTTTTCTTGCTAAGGGGTGTGACATGGTGGAATCATCCTTTTCCCTCGGATATCACCCAGCAACCAAAAGGGTGCTTATAGCGCCACAAACTGGTTTACGCGTGTGGAATGTCATAAATGACGGACCTATCAGACAAATGACTTTGCATAGCCATAGGTGAATTATTATTTTAGGAAGAATTAAAATTGGATTTTTAAGTTAAAAATAATATATGGGCACCAAATTTGTCTGCTATCTTCCAAATTTGCCCTCGAGTGGATATATAAGAAATTTGGTGCGTATTTATTTCCTTTTTCCTCTTTTGTTTCTTCCTCGGCAATTCTCATAAATAACGCAACGCAAAAGCAAATTTATTTTAAGTCGGTAACTCGTGACAGTCTGGTGAGACTTTAGGCCTTATCCGAGAAGACGTTAAGGTCTAACCTTTTGCAGTTGTTTCACAAAGGCAGCATCTTCTCCTAAGTTATTTACATACATAAACTTTATTTAACTTCGAATTTACAGAGTAGCATTAAGATGCTAATATATCCGAAGGTAATTGAAATAAATAAATAAATAATCAAGTGAGAAACAACTAAATAATTATGGTCTGGCCGGGGTTTGAACCCGCGACCTACGCTCAACAGACCGCGTACGGAGCTTAACCACTGAGCTAACCGGGAGGCGGTTAACATAACATAACATAACATAACATAACATGTCTCAGATATATTAAGGCCAGAGTCAAGAATTACCACGCCCCTTAAAAGTGAAGGGGTGGTCTAATTTCGGTTGGTCGTACCCGACAGCATCGAGTTTACTATATCTAATGTAGACTTCTGGCAAAGACTGTTGCCATGGCGACAGAACCTGTGACCTTTGATCTCATTTTCAAGCAAATATGATACGAGGCTTCGGGAGGAATGTAGAGCGCACAAAGATCAGAAATAAAACCGGTGGAACTAATGCAGTTTACCATGTAGTTTATATGTTAATTTCGTAGAAAATGGTATCAAATTTCGCATTTCCATGGGCTCCCTGTGGCAGGTAACCCAATTCACAATATTTTTAATCTGATTTCTTCGATAACAAGAGCCCATCTGGGCTTTCACTCGGGCCACATGAGATTGAAGATGAAATACACTTTCATTTGAAATCCTCTTAGTAGGCAAGTCGTGCTTTAATTCACCAGTGAGAACGTCATAAAAACGTCTGGTCTATTAATTGCTTTTATGACATGACTATGATAACGCAGGATTTGAACAACAGAATACTGGCAATTCAAGTGTATAAATGCAATACAATGACATATTCAGACTTTGAATTTGATTGAAAATAGATCAAAAACTCGGGGAAATGTCCGGCTAAAACTGTATGAATAAAATGTGAAATGAAACATAAATTTCATAGCAAGAAAAAAATTGTAATTCCTAATGAGAAAGCTCTTCTAAGTCCGCTTCTCAAATTCAATGAGAAAGCTCTTCTATGTCCGCTTCTCAAATTCACAGACTGTTTTACTAAAACATTTGCGCTTATCGACACAAGAGTTCAGTTGATCTTTCAAATAATTTATTCTGAGGTACGCATACTCTAAATCACAGAGATGTTAAATAAAGCGATAATTAGAAGAAAAAGTACATTAACAGACAAACTGAGAGGAAATTTATTCAAATCAAAAAGAACTTACGTAACTGAACTTTTGGTAGTGTTGTTGACAGCATCCCACCTTCGTGCACATACCTCGAACTTAACTTTCAGCTAACCTGTTTCCTTTCATTCCACAATGAATAATAATCTCATAAAGTAAGCCCGTAGCTTTAAATAAATTTGCCAGTGTCTGAATGAAACAGCTAGATCTTTTCCAATTTCTCTCACGAGTCACGGCAGAAGACAGTCTCAAGCTACAAAACTTGAATTTTGATGCTCTTCACAGTAACGTAATTTAACGTCTCAGATATTATATTCCCTACTTCAGCTAGCGCTGTGCATTTCAAGTACCTTTTCCTCTCTCTTTGCTGGCAGTTCGTGCTTCTTGTTCGTGTAGTTGCCCCACTGAGCCGTAACCAGAAAACGAGCACAGCATTTCAGTTGGCATACACTCAAAACATCTGCTTAACTCACAGGAAACCCAAGCTCTGTTTGTGTTTTAAATTATAAGGGTTTGTATGAGATTTTTAACGAGTATTTGGTTGTATACCGTTAGGCCAAATACTCGTTAAAAATCTCATACAAACCCTTATAATTTAAAACACAAACAGAGCTTGGGTTTCCTGTGGTCTCGCCTAGTCTGAGAGCTTTGAACTTTCTGATTTGAGCGCGCCTGACGAAATCTAACCTTTGATTATAATTCGATACCCGTTGATATCCAAACGTGTTTGGATATTGTATTTCGCTTACGTTTCTAAATGTACATTGGATCTGTCCAGACAGCGCTGATCGAATGTATTACGTTGTTCATGTATTTTTATGGTCAACAAGAGCGCCAGTTGAAATATCCTGAGCCTGTTGGAAGGCTTTCGAATCACTGGTAGATTCCGGCAATTCTGCTTTTCAACGAAACACAAATGCTGAAAGCTGAAAAAGGCCAACTAACTAGGTTTTTGCATAGTTTACAACACTTTCTAAGGCAAAATTTATACCTTCTTTGTTGCTTGATTGCTTTTTGAGAAGCCTTTCAAAAAGGTACCTTTTTTTGCTAATAAAGCCTGGACATTTTTTGGATTCATCCAAAAATCCAGAAAGCTGAAATTTCATACCTTTTCTCAGCTTCGATTTGCCTTTGCAAGAAGGGCGGAAAAGGTACCTTTATTCAGTGCGCTTTCATTCGAAAACCAGAACGCATGCAAATTCGTACCTTTTTCAGCTTCAATTTGACTTTGCGAGCAGCGCGAAAAAGGTACCTTTTTTGCAGTTTGCACTGAAAACCAGAATACGCGAAAATTCATACCTTTTTTCAGCTTAGCTGCGATATTGCGAGAAGTGCGTAAAAGGTACCTTCTTTCTTTGTTTATTGGCTGTTTGATTGGCGTGAACTGCCGGCACTGTACTATACTAGCGTGATTATATATACGGCCATATAACATTAACTATTGGCTATTGCATTGCCTGATGATTGACACCGAGAAAACTGAATGGTTTCAATTGTGAACCAACAGTTCCCGCCACTTTTGCGGAAAGGATGGATTATTTGGAGGCTAATGTTTATCAGATAAGAGATCATTTGAAATCGAAGAAAACGTACTCACAGATTAGCGATTTATTCAAAGAAGCATTGCAGGAGTAAAGAAGGGCTTTTCTGCTCGAAACATAAGACTATTGTGCTCCAGATACGACATTGGGTGGATGAACGTAGTTGAGGTAGATGCCATCGTTCAAGACTCTGTGACCGAGGTAAGCGCCGACTACTTTAAACGATTATTCATCCTTTTAATCCTCCCTCGGTACTAATTAGGCTATATGCGTTCATCCGCCCAATGTCGTATCTGGAGCACAATAGTCTTATGTTTCGAGCAGAAAAGCCCTTCTTTACTTCTGGGAATGCTTCTTTGAATAAATCACTAATCTGTGAGGACGTTTTATTCGATTTGATCAACATTAGCTTCCAAATAATCCATTCTTTTCGCAAAAGTGGCGGGAACTGTTGGTTCACAATTGAAACCATTCAGTTTTCTCGGTGTCAATCATCAGGCAATAGCCAATAATAGTTAACGGCCGTATATATTAACACGCTAGTATAGTACAGTGCCGACATGCAGTTCACGTCAATCAAACAGCCAATAAACAAAGAAAGAAGGTACCTTTTACGCACTTCTCGCAATATCGCAGCCAAGCTGAAAAAAGGTATAAATTTTCGTGTATTCTGGTTTTCAGTGCAAAGTGCAAAAAAGGTACCTTTTCCGCGCTTCTCGCAAAGTCAAATCGAAGTTGAAAAAAGGTATGAATTTGCATGCGTTCTGGTTTTCGAATGAAAGCGCAATAAAGGTACCTTTTTCGCCCTTCTCGCAAAGGCAAATCGAAGCTGAAAAAAGGTATGAAATTTCAGCTTTCTGGATTTTTGGATGAAACCAAAAAATGTCCAGTCTTTATTAGCAAAAAAAGTACCTTTTTGAAAAGCTACTCAAAAGGAAGTGAAGCAACAAAGAAGGTATGAATTTTGCCTTACAAAGTGTTGTAAACTATGCAAAAACCTAGTTAGTTGGCCTTTTTCAGCTTTCAGCATTTGTGTTTTCGTTGAAAAACAGAATTGCCGGAATCTACCACTGATTCTTTCGCCCTCGCGGATCGACCATTTTGATTTACTGTATTAAACTATGTAAATAAATTAACCTGTCGAGTGTTACGTGACCAGCACAGTGCGATCTGATTGGTGGTGAACTTGACCTTTAACGCATGCGCAGAAATTTTGCGACACCCAACAAAAAAACATAATAATAACGGCTTGCATTTTAAGACTCGGTGCTGCCACAGGCAGCCCGAGTAATTAGATATGCCTGCGGGCTGCGGAGGAGGCTACTCCCGGAGGCTTTCAAATTTTCTTAAATCGAAGTTCAAAGGTCACATTACACGTTTACACGGAAACTGTTACAAGAAAGTATTAGCTGAAGCTTTTTCTCTTAGATTCCGTATTTCGTTGAGGGATATGAAATCAGTTGTACTTGCTCCTCTCAGATTATAATTGGTTAAGTTCCCAATTGTCGTAAGTAATTCTGTTCGACTCGTTGGAGTAACACGGCGGAAGCTGTCACTTTTATCACCATCCAATTTTCCAGAAACTTTCTCCTTGAGATGAAACGATATGATAAACACGCGGTCTACGTTTCTCTGCCAGCAGGCTCCAGAGTTACTACTTGAAGACGTTGATACACCGAGAAAGAGCTGAGTAACCACAGGCAGCCCAATATATGGGTTTGTGCATGAAAATAGAATATATGTATATATATTGGGCTGCCTGTGGAGTAACGAGATGATAAACGCTGCCTACGTTTTCTCTGCTAGCAGTCTCCATTTTACCAATACAATACAATACAAAATGATATATTAGCACCTTAAAAACATGTTTGTTACATTGGTGTAGATCTAATAAACTTTAATATATATAATAAAAAATAATCAATTAATGTAATTTATATTTATATGGTAGTATAAGCTTTTACCAGTAGAGAGATCTCTGCTAGCAGGGAGTCTACGTTCAGTTACCTTCAGTATTGTTTCGCAAATTAAAATTACAACTTCGCAAAATACAACTTTGCAAATTACAATTTCGTTTCGTTTCGTTTCGCAAATGACACGGTAAGCACGGAGAAGCGTACTCAGAGAATATCGTCGAAATGGGACATTGTTTGTATTTACTTTTCTGAGTGAACAAGTCAGTGATATTTTGCATCCTTTGCGCGCTTCGGGACGGACTCAGCTGGTGCTATAGTTTTTCACTCGAGCTCCACAAATACTAATAAAGACAAGTACACAGATCTACATCCCTGATGAAATATTTAAGTTATTCCTGCTTCAAGTTGTCCAAAGCCCGATTGATTATGCTAAATATTTTTTGATGAGGAAGATATACAGTACAGATGCGTCATATACAGATATTTTAGCAGACTAACGTTTGACGTCATCGGTGAAACATTCACAAACTCCTCAGTCACGATGGCAACGCAGGGCGGGCGGAAATGACTAACTACCAAATACAGCTTAATATCCTGTGCCTTGCAAGCATAGCGGATTTCTCAACTGTGTTTAAGTTATAGTTATATGTGATTTTCACTGGTCTGAAAGTGAAACTGAACCAGCGTCATACTCATAGCCATAGGCATAGCTGAAGATATTTTTTATCAGTTATCTGGTGTACGATATCCCGTGAGGCCTGAGGGTTTACCAAGCCTCTTTGTCTACTAAACAAGAACATGGTCACAGTTCAGATACTTCTTTTATGGGCAGCTATCTCGGGTGAGTAGAACAACACGGGGCAGTTCTTTATAAACTGTAAGTCGTACATTTGTTGGCCAAATGACAATGTGCGTTCTAAGATCTACTGAACTGTCATGTTTTCAATTCAAACTCAATGTGGCTGCCTGTCGAGTTTATATGAATGAATTAAGATGATCTTCACCCTATCGAAAGTCTTTAGTGTTTTGGAGCATGCGATTTCTCGAGCCTTTATTCGGTTTTGTCAAATGGAACACGCGACAGCAATTTCACGCTACCATTGACTTAAAGGGATACCCGAGTGAAAAACACATTGGGGCTCAAAAGAATCTTCAACATGTTCTTTGTTCAGAAAATGTATTAAAATTTGATCAAAGGTTTTTAGTATTAAGAACGAGCACCTCAAAGTTGGCCCCACGAAGACATGGGCGCCGCCATCTTTGTTTGCATTTGCGGAAGTGACGTCACTTCGTCCCACCAGCGTTCTCACTCTCTCACTTATTAGGTGTTTTTAGGATGATAAACGCCTTAACTGTACCTCACATACATTGTAGTTCTTATACTTTTCAGAAGTCACTCGAGTCTTTTAAGCCATGTTGTTTTGCTGTTATTAAATGGCAGTTACGAGACCTTGTTGTTCGTCTGATAATTTCTCGCCTTCCCAATGCTTTTCTTCCTCCTCCCAGTCTTCTGAACTTTTCTCATAATGTCGTCTTCATCATAATTCCGGTTTCTGTAAGAATTCCTCTGCAATCTCGATGAAAATATATCCACTTTAATTCCGAGCGTGTGAAAATCATACAAAGACAAGTAGCCGCGATACGCTGGTGGGACGAAGTGACGTCACTTCCGTAAATGCAAACAAAGATGGCGGCGCCCATGTCTTCGCGGGGCCAACTTTGAGGTGCTCGTTCTTAATACTAAAAACGTTTGATCAAATTTTAATACATTTTCTGAACAAAGAACATGTTGAAGTTTCTTTTGAGCCCCAATGTGTTTTTCACTCGGGTATCCCTTTAAGTTTATTATGAACTTCCACAGTCATCGACCTCGGCAATGCATCAATACACCGAATTGCAGCCGTGATAGGCACCTCCAACTCTTCAACTTTTGGTTATGAAAAGGTTAGAGAGTTGTCTGAGCAATTCGAAGGAGAATTTACAGTACTGAGCGTGTATGCTGAGGGAACAAAGGACAAGAAGGCTGGGATCCAAGTTCGTTCCGAGACGGAGCCGGAGGTCACGAAACGAGAAAGGTGAGCATTTCAAATGTAGGGGAAAACAAGGAAACACAATTTACATTGAATTGTAAGATGTATTTGAACATTATCTTAATATCAGCGAAGCTTACATGCAGGATTAAAAGATTTTCAGTTTCGGATGCTACAACTCCAAGCCTCTTATTATACGGTTATATTAATTATAAGACTAAAGTTTCATATATAAACTAACTTATCACTCTTCCGCTTGTCTGCATATTTGGAGGAGACCCGCTCAAATGATGGATTTATAAGAATCTGGAGAGACACGTTTTGTTTATTGATGATTTATACGGAGAGACATAATGTCCAACCACAACGCAATTAACCGTACCACACCTGCATGATGTCCGGGGCAAACATTAGACTGATTAGTCGTAGTACTGTAAGGGATGGACCATTATATTATTGAGGGGGGAGGGGGTTGGGCAAATACGAATACAGGATTTTACAACTAATTACTTCTATTTTTCATGAAAAAAAAATGTGCAAGCAAACAGTGTGAAAAAAAATAATTGCAGAACTTTCAGACATACAAAAAAATTTAGTCCAGAAAAAATTGCCCACCCCCTCCCCTAAAAATATCATGGTCTGTCCCTAAGTGTAATCCTCACGATTTTTAGACCTTTAATGGATGTATCTGAGTATATAATATTCCATGTCATTTGAAATACGATTTAACTACCAATAAAATTGATATTAACTAAATTTAAAACTTACATTCCCTGAAAAATAATGTTATAGTTAATGCCTCTTTTGGCATTGCATAATTGAATGCTTTGAATGACTCAAAAGAAGAAAGAACTGAAAATAAATTATAAATTCCTTGTTTAGCCCTGCAAGATTATACATCTATACATGTGTTGTCAAGACATTAAATAAAGTTGATTGAAAACACTCCAGAGTATAATCAGGTGAGAGGAAGGAATGTCAAAAGCCTGGGTCAAAAGCTTTTGTCTGTAGTCATCCCAAACACATACTGGTATTTGTTTAGGAATGACTGATTGAGGTTTGGGCTTACTTTTAAACTACTAACTGAATTTTCCTTTGTGTATGAATAGATTGTCTTAAATCTTGCCAAGAGTCTTTGAACATTCACATTTCATAGTCCAAATATTTGACATTTTTGTCAAATTTGCAGGATCAAGATGCATATTGTTTCCCGTTAAGTGAAATGATAGATGTATACATATGTGTGTTGTTTAATAAGGGTTGACTATGTTTAGATAGATTAGGCAAACTTCATTTTTATAATGCACATGCAGCTCAAAACAAACGAGAGCAGAGAGCAGATGTTTCTTTTCAAATTTTCAAGTGTATGTTTATCATTTATGGTGAGCCTGCCTGTGAGCTATAACTGCCAGTTGAAGCAGAATTATTTTGTTGACCATTAATTAGAGCTGATAGAATATTTTGTCCTATCTACCACAATTAAGCGATTATTGGATGAGGTTAAGCAAATTCCTGGTGAGCTGTTATTTGCCTATGCTGAAGTCAGAGGCAAATGCTTGGCAAATAACTGACAGCTTTAAGACACAAGCAAATCATGATATTTTGTGATAGTTGAATTCAATAATAACATTGTTTTATTATTTGACAAAATATAACATCACCTATATAGCTACAGAGTTTCAAACTGGAACTTTGAGTTTACCAAAGAGTCATCAATAGTGCACATGATCAGACCGTTATTTGCTGTTAGTTATGTGGCTGTTATAAAGAACATCAAAAGCTGTACGCTAACCATGGAGCATGAGATTGACCAAATAATATAAATTAAAACCATTTCTTTATTTGTAGTCTGAATTTGAAGAAATGTTGGTGAGTTGGTTACAAAATAGAACTACATCTTTTAGGTATTTTATTTTAGTATGATGATGTTATTGTGATGTCATAATATAAGGGATTCCTTTTTTGGTAAATTTCCTAATAAATATTACAAACAGATTATGCCATCAAAAGGCCTTCATGACACACATTCAATTGGTGCAAATTTGATGATCACAAAATGTATATATCCAACGTTATGGAGGATTGACTATTTCTGTGATGTCATGTAGTGACGTCAGGAGTGCTTGTGCTAAATAAGGCTGCCATTGTAAAAAAATCAATAAAATAAAATAATGTGACTTTTCAGTGTTATGCTAGTGCATTTCTTCAATAAAACCAAAATCACTCAAAGGTTTTTTTTCTAAGGGCATATGTAAAAAAGTATGACATCATAATGACATTACCAAAATTATGACTTAAATGTTAAGTACTGTTTAATAAACGAGCAACAGTGATAAAACATGTGCTGTGATTTATTAAATGGCTTCAGAAACTTATAATGGTTACTTAATGAACCATTGAACCTTTGTATTCACAACGGCATGCAAAATATTCGAGTAATTACTGCCTGCGATTACGAACATCTCAAGGGAATGACATGAAGAAAGTACCATACTACATTTTGTACATGTTGTTTGAAGCGGCGTTTTGCAATGCTTAAAGCATTGTGTGGCAAAGAACAAGCTTGGGCAAGAAGCTGCACTTGAAGGATTTGGTGTTGTGGTTGACATCGATTAAGTTCAAGACTTGGAAAGCGATGTGACTGACTTGACGGCAGACTCTAAATTTTTGACTCTGGCACAAAATATGAAGAGGATGTTTGTAAGTTTAATGCACGTTTTTATTATTTTACGGCTTTGAGTTTGGTTTAATAATTGGAACTAAACAGTGGCTTGGTAAACAAGTAATGGTAGTAGGATAGCTTCATTAAAAAAAAATTATCTGTGTATCTCGGTAGTCTGCTGATATTAGTAAATTTAGTGCAAAATTTATCATTTAGGTACCTTATGTTCTGTGTACTTTTTGCTATCTTTGGGTCTTTATCAGTGAATTGTTAATTAGGATGAAACTTTATATAACATTTCATGTTCATTAGTATTCTTTATATAAAACGTTCATCCTAATTAGCAATTCAATGAGAAAGATGAAACATCAATAGAAAGGGGAAAGGGAAAGTGCGAGTTGAAAAGTGTGAGTTGTGAGTTGAAAAATGCGAGTTGCAAGTTGAAATGTTACAGGAAAAATGGTGGGAAAAAGATACGATCTGTCGCAGAGTGGATCTGTCATGTGGAAAGACCCAGACTCTGGAAATTTCGAAGGCTGAGCCAAGTCCAATAGAATTTGACTTTAGGTCATGATTTCATTTGTTTCTGATAGAAGATAAACTTTAAAAAGCAAGCATTTTTTTTGACGAGCTTTCGGAATCAGTATTCTCCAGATACAAAACTGAGATATATGAACAGAGCCGAGATGAACAGAACCGAGATGAACAAAGTCGAGAAGTGTAGAAATGAGCGAATAGAGAGAACAGAAGCGAGTCTGAACTGAACCTGGACTAGCGTATGGACATGATTAGAAATAAACCCTGAAAACTGAACTGAGTGTATGAATAGAAAACCAAACCCGATGTTGAAACTGTTTGACGCCCACACACAAAGAAATGGAGAAAACTGAACTGTGTATAAAATAATATATATAGAACTGAAAACGAACAGAACTGTCTAAATGGGATATGGCTTACGGACATGAATCCCCAAAAAATGACAGAACAAGAAAAATGAGCGAAACTGAACTCTGAGAGGAAATTATAAAACTGACCGGACCCCTGTGGAAACATCAACAAAGGGTGACGTCATTGGAAAGGCTATTTCGATTCTCGCTTGAAAATGGATGGAAACAATGGGAAAGAACTTAAATGGTCAAGAAGAAAATAATTAAGCTGGCGAAAAAAGGAACTGAACATTTATAGAAAAAAAAGCAAAAAAGGTACAAAATATGACTGCTTGAGATATTAGAATAGCGCTTAAGCAAGACCGCAGTGAAGAACGGAATTGTCTTGAGATGTGAATTTGAACTGTCGTGATAGCATAGCAATTTCATTAGGAATGTTTAAACTGATAGAAAGTAGGATTCATTGCCAGTCATCTTAGTTCTCGCATCAGTCTATTATCCGGAGGGGCCGATGTGAGAGTTGTAGGGCTAATAAACCAAAGAGTCGCCATAGAGATAATACGAAACGTCTCTTGAAGAATCAGAGATAGAAGAATGTGAATAGTTTATAAACTAACTGAATTGTGATTGCAATCGAAATATTGTAAACTAGAAATAGAACTTGTACATGTAGCTCTGAATAACTGTGAGGGCAAAGAGAACAAAATAAAACCTCCAGCGAGGTATAACACTGCTATAAAATAAAGAAAACATTTTTCTAGGGGTCCAGATTCTCGGAGTTCCTGTATACAGATTTTTTTTTTTTTCTCCCTCAAAAATCATTTTCCATCGCAGGAACTCTAATTTCATTTTTCTTACTTTTTCTTGCAACTCGCATTTTTGAACTCACAACTCGCATTTTTCAACTCACAGTTTTCAACTCGCATCATCCCCATTCTCCAATAGAAATTCCAACAGTTGCAAGGTGCTTATCCATTGTCTGAGTCATTAACCATGTTTCCCCCTGGGACAGAATTCAAATCCCTCCACAGGCTTTTTAGAATGATGAGATTTTTTCAGGTATAAAGGAGCATGCACGTGACTGATTTGCTTCATCTGATTGAACAAAATGCTCATTAATTATTCATGAGGTTTTTAAGTATAATTTTTTTATATCTACAAAAAAATAATCAAAATTCTAAATACATACAAATTAACTTATTCTAGCAAAGTCAAAATGTCATGCAACAGTATTTACAACTCTGAAAGATAATTTTATGTTGTTTATTTCCTGCCAAAGTTTGGTGGCAAAATTTAAACTTTCATAACTTGATTTGCATAACAAATCGACATCAGGTTTTCGATTCCTTAAGAGGAGAATTTTAAGAATAATTTTTATATGACATTTATCCATTATGTTTTTAGAAGTAATGAACAGTTTAATGTTAAGAAAGCTAATTACAAATGGATAAATGACATCATTGTGGCATCACAATGATATCAACATAAATTATCGGTTATTCCTCACCCACCTACCAAAATCATCTGCATTGAACACTCTTTAAAACATAATGCTCATGCCGTATTTATGGTTGTTTGTGCCCACCATGTATTTGCAGGTGAATAAATCAAAGAAACCTCTGCCCTAAGTCACCATATCGTTTGATCACGACCATGGACAATTAAATTATATAAAATATACAGTACATGTATGCATGCTTGTGTAAAAGATTTGCTGATTTAAATTTGAGCCCACTATGATACTGCACACCTGCCGACATCAATCATTAGTTTGGATACTAATTACCATGGGATCACTTTCTACTCATTGGTCAACCCATCCAAGTGTGGCAAACATATTTTTATAACACAATAGTAAGAGTAACACTAATATAACACATGCGCAACAAACAACATTGCGACAGGGGGCAGACATTTCTTTTCGATTACAAAAGTGATTACGAAAGAAAGTGAGGAAAAAGAACTTCTGCTAGCAGGGAAATTCAATTGATGTGCTAACTCATTTATTACCACATTCACCACTCAAAAACAAAAACCTGCAGCCATATAATATGCTTGTACCTTATTATAGAAAATTAACAAAGCTGTAAATGTACGCGACTTAAATCAACGCATCCTGAAATTAACGTGAATTTCCGTGTAAGGTATGTTTACATGCATTTAATTAACGCGAATGCTTTTCATATGAGTGTAAAAAATAACTCCCGCAAAAACATATGCTACACTGTAATTGCGAATTACTCACGACAGTCATGAAAACCGCTCTATGCAAAATAATCTAAGATAAACTGTGCGTTTCACAATAGAAAACAACAACGTCCATCAGCAGAACTCGTTCAGAAGTCTATATAAAAACATAAAGGTGCCTTAACATAGCGATGCTAAAAATAGTGTGATAATTAACGATGACGTAAATTAAGGTTCATTTAATTAACGCTAATTTTTAAAATTCGCGTTAATAAAATACTTTGTTAATTTTCTATAATAAGGTATTTATTTTACAGAAGTTTCGTATCACCAGTCCCTGTTAGTATTTTTTTACATATCGCAAAATATACATGCATTTCAAGTTTTTTTATTGTGTTGTGTTTCCTGTTTCTCAACAAATGTATTGGAAGTTAAAGCCTGACTAGGACCCCTGGCAACTTTTTTGGCCATCTGTTGACAAGGGGGAAATTCTCTCCAAGGCCAAGCATTGTAGACGGGTCCAATTGATGAGTTGGTGAGAACAGTTTCAATAGGAACTCGGCAAGATGCCAGCTAGTCCACATATCGTGTGTCACTGGTTAGCTCAGTTGGTAGAGCACGGTCTAGAGTGTGGGAGAATTTGGGGGTTCGAATCCCGGCTGCGTCCTTGGGCAGAGACGTATAATCCATTGGCCTTGTCTCCTTCCTCTTCTAATCTATACGAGGGGGACGTAAAAGAACCTGTTGTGTTATTTCGAGAAAGAGTAGGGGATTGTCTCCCGACACAACAGCCTGGTATTCTGAAGTACTAACAATCACTCATGATTGTAAACTGCATGGTAGCAGATTGTGACACAATAGCAGTCTGTATCACAAAATATAACCTTGTGAAGTGCATTTGAATATATTCAAATAGAATTTGCACTACATAAATGAATACCTTTTGAATACCTTTTGTAATAATAATAATAATTATTATAATTATAGTATTTATATAGTGCTAAAACTATAAATATTCTAAAGCGCTGAAGCTTTATACTCAGGATCAGTTGAGGACATAAATATTTAATTTCCCATCAAGAAGAAACTCAGAAACACTTCGCTAAGTTATCTATGGCACTAATCATTATTATAACTGTGGGGATTTTGCAGGTGGAAATGATTCAAAATTCTTTTTCAAAAGCAGCTGTTTATAAATTCAAGTTAATGTACCTGTATTCAGTTTCAGTGGCAACATGGAGTCATGCATGTGAGTTCCTTGTTTTCTCTAAATAAATACAACTTTGAGGTGATTATATAATCATTCCAAAAACTGAATAAATGGCAAGCATAAGAGTAAGCGATCTTGGTTTGGTTGATTTAATGAGTTGAAATAAAGTCTTCATATTTATTTTATTTTTCAAAGGGCACTGTTAATCGTATTGAACCTTCAAGTTTCTTTAAAACAAACTACAAAAATACCACCCTGAGATAGAAGAGAAGTACTATGTGTATGTCCTGACTTGCTTTTCAAACTTTTTCAATAGAGCATGGCAAAGACTAAAGTGGATTACAAAATGCTTGTTCTAGAAACTTGATTTTGGTTACAGTGAACCTATTTCAAGTTGCTCGAAGTTTCTCTTAAAAGCACCGGCCCCCACATAAATAGTGGGCCCCTAAGTGTACAGTTCTAGATGCACATGTGAGAGTAAATGGGGGAAATATAGCAGCGGGTGTAAAGTACAGGTCACAGGTCGGGTTGTTAATTCTAAGACAAATCCTAGCCCTAACCATCAGGCAAGTTCACAGGTAAACGACGGGTTCTCACTCACCTAAAGCTAGGGTTCACAGGTAAACAAGAAGTGGCCTGACCTGTAACCTGACCTGTACTTTACACCCACTGGAAATATAGTAATAAGAAGCCAGTTGAACATTTGCAAGCTGCAAATAATGTTGTTATACATGTACATGATGTTATAACAGTAGCTGCAATTTTCTGTCAAAGTACAATTTCACAATACATAAGTTTGTACTTACAATACATTATAATTGTATATTTGAAAAGGTTTTCAGAACTCATCAGGGTTGGCCAGGGATTTTGAGTATACTGGTATTCAAGTTTTTTTTAAATAATTCAGTATAAATTATGGTATTTTTACATTGAAAGATGGATATTCAGTATATTTAAATTTTGGGATTTTCTTGGCCCTTTTGCCATTTAGTTTCCTTTGGAAGCAGGACAAAGCGGGACAAATTTATTTGATCGTATTTTTTCAAGGGACAAATGTGTTATTAAAGCAGGAATGGTGTAGTGGCACAGCCTGGCTCATATTTTGACATTTGATATGAATGTCTTCTGGAGCTATCTTTGTTTTTAAAATGTATTTGGTTATACCAGTACCCCCTGGCAGAGGCTGACCCATATGTTACTTAGGTTTGTGCATACTCTATAGTGCCCTTAGATGTTCTGGGCCACTGCGGGCATGTGTGCTACATGTACACTGACAATGTAATTGAGTCTTTCCCTCCCTCCCAGGGGTGAGGGGGAGGGGGGTGGACATCCTATTTGAAGTGATAGGGGTTATCAGCCAGAGCTTCAAAAATGGCTCCTAAAAGGTATGCATAAATTAAAAGAGCCTCAAAGTTGGCTCCTAAAAGGTACAACTACATAACATATGTTAAAATATTTGTGTTTAATCACAAGCACAGTAAAAATACATCTAACTATATCAAACACTTTTTTATGAAGATTTCCAAAGCATTTTCATTTATGAAATGACACCCTAAAAGGTACAGACTTGTGTTGCATAATTAGCTTTTATCGAAGGACCCCCTAAATGGTACGGGGGTGACGGAGACGACCCCTGAAAGGCTAAAAGGTACGGCCGATCACCCCTATCATTTCAAATAGAATATTTTCCTGCTCCCCTCCCCCCCCGGGTCTTTCCTTCACCGGAAGGTGTGGGTAATCTTTTGAAACGTTGTGCTGGGGAATTAGATCATTACAGGTTTTGATTATATGTCTTTTCACAGTCATTTTAAGGATGCTGTAGAGATTCATCTAAAAAACAAGGAGTTCAGTATCAAGGAAAATGATGTGCTGGCATGGCTGGTTGATGGTTCGCCTTCTGTTATTCTGTGTTTCTCCCAAGATGTTTATCTTCCCCATACCATTGTCGATGGCAGAAGAAAAGGTACAGCACTTTAAGTGCCTATAAGCCCTAGCCAGTTATATATATATATATCTTTGATTTAAAAGTCAAACTGGAAAACAAAATGCCCAACATAGGAAAAATAATAATTACAGTCTGCCAATTTCATTTACTAAGAAATCAAATTTCAATGATGTCATTTAAGGGATTACGTAATTATAGTTCCTTTCGCTCAGTTTTGATGTCAGTTCCACTTATTAAAAGATCATTCTCAAAGATTGTAAGTATCAAATGTCGACACCTGAAAAACAACTGTATAAATGAAGAAATTCATTGTTATAACTCAATTCATTTTCAACTCATTCGCATAATGTCCCTTAAATGACATTTCAAGGATTTGTTAATGATTTTTATAGCAATGCTACGAACATAAATCTCCCAAAAATGATTGAACAATCTTTAAAGCACTTCTGCACCCAAATAAATTATTTCTGGCCAGGGCTTATAGGCACTTTAACTGTCAATTATTAGCCATTTCGGAGTTGAAGAAGAGACTGGGACCCAGTGTAAAGAATTAATCTTTTTAAGAAATGAACTCCATCACAAGAAAGATCGCACTAAAATTAGTAGCTGGTTTACTGAGTTTAAGGAAGATCGGTTTGATAATGAAAATGTAACAAAATTTCAAAAACTGGGAAATAAGAGAATGCATAGCTTTGGGGGTTGGCACCCCAATTTTTTTGCGATTTGTAAAAGCCTGCTGTTCAGTTTGTATTTACACAGGTACCCCAAGCTCTCTATATGTATATAAACTTGATTTAAATTTGTTTGTAAATTTTAAAATCGATAAATATGAAATAAAGACATTTGAAGGGTTTTATGGCCTTCAGACTCCCAAAAGCGATAGAGATAATAAAGGAAAACACATTTGGATAAAAAGGTCTTTATTTCATATTTATCGATTTTAAAATTTACAAACAAATTTAAGTCACGTTTATATACCGTAGAATCCCGGTTATAAGCCCTCCCGGTTATAAGCCAAAACCCTAAACCACCCAAAACCCTTACGAAGTTGTATAAGCCCAGGGCTTATAACCGGGATTCTACGGTATATATATATAGGGAGCTAACATTCTCAAACACTGTAAACTTAATATATATAAGGTAACGACCCAAGATAAAAACAAAAATATCTGGTAGAATCATGGGAAATCAGTGCAAAAGGTTTAGGGATAAAAAGAAGATAATGGCAAAAGATAAATAAATCACTAGCTACTGGCTAAGATTTTGATCCGGTCTGCCTGGTTTCAACAGTGTGCACATCAGGGTTCGGCATCAGGGTTCGGTACAAGGGAATCAGGAATAATACCGAAAGGTATTAATAGAAAGGAAGAACTGTAAATATCTACTGTACTGCATATCATATTCCTTAGCTCCTGTATTATTCCTCAGTCTATCATCACGCTCATGACTCATGTAATCACCATGTTTGTAATTTCATACCACAGTGTCAGATTCCATACTTTTGAATTTTTAACGTTTTCTTGCCAGTTCACTTGTAAACCCTGAAGAAGGTTGGCCATGCCAGCCGAAATATTGGTTCATATAAATTGCCCATTACCGTATAATCAGCCTTTCTTCGTTGTTACGTAATTATATAGTCATTTTAAATCTGATAATAGTGTTTGTTATATGTTCATATATATGAACCCATGCATAGCGGCTATATCAAATGCATATACTAATTGCTTTTGTAATCCGATAATTGATTTTACATTTGCCACCAACTACTAATCTATTTCCATGTCAGAATCCTAATTTTTATTGATTTACTGTTTGAAAATGGTTATAAGTTGCTGAATTTTTATCGTGTAACAATATCCTCCCTTATCTTGTAAATATTTTGCTTTTCATCAGGGATCCTGCCACCCAACACAAGAGTTTTAACTGTCTTTGACGGCCTAAAGAATTCTTTCAAGGGCAATGATGGTGAGGCTTTGGAGATGTTAGCAAACATCGTTATGTTCTCTGTAAGTAACTAAACCTTTGGAACTAAATCTATTTATCAGTGATTCAGATTGCTGTTGGACAGCAGACTATGACCGATCATTAATGCAAAATTGTTCGATAGTTTTTCAACATGGTGGGATGCTGGTCCATTTCCTTTCTGTTTCTTCTGTTCATTGTTTTCCTGATGAAAAGTACTGAATTACTCAATTATTGTCCTATTAATCTAACACTAACTAGGAGAACTGACAACATAAAATTCCAATTAAATCTCTGAATTATGTTGAAATTACATCGAATTATGTTAAAACACACATACAAAATAGCACAGTTTGTACAATCCTCTTCATTCTACTTACTTATTCTCTAAGGATCAGGCAGTTTTGGTGAGACCCAGTGACTTAGAATTTCTACTTGAAGAAATTCAACATAACAAGTTGCAGTTCCCAAGGGAGAAACTGTTGCATAAAGCAAAGACATCCCTGGTGTTGCATGCTGACTCCTGGATGTCTCAGCTGGTTGGAGCCTGTGTCATTGACCACACAGGGAGTGAATACAAGAAGCTGCGTATTAGAAGAGGAATAAATGCTGGAAATAGTATGAGTGTTAATACAGCAAGTTCAACAGGTAAAGTTTGAGTTCCATTGACAGCATGGCACATTTGTCACAAGCAAAGCTAGTAAGATAAAACTAGGTGAACCTTATTAGCCTAGTGAACCTTATTAGACTATGAGCTCAAAGTTTCTGTTTAACAAATAGTGTGTCTCTGTTGAGGGACTAACGTCTGATAGTTGCCTGCGGAAATATGATGCTTTTAAAAGAATTATTGGCCAGAGAACAAAGTTCAAGGACTTATATGCTAGTTTTAAGAAAATTTTCAAGACTATAGTCCCGAGACAACAACACTCTATTTTTCTTTACCCAATCAGATAGTAGGATTGACAGTAGACCACTAGTTGGTTTCTACTATACAAAATAGTAAAACGACACAATTGAAAGAACAAAAGAATCAATTTTACACATTACACTGGAAAAGGAAAAATCGAACCATTTACAGACTTTGAAAAACTACGTAAAAAGTCTGTAAAATGTCAGCATTTTACAGACTTAGTAATGTGTTTACAAAATGTCTGTGAATGTACACATTAACAGACTTTTTTTACAAACGTTTTTCAGAGTAGTAAATGTCTCCAAATTTCCCCCCACTACAGAAATGCGGTCCATGGCAAGTAGTGTTGTGGCATCCCCCTCCATCACCAAGGTAGTGGAAGTGGTTACAAGTATCGGGGAATCTCCATCCCCCACTACAGAAATGCGGTCCATGGCAAGTAGTGTTGTGGCATCTCCCTCCATCACCAAGGTAGTAGAAGTGGTTACAAGTATCAGGGAATCTCCATCCCCTACTACAGAAATGCGGTCCATGGCAAGTAGTGTTGTGGCATGCTCCTCCATCACCAAGGTAGTGGAAGTGCTTACAAGTATCGGGGAATCTCCATCTCCTACTAAAGAAATGCGGTCCATGGCAAGTAGTGTTGTGGCATGCCCCTCCATCACCAAGGTAGTGGAAGTGGTTACAAGTATCGGGGAATCTCCATCTCCTACTAAAGAAATGCGCTCCATGGCAAGTAGTGTTGTGGCATCCCCCTCCATCACCAAGGTAGTGGAAGTGGTTACAAGTATCGGAGAATCTCCATCCCCCACTACAGAAATGCGGTCCATGGCAAGTAGAGTTGTGGCATCCCCCTCCATCACCAAGGTAGTAGAAGTGGTTACAAGTATCGGGGAATCTCCATCCCCTACTACAGAAATGCGGTCCATGGCAAGTAGTGTTGTGGCATCCCCCTCCATCACCAAGGTAGTAGAAGTGGTTACAAGTATCAGGGAATCTCCATCCCATACTACAGAAGTGCGGTCCATGGCAAGTAGTGTTGTGGCATCCCCCTCCATCACCAAGGTAGTGGAAGTGGTTACAAGTATCGGGGAATCTCCATCCCCTACTACAGAAATGCGGTCCATGGCAAGTAGTGTTGTGGCATCTCCCTCCATCACCAAGGTAGTAGAAGTGGTTACAAGTATCAGGGAATCTCCATCCCCTACTACAGAAATGCGGTCCATGGCAAGTAGTGTTGTGGCATGCCCCTCCATCACCAAGGTAGTGGAAGTGCTTACAAGTATCGGGGAATCTCCATCTCCTACTAAAGAAATGCGGTCCATGGCAAGTAGTGTTGTGGCATGCCCCTCCATCACCAAGGTAGTGGAAGTGGTTACAAGTATCGGGGAATCTCCATCTCCTACTAAAGAAATGCGCTCCATGGCAAGTAGTGTTGTGGCATCCCCCTCCTTCACCAAGGTAGTGGAAGTGGTTACAAGTATCGGAGAATCTCCATCCCCCACTACAGAAATGCGGTCCATGGCAAGTAGAGTTGTGGCATCCCTCTCCATCACCAAGGTAGTAGAAGTGGTTACAAGTATCGGGGAATCTCCATCCCCTACTACAGAAATGCGGTCCATGGCAAGTAGTGTTGTGGCATCCCCCTCCATCACCAAGGTAGTGGAAGTGGTTACAAGTATCGGGGAATCTCCATCTCCTACTACAGAAATGCGGTCCATGGCAAGTAGTGGTGTGGCATCCCCCTCCATCACCAAGGTAGTGGAACTGGTTACAAGTATCGGGGAATCTCCATCCCCTACTACAGAAATGCGGTCCATGGCAAGTAGTGTTGTGGCATCCCCCTCCATCACCAAGGTAGTGGAAGTGGTTACAAGTATCGGGGAATCTCCATCTCCTACTACAGAAATGCGGTCGTCCATGGCAAGTAGTGGTGTGGCATCCCCCTCCATCACCAAGGTAGTGGAAGTGGTTACAAGTATCGGGGAATCTCTATCCCTTACTACAAAAATGCAGTCGATGTTAACAAGCACCAGGGAATCCCCCATCATGGTTTCAAGTAGCTCTGTCCCTGTGATAGAGAGTCATTCATTGACTAGAGTACCATCGATCACAGCTACACCAGCACCTATACCAACGACTACCGTAATGCTCTCGCCATCATCGCCTGTTCAACTAACTACCTCTACAGCTCCGTCGCCTACCACTGAACCATCAAGCGATGAAACCTATAAAATAACGCTCCATGGAGACTGCAACGAAGTTATAGCAAATTCAGAGAAAGAAAAGACATTCAGGAAAGCTTTCTTGATCAAAATCGCAGAGATCGTCGCTGTTGCTGAGGACGATATAACAATCCACAGATTTGAGTGTGGTTCTATCGACGTTACGTTCACAATCAGAAACGCGAAGAAGAGCAATGTGACTGAAGTACTCCAGGAAGCAGTCAACAATAAAAATATAATAATAACAGTTGGTGGAAAGCAATACCGTGCTTCTAAAATAGCTATTGTTTCTCCGCCAACAATCGTCACAACCTCTCCCCCTACCCCTAAAAACGAGCTTGCTTTCATCTTGTACGTTACTTTCGGTTCCCTGATGGGTCTGATTTTCGTTGTTGGTATGATTGTACTGGTCGTGAGATGCCGAAAGGACAGTTATTCTGCTGGGTTCTCGCTTAGTAACGACGCTGAGGTGGAGCTGAAGAGGTTTTCTGGGATCCCTGCACGAGCTACCTATTACCGCGTTGATTTCTACGGTGAACCCGTCCAGCTTGATGCGGCTCGGTCAGAAACAACGCAGGATGAATACGATGCAGGTATCGTACCATATCATCAAAGCTTTCCTTCGTTGCCCAGGCCGTCAACAGATGAACCGAAGTCTCAAACTCGTTCTTCTGTTGCGAATGGCGATGCCAGCCAAGACGAATTCACCATGGGAAGGTTGCCCGAGTGGAATGTCCCAAAATTGAAGTCTACAGATGTCGTCGTTTCGTCGTCAAAAGACGACGCCCGATCATCTAGGAATAGTGTCAAGGGGAGTAATGACAATCTAGTAACGAGGGACAACGAAGCAAGAGATTCACTGTACGCGTACGAAAATCCAGTGATGACATTTGGTGACCCAAGAAAAGATTCGAACCAGAAACTCGATGAAGGTGATGAGTAACTAAAACTTTGGAAAAGCACGAATGATGGTGTTGTATGAAAAGAGTGAACCGGCTATGTTGTACCGCAATTGTGCGGTTCGATTGGACCAGAAGGTCAGAAACATTCGGAAAGCTATTTCAGTGAAACAGCATGCTGTATATGGCATTGAAGTTTTGGGTTTTGACACTTATATGATATTCGCTGTGAAAACTCTGTCATTTTCTAGACGGACAAAAATAGATTGGGCGTGTGATTCTTACCGTGATACATTGCGCGCCATTGATGGTTTTGTAGAGTTAACAATTTTTGGAAGAAACAAAACTTTAGTAAACTTCATTACACAACTTTCATATTCTTTATATAATTCTGCACAGTGAGCAGCAGGTTTGTACATTTCTCTCTGTCTGAGAGAACATTGTTAAAGAAGATAGAGTTGTCATTTTCGTTGCTCAATGTATACTTACTTGCGCGAAGAAGAGGATTAGTGCTTGTTATTAAAGGTAACCCTGGCTGGTGGAACAAGTTACCGTTAAATTGTTGGCAATATGGTATAAGTTGAAAATATGTTGAAAAACGAATATATTTTAGTTTGTGAAAAAATTGACATTAGTATGAGCCGTTTTGGGTGCAGGCGCCGCCATCTTGGATCTGATGACGCCTATTGTAAAAAAAAACTAGCTTTTGTTGTATAACAATAGGGACCGCCAAAAACGTCATCAAATCCAAGATGGCGGCCGGCGCCAATTTTTTTTCAAAACCTAAAATATTTTTTCCAATTTTTCAACGTATTTTCAGCTTAGACCATATTGCCAAAACGGCAACTCGTTCCAACAGCCAGGGTGTCCTTTAATGTGGCTGTCCTTTCTTGTTTTTGCTTAACATAACAAATTTAAACATCTTTGGAAACCCAGATCAATTTCGTTGAGGCTTTTTAGGCTTTCGTGTGAATGGAACTAAGAAAGCAGTGCACTGGCTTAGTCGTGTTGGTTTGCAAGCTGATTTGGCGGAAAGGCATATAGAACGCAATTTAAAGTTACGCTACAAAACGCTTACTCATACAAAATACCCAGATTTTTAAAAGAAATCGGTTTCCGAACAAATTTTCAAAATTGATGTTGATCATATTTCTGCAAATATAGATTTTTCACAGAAATTCCCCCTTGATTACTATGTTTTATGTAAGGTTATATCGCGGGGGAATTTCTGTGAAAAATCTATAATTGCCAATTTTGAAAATATGATCGGAAACCGATCTCTTTTTAAAATCTGTGGATTTTGTATAAAGAAATCTCATACCCCCGAGCGGAAGGCCGATAAAATACTTATTTTTCATAATGGCGAGGTTTTCTCGTGGTATGATGGCGACGGCATAAAACAACAGCCTTAAATTACAAAATACAATAACTGCTCGTGAAAATGCACGCAGTCGCCTACATTTCAATCGCTGTCTGCATAAACACAACGTGAAACCCCCAAATTTTACGTTTTAAAGAAAACGCGAACGTAAGAAAGGTAATCAATCCGTTTCAGTTCCTTTGGCGTGAACGGAATCTGGTTGTGAGAAACAATTAAAGGCAAACAAAGGAAAGTGTAAACGCCAAATTTCGGCATAAAACACTTCTACGTCCTGTCGTCACTGCCGTCGCCATTGCTTAAGTTCCCTAATATCTCTTCATAAATCATTAGAATCATTGTTTGCCTAGTGCGTAGTTGCATAACGTTACTGTTCCCAAGACTCCTTGTTGTTTTTTGTCTCGACTCTTTCAACCAATGTAGCTTGTAGTGTAGTAGATAGGACAGATGACTAGAAACCAAGAGAACGAGGGTTCGAGTTCGATTCCGGTGTCACAGCGATTTCGCCCCCCCAGTGAATTCGCCCCTCCGGGGCGAGATCGCTAGCGAATTCGCCCTCCCCGGGCAAATTTTTTTTTTGGGCCCCAGTTCAGATCCATGAGCAACTTTACCATGAGGCCTTGCGCGCCCAATCCAAGATGGCGGACAAAGATGGCGGACTTGGGGAAAGGAAATTGTTTTCGGGGTGGTGCTAGTAAAATTTTGACAACTGGGTTGACGTAATTCAAGAAACCACGTGATGTTGCCATAATAAAGGGAGGAGTGGGTCAGTAAGAAATATACGCAGTGGGTGGCTGGCGGCATCTTGTAGTTCATGTTTCATTTTCGCGGAATTACGAATTCGGCACAGGCTTTTGCGCGGGATCGTGGGATTTTCAGTATTCTTTAATACTATTAAACCTGGATTTTTCTAACCGCCGGAGCCGAATAAGGGTTTGAAAAATCTCGACAACTCTTGTTTCCTGAACGGTGATCATGAAAGTAAGTGCAATTCAGTACTTGCTCGTAAGCGTTTATACCTTTGAGACATTTTTGCGTAGTTTCCGGACATATATTCGAAAAGCTGCAAGTTGATGAAAGGTGAGAATTTTAAGTTTCCTTATTAAAAATTGTAAGAACTTTAATTGTAATCTTTAATTACTTATGATTCTTTTCCCGATTGTGCAAAGCGATTATTCTCTTCAGAGGGATCAATAGGATCTTCTCAAATATGAAAGGTAATAAATACCCTAATTATAAGTATTGTATTGTATTGTATTTTATTCGCCACTAATAGAAGTTACAAAGTAGATAATACAAAGTAAATATATATAAAGGTTAATGGCGAGGAAGCCTAAAAAGAAACCATTAAGGGCTTATGTGAATTTAGGCTTCCTCTTAAAATAACAGGAAGTGGATAGACATAACGAGTAACTATGAGTAAGTGAATGTTAAAATAACGAATTTCCGTACGTAAGGAAAAAGGAACACAGTATATTTTATAAACATTTTGTCGTAATTTCATAAGAAAATATTATTTTTAATTTGTATATTAAATATAATTAATATAATTTTAAAAAGTATAGCACCCCCCCCCCCCCCCCCCACCCCCTTAGTTCTTATAAAAAAAAATACTTTTCCAATACTTTATGCAGAGTTATATAAAAAAAAATCATATATATGTACTATGTATACATTGTTACATTTGTACCTGGTAGAGAAAGAGTAAGGGTATTTTGATTGTAATTTTGGGTGAACTTTAACAATTGCACTTAATCATAACCCTACCCTATCCCTTCCTAGGTATGCTGATTTGTTTCAGTTCAACCCCTTTCCTTAGTTGAAGTCTCATATTTCTTTACTGAGTAACAATATAATTACAATAAATATAATAAAATGTACTTACTTTAATTATTAACCAACACAGGCTTGAACCCATTATTTTGTGCCAGCCAACAAGAGAATGTAGTCATGACCTCATGACTTATAATCCTTCATAAATAAGCTACCCCTTGGAGCTTTTGAACTTTTCTAGTTGTGATATTGGAATTTGGAGTACATGTAAAAGGTAAATTAGGTGGATTAAAGAAATAAAAAACCCTAGCTGTAATACTGTAATATTGTAATTGTCAGAAAACATATTAACTACTAAAACACAGTATTTTTCAAGTGTCAGTAGTAGACCAGTCATGCATGTATGTTGCCCATTTATATATCATATTATAATATACTGAGCACACAGTTACATGCATTTTAAATTTAAAAGTTGTATTAAATAATAATGATCAATTATATACTCTGATAACTACGGTGGCTGGTTAGGGCCATATGATATTTAACTTTTTTTAATAACCTGAAAAAGTTACTTTTCTTTGGCGGTAATGTTTTTTTTCTTTGATCAAATGAAAAGTACATATTTTTAAAATACATGAATTAGTTTTTTTCTCATAACTCGAGATCTCGACTTATAACTGTATATCTCGACTTATAACTGTATATCTCGACTTATAACTGTATATCTCGACTTATAACTCGAGATCTCGACTTATAACTGTATATCTCGACTTATAACTCGAGATCTCGACTTATAACTGTATATCTCGACTTATAACTCGAGATCTCGACTTATAACTGTATATCTCGACTTATAACTCGAGATCTCGACTTATAACTCGAGATCTCGACTTATAACTCGAGATCTCGACTTATAACTCGAGATCTCGACTTATAACTGTATATCTCGACTTATAACTGTATATCTCGACTTATAACTCGAGATCTCGACTTATAACTCGAGATCTCGACTTATAACTCGAGATCTCGACTTATAACTGTATATCTCGACTTATAACTCGAGATCTCGACTTATAACTGTATATCTCGACTTATAACTCGAGATCTCGACTTATAACTCGAGATCTCGACTTATATCTGTATATCTCGACTTATAACTCGAGATCTCGACTTATAACTCGAGATCCCGACTTATAACTCGAGATCTCGACTTATAACTGTATATCTCGACTTATAACTCGAGATCTCGACTTATAACTGTATATCTCGACTTATAACTCGAGATCTCGACTTATAACTAAAACTAGAGATCTCCACTTTCGGGGTCAGCGGTAAGCTGTGCACATCGGAGCGGTAGGTACTTCATATATGATATATATTGTGTACTGAATATATATCTAAATTCTACTGTATTCTACTGTATTCTCCTGTATTCTCCTCGTATATGATATATATTGTGTACCGAATATATATATTCTCCTTCATTCTACTGCGTTCCCCTGTATATATTCTACTGTGTTCCCCTGTATATATTCTACTGTGTTCCCCTGTATTCCCCTGTGTTCTCTTGTATTCAACTGCGCAACCCGGCCTGTATTCTACTGTGTTCTCCTGTATTCTACTGCATTCCCCTGAATTGTACTGTGTTCCCTTGTATTCTAATGTACATGTTTACCTGGCAGTATTCTACTGTGTTCCCTTGTATTTTACTGTGTTCCCCTGTATTTTACTGTATTCTCCTGTATTGTAAATTGTGTAATGCCCCGTATTGTACTGTGTTCCCCTGGTATCTACTGTGTACCCTGTATTTTACTGTGTTCCACTGCATTCTACTGTGTTCCCCTGTATCCTAATGTGTTCTCCTGTATTTTACTGTGTTCCCCTGTATTCTAGTAGTGTGTTCCCCTATGTTGTACTAGTGTGTTCCCTAGCTGTATTCTACTGTGTTCCCCCGTATTCTGACTGTGTTCCCTAGCTGTATTCTACTGTACGTGTTCCCCACGAGTGCACAAAAAGCAGAACTTTAATAACGATCTTAATAAGAACTAGAGCATTAACAAGGATTTAAGGCAAAAAAATCAATGCCAGAGGACCGATATTCACATGGCTGGGCAATCATTTACTTATTACAGCCAATGAAATTGAGACAGCAGGGTGGTGAAGGGGTAATACGTGATCCGAGAATCAGCCAAAATTTGGTCATGATTCGTTAAAACTGCCCAATTTTTTTGCCATGATTCGTGAATTAGCCTTAACGGGGCTTGCGATCCATGAAAACAGGATAAAATGAAAACTGTGATCCGTGATTTTAAGAAAATGTGACCAGTGATTTGTGATGGATTACCCCCTTGACCCTCAGCTGTTGAGAGAACTAAAGTTTTTGATGGTTCTACAGAGGCGGATCCAGGATTTTTGAAGGGGCTGGCTGTCTTAGATTTTTTGTTCGGGAACATGCATTGCCTCTGGAAAATGCTGCAATTTGGTCGGCTAGCCACCCAATCCACCCCTCCTAAATCCGCCCATGTTCTAATCAATATATAGGGTGTAATAACAATTAACTTACATAGTGCACAAATTTATATATTCAGGGCTCGCGTTTCACTTAAAGATTTGGGGGAACGTGTCTCCCCTATTCCTAAAAACGGGAAATTTTTAAGAGGGGAGACTTGACTCCCCCGCCTGTAAGGGGAGATTTTCAAAGATTTTCGAAACGCAAGCCCTGTTAATATTCATATATCAAAAGTTCAAATAGACGTATACGAAGTGATAATGCATATATTTTACAGACGTATGGAAAACTGAAAACACGATTGCACGCTTCCCAGCACAGCTACATCCCTCAAATTTCGATATGTTAATCTATTACCTGACATCTTAAGTTTGTATCTGAAGAATATTCCAGAAATTCGATTTTACGTATTTTATTTGGCATCGGATTCCCATACAAACACTATTTCGCGCCATGTTTGCACCCCTTTCAAAATGTCGGAATTTACCGCGAACTTTGTTACTCTGCGTTCAGCTTTGATGAATACTTTCATTCATTCAAATGGTGCTCTTCTAATATTAGATGCTGATTAGATGGGTATATGATGGCCTTAATACATGTCTTAGATTCTAATCAATTGCTACTATATTCGCTCGACAGCATGTCACTTTCAATTTGAAACTATTAGTTCTAGTATAAATAAATCTATTTAATGAAGTTCGGTAATGAGAGGGGTATTTACGACTTCTTTTTTAAAGGCAACTAGAGACTTCATTTCGCGCACTTTGGTTGGAAGCTTGTCCCAAAGCTTAGCCCCATAAAATAACAAAAGCTTGTCTTCATAAATTCGGTTTTTGATTGGGGCAAGCACAATTTCGAGGCAGATTCTCTTTTAAAAATTGTAGTGGACCGAGTCTCCAACTGTATAAAATAGTTCAGTAAGCTAATTGGTGCACTGCAACCGTTTCAGTTTGAATTTTGTCAGAAGTCCATGATTTTGTACATTAGAACTGCTTTGCGCTTGGCTTTACTTTTCCGTCAAGTCGTTCCCAATCTGAAATATCAAGTACTAATTTGGAGCTCGTTTTATATTCAGTACTTAGGATCAGCCTATAGCCGTCCTATTTTCGAACTTTTGTAGTTTACCGGAGAGGATATTAGCGAACATGTACACACTTAACCTGTTCAAAAGGCACTACCTTATAAACCATGCTTTTCACTGTGCACCTTAGGGTATGTGTAATAAATTCACCCTCTTCTTTCCGAACTAAAATGCTAAACGAGTATTCGTCACATTCGTGTGATTTTAATATACATAATACACTAAAACTCGTACCGAGATACCATCGTTGTTTCCGTGTCGCATTTTTTTGTCTCGTGCACCGTACACCGAAGGTACACTGGGTTCAACTCCCCACCTACATGGCAGTTTTTTTGTTATTTAATTTAAACTGTAGGGGGCTGGAAAGTATTTCGTTACTTGTTTACGAGGTTGCTGTGGGACGGAAATTTTCAAGCTTACCTTGGAATAGAAAAATTGTCACCCAAACGGACCCTTTGCACGTGACGTCATAGCCTCCATGTTGGTGTACAGTTAACAATATTCTTTTGTTCTGTACACCAACATGGCCGCCATGCCCTTTGTTATTTGAATCTCTGGGGATTGAGTGCAAACCATCTATTGTTCGTAGGACTCCATGGTCTAGTGGAGTGTCCTGAACCCCCTATCAGGATAATTGTTCTTTTTTTCATTTGCAAATTTTGTCTAAGTCTTATTTTTATTTTATTTTTAAATCTTTAAAATTCTCAGGCTTGTTATGTTCTAGGTATAGGTTAGATAATGAACGCGAGTGGTTTATGGCATTTAGAATTTCTTGCATTGGCGGCTGTATTTCAGGCTAGTTATGTTCGTTTCTCTTGGAAAAAGAAAAGTTTTAGTTGATTTTGACAGAAAAAGCTGAGAAAAACAACGCTATTTTAGGGCTTGTGGCTTCGCGGCGTGGCAGGCTTCTGCGGAGAAAATAATTTGCCAGTTTTCTCCACGGAATGAAATCAAAGGTAAAAAACTAAATAGTTATCAAGAAATAAGAAGGTTTTCTAGAACATATATTTAACAAATAAAGAAGCCTTATATAGCCATGTTTTATACTATCATAAAACACGATGGGCATTTGAGAACATGAGAGAAATGTTAAAGCACAAGCCGAAGGCGCGTGCTTTCAACATTTCTAGAGTGTTCTCAAATGACCAGAGTGTTTTATGATAGTGTAAAACATGGATTTAAGGCTTCTTTATCTGTTTTATAATATAGATTTACGAGCGCGATGAAAGGAAACCGCCAGTTGAAAACTATATAACACGGCTAACCATGTTATATACTCTGATAAAACATGGCTTCTTAGCCAATCAGAGCGCGCGTACTATCGTATCTATATTATAAAGTATAATATAATTCTACATTTATATAGCGCCTTAATCCTAAACGTCCAAAGGCTGGAAAACAGGCAAGTTAATTTACAAAAACTATAAATCTGACGATCTAAGCAATAACTAAACTAATAAAAACTTTCCTTAAATAAATATGCTTTTAACTTAGCTTCGAAGACTCCCACCGAGGGGCATAACTTAATATTAAGTGGCAACAAATTCCACAGTTTTGGCGCAATAACGGAAAAAACTCTTTCTCCATAGCTCTTTAAATTGACTGTAGGAACCTTCAGAAGGAACTTATTGGCAGACCTAAGATTACGAGGAGGAGTATAGTACTCTACCATATTACGAATGTAGGTAGGAACCAGATTATTTAGAGCTTTAAATGTAAAAAGTAATATCTTATAAGTTATTCGTTTTTCTACGGGTAGCCAGTGGAGATGCTGAAGAACAGGTCAAATATGATCATACTTTCCACCACCAACAATAGGTAAGTACTTCTAATAAGTACTTCTTAATTCGAGCAATATTTCTAATATGGAAAAAGGCACGTTTTAATGACATAGAGTTATCAAATAAAAAGCCCAGATTTCTAGCATGAGCTGATATTGTGACACGCTTGGGGAACGCAGTAGAATACAGGGGAACACAGGGGAATACAGGAGAACACAGGGGAACACAGTAGAACGCAGAGGAACGCAGTACAATACAGGGGAATGCTGTAGAACACAGAGGAACACAGTAGAATACAGGGGAACGCAGTAGAATGAAGGAGAATATATATATTCGGTACACAATATATATCATAGCCTCCTCCGCAGGCAACTCCCGTAAAACTGCGGACTTCTTATTTTTTCTCTGCCCCACCCCCTCCCCCTCCCCTGAACCTTCCACAGGAAGCCCGCTCAGATGATCCTTCCACCACAGGAATCCCGGTGATTCAAATTTCTTGTTTCTTATTATTTAGGAGTTGCCTGCGGAGGAGGCTATATATATCATATACGAGGAGAATACAGGAGAATACAGTGGAATTTAGATATATATTCAGTACACAATATATATCATATATGAAGTACCTACTGCTCCGATGCAGCTTACCGCTGACCCCGAAAGTGGAAATCTCTAGTTTTAGTTATAAGTCGAGATATACAGTTATAAGTCGAGATATACAGTTATAAGTCGAGATATACAGTTATAAGTCGAGATCTCGAGTTATAAGTCGAGATCTCGAGTTATAAGTCGAGATATACAGTTATAAGTCGAGATATACAGTTATAAGTCGAGATCTCGAGTTATAAGTCGAGATATACAGTTATAAGTCGAGATCTCGAGTTATAAGTCGAGATATACCGTTATAAGTCGAGATCTCGAGTTATAAGTCGAGATATACAGTTATAAGTCGAGATATACAGTTATAAGTCGAGATATACAGTTATAAGTCGAGATCTCGAGTTATAAGTCGAGATATACAGTTATAAGTCGAGATCTCGAGTTATAAGTCGAGATATACAGTTATAAGTCGAGATCTCGAGTTATAAGTCGAGATATACAGTTATAAGTCGAGATATACAGTTATAAGTCGAGATATACAGTTATAAGTCGAGATCTCGAGTTATAAGTCGAGATATACAGTTATAAGTCGAGATATACAGTTATAAGTCGAGATCTCGAGTTATAAGTCGAGATATACAGTTATAAGTCGAGATCTTGAGTTATAAGTCGAGATATACAGTTATAAGTTGAGATATACAGTTATAAGTCGAGATCTCGAGTTATAAGTCGAGATATACAGTTATAAGTCGAGATCTCGAGTTATAAGTCGAGATATACAGTTGTAAGTCGAGATCTCGAGTTATGAGAAAAAAACTAATTCATGTATTTTAAAAATATGTACTTTTCATTTGATTGAAGAAAAAAAAACATTACCGCCAAAGAAAAGTAACTTTTTCAGGTTATTAAAAAAAGTTAAATATCATATGGCCCTAACCAGCCACCGTAGATAACACTATTATTTATTAAAGCTTAATTGACTAATTAATCAGAAGGTTGTGCACTAGCTGTTTATTGTAGAAAAAAACCTTTAAACACAGCCAAAAATTATTGTAAATGTGAGTGTTTCATAAGCGAATAAAAATGCATGTACAAGCATAATTCTGAGCTAGCTTTTATATAACAACTAGTGTGCTAGTATATATATAATTTTATGTAAATGGCAACAATTACAAATAATTGGTATAGCCTTAATTCATACTGCTTCTAAACACTTGAAAAATACTGTGTTTAAGGTTTTCTGATAAAACAATTGGAACAAAATTGGAACCCAAGAATTACAGGGTTCTTTTTATTCCTTAATTAGGCTGTATTCATAATATGTATACCTGACAGGGGGAGGGGGGCAGGTGGCAGGTGATTTTTAAGGGATCCCAATTTGTTTTAACAGCTAGGCTTTAGAAGGGGGAATCTTAAAATTTATTTATGAAAGGTTGGGTGGATTAATGTTAATTTTTTTTAATGTTTGTCAAACAAAGACCTACGTATATACACTTAAAATGGTAGGTGCACAGAATGGCTAATTAATGCACTAAATAGAGCTAGCTTAAGAAATGCAGGAGAATGCACTTGCAATAATCTAAAATCTAAAAACCTTCCCAGTTCCCCCCCCCCCCCCAGAACACTTTTTCTTAAGGTTGCATGCAGCTAGGAATGCCTGATGTAAGGAATTAATGATAATGTTTTATATCAATTAAAGGACAATATATTCTTGTGTAGTTTTGGAATACCATGCAGCAACAAATACTTTTTACAGACACCAAAGTAGTGGTAATTAATAACAGTTAATTTTATGGTTTATTCTTAGCTTTTCGACATATTGTAGTATTAAACGTTCTGTAAAATTATGCTTGTTAAATAATGCTAGTTTGCATATGGAAATGGTCTAGGGGGAGGGCTAGGGGCGGCGGTGTATTAAATTTTTGAAAGGATGGAGGGGGGTTGCTAAAATTATTTAAATAAGCAGTTTATTCTGGGGGGAGTCATAAAAATATGACGTAATCTGAATAAATAATCTGCCCCCCTGTATGTGGTATAGTCTTAATCAATGCAGCCTTTAATTTACTTCCAATATCACAACTGAAAAGTTCAAAAGCTCCATGGGATAGCTAATATTTATAAAGGAAGGCATGAAATCATGTACATTCTCTTGTTGGCCAGGCACAAATAATGGGTTCAAGCCTGCATGTATTGGATAATAAAGAAGTACATTTTGTTGTATTTATTGCAAATATTGTTACTGTAAAGAAATACTAGACTTCAACTCTAAGGAAAGGGGTGGAAATGAAACAAATCAGTATAACCTAGGAAAGGGTAGTCTTTATAAACATATAACCTGCATAACCCTATTTTCCCTCCCCCACCCTCATAAAGAATACCAAAACCATACACAAAATATATTCATAATTCTGTAAAATTCACAAGTACCCCACCTCCAATATTTTGATTGAAAATGACCACCCAAAAAAAGAAAAAATGGTTGGATAACCCATAATTTCCCTGAAGAAATTTAAATTATAAATTAGTACCTTTCTCTGACCTGGTACAAATGTAACAAATACATACATATATTTGAATGTTGTTTTATAACTCTGCACAATGTATTGGCAAAGTAAATACGGATGGGTGAAACTAATTGGGAGGGGGGGGGGGGGGGGGTTCTGCGAGTGCAAAACATTTTTTTAAAATAAAATATACTTTGTTCCTGTTGGGGATTCTATCATTCTTCCGAAGTCGGGTGTGTCTTCCCTTTATAAATTGAGCTACTTGCGGTTCCGAAAATATTTTTTAGCGTGCGAAAATGTCTCGCCAAGTTCGCGTAAATCATAAAGTCGTGAAAGGCGAACACGAAAGAGTAATGCGCGTTGATCGTTGTGCCTTGCATGAGGAAATTTGTTTATTTTACATTAGCACTTAGGGGTATTTATTACCTTTCATATTTGAGAAGATCCCCTTGTCATCTCTCTGTATATACCGAGATATATATAATCGCTTCGCACAACCAACAAAATTACAAAAACAAAGCTTCTCAACTTTTCGATTGATGACATGTCCGGAAAATACGCAAAAATGTCTGAACAATTGAATTGCACCGTTCAGGAAACCAGAGTTGTCGAGATTTTTCAAACCCTTATTCGGCTCCAACGGTTAGAAAAATCCAGGTTTAATAGTATTAAAGAATACTGAAAATCCCACGATCCGCGCAAAAGCCGGTGCCGAATTCGTAATCTTCCGCGAAAATGAAACATGAACTACAAAGTTGCCGCCAGCCACCCACTGCGTATTATTTCTTACTGACCCACTCCTCCCTTTATTATGGCAACATCACGTGGTCTCTTGAATTACGTCAACACAGTTGTCAAAATTTTACTAACACCACCCAACCTCGTTCCCAGGGGTCATTACGCGCCTAACCAAAGATGGCGTCGAATGTACCCCTGGTACAGGCTGGTCATGTGACCCAAAAATATGCCCAATATGTGGGCATATTTTGAGGAGCATCCGCCATCTTGGATTCATCATCACTGAAGAACGGTTAGCGGTTAGGGTGGAGTTGTGGCGTGACTTTCAACGATCTTTAACGGTAAGTCCATCTTCGTCAATAACGTAAAGTGTGAAAATGCTAAATTGATGAAGGAAAATATGAGTTTACAATCGTTTTTTAATGCTATCGAATACGCTTTGCATAAAACGAGATCAGCGATTTTTCTGAAGCCGAAACAAGTGATATGCATTGAAGGAGTTTACTTGGGGAGAGATGTGTTAGCAGTTTTACCAACTGGTTATGGGAAGTCGGTGATATTTCACCTTTTACCATTTATACTGTCTTATAAATACGAAAAGAGATTTGGGGATGTTGACGGAGTCGGACACGGAAGACACGACCTCATTATTGTAGTTTCGCCTTTGAACTCGATAATACAAGATCAAGTGTCAAAGCTTCGCGAGAAAGGTGTCTCTTCAGTTACTTTGTCTGTCACTGGCACTGCTACATGCAGGATAAACTTCAAAGGTAATATCAAGAACAAAAGAAAAGACGACGAAGACGACGAAGATGACGATAATGATGATGATGCTGATTTGATCATCCAAAATGGCAAAGACCTCGATAAGAGTATTTGCTCTTTCCTCTTCGCTCACCCAGAAGCCATTGTTAGCCAGAGTGGGCGGAAATTTCTGCAAAGCCAGCTTATCCAGAAAAGGGTTGGAGCATGTGTGATTGATGAAGCACACTGTATCAAAGAATGGTAAGATGGTTTTATTAATGGAGATGTTTTGTGTTGATAAACATTACAATTGTTATGCTAATGAAACTCCCATGATTTCAAAAGGTCGCTTAAATGCCATTTAATTTTACACAAAACCAAATTTTTGGCAGGGCTCAGATAAAATTGGTATGCGTAGCCAAAAAAAGAGTTTGGCTTCTTTAAATTAAGCAGTGTAAATGGTTTGCCGTGCCTAATTTTACCTGTGCCTGGCCCTTCTAAATAGGTAGTCCGAGCACGGGTAAAATTGGTACGGGTACCAAAATATGGGTTCGGCTCGGATACAATTTGTAGTGTAAACAATCACACGGATCAAACACAATTTTATTCTATGGCCTTCGATCATATTGGCAAGAGGTGACACTCAGAAGTTTACAATTCAAGATGGCGAATAAACACAGTCACAGCCACAGCCAAGAAAATGTGTGGCCATGCTTGGAAAGAAAGCGATGTTAGAGAACTTTTCATAATAATGAAAGAAGAAACCATGAAATGAAGCCTTGAAAACGCAAAAATACCGAAGGAGGAGAGATCAGCGTAGCCACTAACCTCATGAACAATCCAAGTCCTGTTTTCTTTCGGCCATGGTTATTTAGTACAGCAAAAAAAATGATAGTGTAAACGGAGAGCAAACCCATTTGTTTGGTACCTGTACCGCTTTTATCCGAGCTGTGCCAAAAAGTCACTGTAGTGTAAATGGGCCTTTAGTCAGGAACCAATGAATCTCTGGTTGGCACATTAATGACAATGGATGACGTGGCAGTGAACATTGCCATAAATGATGAAAACATATGTTTATGTATGTGTTCATAATTAATACATTGAACAATTAATGCAATTAAAAATTGTACATAATGTTGAACTACAATGAATAGACCTTGTCACAATGGGGGTGTTAATTATGCAGACTGAATGCTGAATGCAAATTAGAAAATACAGTCAGTAGAAATATCATGAACCACATAATTCCGAAACACGTACATGTAAATAGTGAGCAATTGGGTATACTGGGTTATTATTTTAAATTTTGGGTTAGGGTTTGGATTAGTTCACAGATAAACAAAATTAATATGCAGACTGTAATCCTTCCTCTGTCAATAGCCATATGAACCACTAGCCAATATGAACTACTCCAAACCAGGGGCTCCTGTCCAAACCCTAACCCAACATTAAAAAACCCTAACCTCAGTAAACCGAATTGCTCACATATTTCTGCTGACCACATTTTCTAATTTGCATTCTGCAAAACACACCCACCATTGTCACAGTTTTTATTCTTTTTTGGACAGAAAAGTATATAGCACAAATGGGAAGAGCACATTAAAATTAATGAGGAGGCAATTTTTTTGGGTTATATTTTGTATTCTTGGGTTGCAATCAATCCCCAGAGATTCAAATGACAAAGCTGTGGCAGCCATGTTGGAGGACATAACAAAATATGCTAACAAGGAATCGTTTATAAACATACATGTACTCCAACATGGTGGCAATGATGTCACGTGCAAACCCAGCAATATCAGGTTGAAGATACTGCCATGCAAAGCCTGTAAATTGAACAGTCTTTCTCTAGGGGACCGTCAACATATTGGTAGTGCCCGTTTAACTTCCAATGGATGTTAAGGTCAGATCCCCTCTCCCCTGTATCGTCCACATGAAAGGGTTACTGCTCCGCACTAACATCCACATCTGAACTCTATTCCCCTCTAAACATCCATTGGGAGGCACTAACAATATGTTGATGGTTTGTAGCAAAAGGATAGGCAACTAGTTCCTGTAAAAACTAGTGTTGGTCTGCGTCGGCGGGGAAGATAAACACTGGTATGTAATCAACTAGTCGATTGAGGTATGCTAACCGCCGTGGAAAGCGAGTAGCAGCTGACGTTTCGAGCGCTAGCCCTTCATCAGAGCAAACGGTTAATATAGTGTTGAGTGCCAGATTATCGCTGAGAAAACATGTGCTAGGATCAATTGTGATCAAAGAAAAGTGCGCCAACAATAAAAATGCTGATAGTCATAACAGGAAGTGTTGATGAGTAAACTAAGGAAACATGCTGATCTAAGTCTGAGTGAATACGTTAATTCTGAAATTAAATGAACGAAAATTGTTCATTAATACCGTGAGGTGACAAAGTTCTAATTTGAAAATAAAGTTCTGTTCTTTGCGTTTACGAGTGTCGGTAGTACCTTGATGCAGAGAAATGCTGCATACAATGATGTGATTAATGCAATGACCAGGAAGGTTAAAGTGACGAGCTACAGGTTTGGCGAGATCCTTGCTGTTAGTACTAACATCTAGCAAGTGTTCGCGGAATCGCTCCTAATCTTCGCCCTGTTTCTCCGATGTAGAGTTTGTTGCAAAGTGTGCAGGTGATACTGACAATAAATGACATTACTGGAAGTACAATCAAAATTATCAGTGACTTTAAGAGAGCATTTCGGTCCTGAAATAAATGTTGTAGATTTAGTATAAGCACAGGTATAGCAAAAGGAGTTTTTTGTCACCCATGTAAATGTCACCAAATGCTCATTCCTGTAGAAGATTTAAATCCCAAAGATGGTATTCTTAGTAATTTTAATATTACCCTTTCCACTAGTGCTATTTGCTTTTCCGTGCAATTTAAGCAGAATTATAAAGAAATCAGAAAAACCATGACTTCAATTAATAACTACTGAAAATGTGACTTTCGTATTTTTTTAAATACCCCATTACTCATCATTGCTGCCATCTTGGTTGAATGTTAACAAAATATTGCTTATCATAGTTTATCTTGTTAGATCAACCAAAATATATGCCACATATTTGTTATCTGAATCTCTGGGGACTGATTGCAATCCAGCAATTGCTATAAGCCAAACAGAACCTATTGATAATGATTTTATAATAATAACTATTATACTTTTTATCATATAATAATAAATACTACATGCTCTTCTAGACTTAAATGTAAAAATTATATACATTTGTGCATTAGATTTATTTCTTTTGTTCATTGCAGGGGAACTGACTTCAGACCGGATTATGGAAGGCTTGCTGTACTAACTTCACTCTTCCCTTCTGTGCCAATTCTTGCTCTGACAGCTACTGCACCACTTCAATACCAAATTCACATTATTAAGTCTTTATCAATGCATAATGTATTAAAAGTAGTTGGCAACCCAGACAGGGCAAACATTGTATATAAGAAAGTAACTAGGAAAGGCAATCTTTATGGTAATGAGGGCTACAATGATATTCTTTTGCCTTTAGCACACAGACTTCTTTGTGAGCGGGTAGAATTCCCTATAACGATAATATACATGCCCCTCAAGTGGTGTGGGTATGCTTACTGCCTTTTCAGTGAAATACTTGGAGTAAAGCAGTATCACCCAACAAATGTAAGAACACCAGCTAACAGGCTTTTTGCTCAGTACCATAGCCCTCAAACAGAGGAAATGAAAGCTAGTATCCTAGAGCAACTGACATCAAATCAGTCCACAGTAAGGGTGCTATTTGCCACTATTGCTGTAGGTTTGGGTGTTGATGCCCCACATGTACGTTATGTAATTAATATTGGGTTACCCAAGACCTTAGAGGAGTACTTCCAAGAAATTGGGAGGGCAGGGAGGGATGGTAAGCCTGCCATTGCTATCCTTTATTGGAATAACAATGACATTGCAAGCAACAGTGGGGTGTCCAATGAAATGATAGAGTTTTGTAAGAATAACTCAACCTGCCTTCGAACACACATGTTGAATTATTTAGGTCACACTTCAGCACTACATGTACAGAGTGTCAAACACAATTGTTGCTCAAATTGTGAGAAAATATGTAACTGTCTGTTGTGTTGTAGTGATTGCAATATGAATGACATGTCTTTAGATGACATTAATGAACTAATGCCTTTACAAGAATGTGTACGCCATGTAACAATGCTGCAGCGAGCATCTATTGAACAGGAACTACTTAAGTATAGATTACAATTGGGTTCACAAAAGAGACGTTTTGGCAGCATAAGCATTGGAACTGGATTTACATTGAAGCTTGTTACATCAGTTGTAAATAATTGTGAATATTTATTCACTGTCTCAGATGTAAAGAACTGTTGCCAGATTTGGGACGATTCCCATGCTAAAATTATTCTGAATGTAATTGAGAATTTCAGTGCCTAGTCATATGTTAGTTTATATACACAGTCCTTATGTGAAGATGGCTAAATATTCTATTCAAAGAGGCTCCAAATGGTTATTCATCAGATTTATTTTAGACAAAACCTTCAAAAATGTCAAAAGGTTTGTAGATGTTTTTTAAAAGTTAGAAAAATAAATTATGTTTCCAAGACAGTGCAAGCACTTTTATAAATAATTGTATATACCATGCTTTTAAAGGTATTTACCAAACAATTACCAAGAATATATTCCAACAAAGTATTTTGCATCTGCAGGTGTTATATATACATTTTGTACTGTCCAATCTTATTTGTTCAGAAAATCTGTTTGAGCCTCCTTGATTGGATGATTGTACATGTAGTGCTGTAATTATTGTTACTGCTATGTTTTTAAAAAAAGAAAAAAGGTACATCAAGATGATTGACACTGTGAAGGTTGATTGTGATATTAGCATCAATAATTATTGATACAAAGGTATAATTTTATTGAAATATGAGTTATACTGTTATAATTAATGTACTTAATGTTATAATTAATGTACCTATATAAGTTAATTATACTGCAGACCTGGAGCTATTCAGTGGTTGCTTTGGGGAAAGTACTTTGATCCAACCAATGTGTTGGGCGACTGATGGGCAACTGACAGGCGACTGTCAGGCAATAAGTTTGAGGTGTTGGTTTGAACACTGTTGGGCGACAGTTGGCAAAGCATTGGCTAAGTGTTGGTGAACTGTTGGCTAACAAATTACAGAGTTCATCTTTGGTATGAAAATCCAAGATGGCAGACCTCAGACTTGTGCACATATAGCTTTGAGATAAAATCTTGCTTTTTCTTGTGATTAAAGGATTGAATGAGGTTCCTTGAAAATGTTGTAAGTTAATGGGAGAATAAAGCAGAATAATTCTGTTGTGATTTAAAGACCACAGGTTAAAATATACCCAAGAAACAACAAGGCAACATATTTGATGTTGCAATATGACAATCTGTTCTGAAGGTGAACTTTAACAAAATATTATTCTTGCTGTGTTTTATGATGTGGCTTATACATGCAGTTTTTCCTTCAATGATTTTGGCAGAACAGGCTTCTGCTTATCAGGCTGAAGTGTGTTGGTAAAGTGTTGCCCAAGTAAAGTGTTGCCCAACACGCGTTGGTTGGATCATAAAGTACACTTTTCCTTGTTGCTTCTGTTATGCAGGCATGTTTAGCATAATGTTGTTTGCTTATGAAATGGCTTGCTGTTGCCTTGTATACAGGGTTCACACAGTCATGGAAAGTCATGGAATTTCAAAAATAATTTTCCATTTCTGTAAAAGTCATGGAAATTTGCAAAAATGTCAAAAGTCATGGAATTTTATCATCGACCATTGGAATGTTTTGATGCTTGACTTTCCTTGCAGAATTCTAGATAGATTAGTAGGTTCCCTTTCAACACTCTTCATCATTATCCATCTGCTACTTGATGATTTTGACTTGGTTGTTTTAAAACCGCAGGAGTCCTGGCTACATGCTAAAGATAATAATTATGTTATGTTGAAATAAGGATGTGTTCCATTGGTAGTATTCCTTCCTTTGTAAACGTTTTCAAGCAATATTAAAGTGGGTGGATAGGCCCAGTTTTCTAGTTTGTCTTGTCTTCTCCAGAACCTAATTTGAGTCCTTGATTTTTTAATTTAGTCATGGAAAAGTCATGGAATTTGATTATAACTTTCCTGTGTGAACCTACATGTAGCTGGTATTTGAGTTGCAGTGGTTGCAATAGTGACTTGAAAGTTGACTTTAAAATGTAAAGCTTTTACATGTATATAGCAAGAGGTACATGTAAATGTAGACTGATTATCGTCCATTTGTAATTTTCCTACTTTTTGAATGGCAATATCCTAGCAGCAATTAAAGGCCCAACTATCAAACTGGTTTTCACATATTCAAATGTGTATTATATTTTAATAACAGTATCAATCCATATATAAAGAAAGAACCTTTTGCCAGAATGCAATGACGTGGTTGTACTGGATGATAAAACAAATCTGAATTCATTTATTTATTAAGGCACTTGTAGGTGATTGATAGTGTTATTAGCAAAAAACAGTTTGTAAATGCTATTTTCCACCTCGAACCGATTGTTTATATTTCTAAAACAGTGTTTGAAAGTTTGTTTGCCATCCAATAAAGCCTTTTCCATGGAATCACAACCTCGATTCATTGGTTATTGAAGTGATATATGAGCATCTGACTGTTAGCTGTAAAAGGCCTGTTAATGTACTTATAATATTCATTAATATTTCATAATGGTACTAGCCAATCCAGACCCAGCATTCGGGGCATGTGGATACACTGTAAACCCCATACAAAATTCTAGTTTAAGCCTATTAGTATTCTGTATCAAATGATACAGAATACTAATAAGCCCTAAATAACATAAAAGTCCACTAAGAAAAAAAATCAAATGTTATTTACCAGCTTAGGGTTGGTCCTTATAGATAAATACTGTCCCTCGGTCTTGAATGTACGGACCCCGGGCTGTGGCCTTGGTCTGTACATTCAAGACTTCAGGTGCAGTTTTTCTCTTTTAGGACCTCCCAGCTGGTATTAATATAATCAGTCTATTTACCTTGGAGCTTTTGTTCAAGAAGGTTAGGGTTTTAAAAGAAGTTTGACATCAGCTGTTGTATTAATTATTATCATGTTGGTGTGAATCCAGGGTTTTAATCCAATCCCCCTTTCCTCCCATTCATAAAATTGCCATGATTGAACCCCTATCGATCCTGTTTTGTACCTCCAGAGTATACTCATCTGTTGCAGTATTTATAATAAATCAAATTTACATTTTCCAATGTCACTCTGAGTCAATTTCTACGTCATCTAAGAGCAATTTAGGCTTTTTAAAATAATATTGTCAATTGGTACTGCAGGGCTTTCTCAGTATAAGCATGCCCTTCATAAATCATGGTCATACTTTAAGGGCAAGCATGTAACATTTATCATGATCTGGGTGGAGCCAGGATAGTCTCATAAAATGGGAAAGTACATGTAATTTAATTAAGTTATTTCAGAGCTACATACATCTAAAGACTGATATTACATGACTGTAAGTTATATACATTGTACATGTAGATTGTTCTTTAGACTGCTTACAAACAATAAATGCTATCCATTCTATTTCTGCATTTATTTATTAAAATGTGTACATGTATGGCATATAACAATTTGTCTTGTAGCATGTTATTAAGTACATGTAAATATGAAAAAAAAGTATCCTTGCCAACTGAGTACACTTAGTGTTACAGTCCATCTATTGATCGATTTTAACATGTCAAAACTCTAATGTATTTTTTTGTGAAATATGAATGACACAATCATTCGACATGCTTTGTATAACCAGGCTCACTTGTTAACGTGGTTTTGAGGTACTGAATTGAATCACATTCAAGTACTCCACAGACTTTGCCAACATGCGTTGCCAACCAGAATTACTGGAAATTTGTGCAGAATAATTATGTTGAATGATTGTATAAAAACTTGAAACACAGCCTATGGGATGCACATAACACTGAAATTGGTTGAATAGTGGTGGATATTTACCGAGCCGCTTCGGCGAGGTAAATATCTACCACTACTCACCGACACTGAAGTGAATCATTGTTTCAGTATATACCACACTTTAGTGAGAATAGCCAGCACCAAAAAATTTACTTTATTTTCTGTCATATGGACAAAAACTTGTGCGAGGTGGTCACTGCTTCGCTCAGAGGTGAATATGAAATCATATTCACTGTTTTAGTAGCCAATCAGAGCGCGCGAAAAATGATATTCACTGGTGTGGTATATACTAATAACAATTATCTTCATTTATTTAAATGCCCTTTTATGAGGTAGTTGGTGTTAGAGCAGTTTTCAAGTGATTGCTTTTGTTTTGCATTTGCTTAATAGCTTCTCTATTGGTTGTGAAACATGTCTTGTGATTATCACCCAAGCAATTTCTAAACTAAAAGCAAACATTGTTTTGGTCTACCATGTTGTCAATTTTCATTTTAATGAGAGTTATCTGACAACAATATTTGGTTTACTTGTCCTCGTTATGGGTTCCAAACACTGACCATTGAAAACTGCTCTATTATCAAAATCTGTTCTACATGTACATGTACCTCCATTCGATTGTCAACCTTTCGAAACTGCATTTTATTCATGCGATCACTAGCTCAATGCATTCATTATTGAAGAGGTACATGTATGTCAGCATGTGACTGTTTCCTGCAAAAGGCCTACTATGAAAGCTCCAGGAAACCTTTCAAACAGAGTTGCACTGTAGGCATTAAAATCCAAATATCATTCAATCAGAAGTTTAAATAGTTAGTCCCGAAACAAATAGTTTATGTTGGACAATCAAAAGCAATAAGTGAAACAACTAATTTGGTAAACAAGCCATCCAAACCTTTCATGCCATGGGGAAATGTTTAGTTCAGTGAAAAGTTGTTGTGAATTACACTGTATCAGTGTTTTTTGGATTGAATGGCACAATCATTGGAATAAGAGACAATGCAGTACAGTCTCTCTCAGTTATTGGTATTTTCATATAATTGTACTCTAACTCTATTAATATTTATTTCTATAACAGTATCATTGTAAATAATATAAATAGTGTAAATAAAATAAATTGAACTTGCACTTGCAGATTAATTGAGATTTGGCAGAGGTCAGGATCACAATGACTATGATAGTGTATGCCAGAGAGTGGCAACAACTCAGTGTTTGAAACTGAAGGTGGATGATCATTTTTCAAATACAATGTAAGTACAAGTTATTGCAATGTTCCAGTTTTAACATTTCCATTACTACCAGTAGTTGGTTAGGAGATTTTGCTTTGAAATAAATGAACACTCACAGGGAAGAAATCTGATAGATTAAAACACATGAAATTCTCGGCTGAAATAAAAATGTAAAGCAGTATTCAAAATGCTTTTAACTAGTACCCTTAACTAGTTTTTTTTTTAAAGAAATAATCTATTTTCCTGGCATGCAATGTGAAGCACTTTGTGTGGCAAGTTTAATGCACTTGTCATCTTAGCTTCCCCACGGGACTCCATCCAAATGTGGGACACTGCTAATTTTGCTTTGCGAATGTTCCTATATTTCCCTACTAATAAATTTATTGTAATAGGAGTTTATCCAGCAAAGCCCCCAGAACTTGGGGGCAAGGAAAGCCTCTAGAAAAGGTTAACCAATGGCTTTATAACAAATGTGTTAAACTGAATAGTGCATTATGATTTTAAAATCAGTTGTTCATGTGAGCTGAAAGCAACCTTTTATGCTTCTCAATCCACATGAAGAACTCATCCATTCTTAAGGCTTCAGTTGGGGTTAATTCCATGTGTTGGAAGCTATCATGCCTTCTACCAGGAACAATTCTAAATGGCCGCAATCTTCGTAAGTCATCTACCATCTTAGTCTCGTCCTCCATTGCTAGCCGCTTAGTATGGCTTGTAGAGTCGGGTGCAACATTGGTTATGTCATCAAAGTGCTCAACGATATTGTGGACGCCTGGTGCAGCTGATGTTGCAACTGTAATTGCATTTTCGGTCTTATTGGCTCCCATGGCACGGACCAAGTCCTTGCTGATACGATTACATATCTCTTGGGCAAGGTCGTTTTCCATGTTGTTGCCCTCACCACCCTTCCAATTCACATACCGACCCCATGTTACCCTGTGTGCAAGATGACTCGTCAGCATGACTTCTGTTTGGGCTATGCTTGTCAGCATCTCGAGAGCATATTTTGAAAATCTGCTCCGAGCCTTGAAGAACAACATTATACCTTTCTTGTTAATGGTGTTTCTTGCACCATCTCCTTCTTTCGCCGTATCTATCAGCTGCATGAGCCAGACAGCAACAGCAATGATGTTAAGCCCATAATAATGAACAAGATCAGGTTCCGGATCAGGCATAATGACTGATGGTTTGAGAAGATGTCTGGAATTGTCAGGTGGTGTGTGAGTGATGCATGCATAGCTGTGTTCTGACATTATGTCAGCTACTCTTTGCTTCCTTTGTTCTTGCTGGTTAATGAGGTCAGAATCTGGATCTGGCATGACGAATCTGTCGACAAACTTCCCCATCACATCATTGTAATAGGCCTTCTTTTCATCAATGGTCTTGTGTATCAAGTTGTCTGGTGGGCCATGCTTTGTCGGTACAGATTTGAGATCTTTCATGCCAAAAAATTCAAGGGCAGCTTCTACAATATATGCTGCACCAACACTCAGGACGAACTTTTCAGATCCTTCATAGCACTTGCTAACATCAGGTGATGCATTTATTCGACCATAACGCTCTCGGAAGAATTTCAGTGTTCCAATTTCTCGCACTGATGCACTGTCATATAGCAAAGAGTAACCATACTGTGAAGAGAAAGAACATGCATCACCATTTTTTTAATAATGTAAAACAGAAATGCATAAAATGACTCATAATTTTACAACTGCAGAGAACAGTTGTTCAAATGGTACATACCATAAACCACCAGTGAAATTCTTATCCAGTGGATATAATGAGCAAGTTAGGTTAGCACTTAACTTATCCACTGGATAGGGATTTATTATGGCCCAGTTATTCAAACATTGATAACTTGCTCTCCCAGATAAATCCTATCCAATAGACCTTATATTCATACATAGGTATTTCTGTTTCAATAATTTATCCACATGTACAGAAAACATTATCATTAACACACAAAAGAGCATGTTAAAATTAGTGATCATGTGAAATTGGAAGGTTATAGCTTAAAAAGCAGTGAAGTTACAGCTTTTTGAAATTAGAATGATTTGTATGAGAAAACAACAGAGGCCTTTACGGCCTCGCTTTCAAGTTTTTTTCAGCATTTGAAATATTACATGTAGCTATACCTCAAACTGTAATTCTCCACATTGCTCTAAAACTGAACACAATTACATGTACTAGTTTTAATATGGTCCTTCATGTGGTAGCATCAGTTTCCCTCTACACATTTATCCACTGGATAGAGATTTGTATTGTGGATAGCATTATCCACCATTTGAACAACTAGGGTCAGTAAAGTGGTTGATCCAGGGGAAAGGGGGGTCACAGGGATCAGGCCCCCTTTCTCTCTAACTCAGTCGATAGAGAAAGGTTGAGCTCACTCCGATTCCCATCCCCTTTCCATAATCACAAACTTTTTTCACAAAATCCTGGATCTGCCCCAGATTGTATGAATTGAAATGTTGGACATAAATTAGTAAATTGAGGGTATGATAACTATGGGTACTAGGATAATAGTATAATTTGTGGATTTTCTTTACATTTCGGAAACACACTGAGCTGTTCTGTTATGAAATTAAAAAATCTGTAACTCAAAAGCGAATCACACATCAGTTAGATTTTGAAATGTTGATGACTTTAATAGTAACCCAGGAGTCTTCAATTCACTATGTACTGTGTACTGATAGTGTGAGGACAGTTTGTTAGGATTGAACATTGGGGGAAAGTTAAATAGGACTCCTAATACAAAAGGTGTTTTCTTGGTTTATTATAATGATCATTGATCCAGAAGTTAATCCACTGAAAATGAATTGTCACTGTACTAAACTAGATCTGTAACTGGCAAGTTTCAATTATATTACAATTTCATTTGTCTTTCCTTCTATAGACTTATTTTATTGAACTTCAATTCATTGTAACTACTTATAATGTTTTGATATGATAACCGTTTTTTTTTTTTGCCTGAGTGGATCTGACTAGAGCCAGGGTGGCGCAGTGGTTAAGCGCTTCGCCTCTCATCTCTGTGGCCCAGGTTTGATTCTGGGACAGGGCGCCATATGTTAGTTGAGTTTGTTGGTACCTTGCCCTTGCTCCGAGGGTTTTTCTCAGGTTTTCCTCCCTCCGCAGAAACAAATGCGCTAAATTCCAATTCGATCTGTGGTTTTGCCAGGACCTGAATTTGGTCAGCCCCCATGTTTGTTTCAGGTCTCGTTAGAAATTCAGAGACTAGATAACCTCCAGGTTTTTTTTTAAGATCCAGCTTACTCATCATTTTATTTCAAACTTTAAAAAAATGGTAATAGGCATTTACCAATTGAGTGAAACAAAGTTGTTGTAAGTTGTTAATCTTACAATCTGTTCAGTAACAACAGCAAGCAGTTCAAAACCAGAAGAAAGAATACACTATTCTATCAAATGTTGCAATAATAATGGTCGCTATTATCCTAATACCCATGGATAAACCTTAATTATGTGCTGGATTAGTAATTTTTCCATTTTCCAATAACCCAAAAATTAAGTGAATCAGTACTCACTAGCAAAAGTGATTGCTTTGTGTGCCACATCTCAATAACAAATGGTTTGCAGTGCTCAAACCTATCTTTGCTTGAGTGTGCACCAGCCCTGAGATCGCAAGCTCCAGCACATCGGACGCGTGTCAACTGATCACCTCCTACTGGCACATGTACACCTTGAAGCAGATTGTCATCACGGTTGTTAACCAGATGTGCATGGGGTTGATCTGGTGCTGCATGATTCAATTGATCTGCATCTAGTTCTGCAACTGGCGGCTGTTCTGGTGGTGGCTGATTTCTGGCTCTGGAATAAATATCTGTTTGATGAAAATATTAATGTCAATGACAGAATTTGTAGTTCATTAATTATTTATTACCGGTATGTTTTAGTTATATCATTGTTGTGTTATTAATACATGGATATTGAGCACAGTAATTACATTACCACTGCTGCTGCTGCTGATGCTATTCCTGCTATTGCTACTACAACTACAGTACCACTACTATAACTACTACTACCAGCAGAAGCAATAGTAGTATAGGTAATCACAGTTTCGAGTGCAATTTGTTGTTAATTCGCACAGGTGGTTTTTCCTGAGGGCACCATAATTAAGATGCAAAAAAATTTACACTAGAGGCAATGTTCTCCTTTGATCGTATACCGATATAGACTGCTCTAGCTAGTCCGTTCTATTCCTCAATTTCTGCATGACCATGAAGCCATGGCTAAACATTGCACAACATGACTGTGTTTACTTACCGATCTAAAACCAGACATGTTGTGCAATAATCAGCCATGTTGGGCCATGGTAAATTATTATTTTATTATTATATTATTGCAAAAATATATAAGGGAGTTGGAACGTGTAACGGCAGCTCCATGCTCCGAATTATTCAGTGAATAAAAAGTACCACATCTATGTTGTTGTTTAGGCACAGAGGCCGGTTGCCATTTTATTTTTATTCGCTGAATAATCCAGAGCATGACACTAGAGCGAAGTATGGGCGTTACACGTTTCAACTCGGTTATACATGTATGTTTCCGATTATTGTTATTAAATGATACCTTCAATCCATTTCTCATAGGAAGCGAGGATATCCACCACATCACTGTACTTCTTCTCGTCTTTGAACAATAGTGGCATAGATATAATGTTAGATTTCTCTGACATCTTTTCACTGTAACGGTGTCTGATATGGCAAGGAACAACGTCATTTATACAGGACAACATCGGTAGGAATTTGATTAGCACTCTTGCAATCAAAACCATAAAGTTTTCCCTGAGGGAAAATACCTCCTCATCACCGAGTAGGAAAACTTTGTTTTCACACGCTCTGATGTCTGCTTTTGGTTCCACATCAGGATACTGGCTATCGTCATCGACCCGATCGAAAATGACGTTGGTGGCAAAGCAATGGACGTCTTTGTTGCGAATACCACTTGTGACGTCATGCGGCCTGACAAAGTAGTCAAGGTTATCTCCAGTGATCCGCAATGTGCCCCCGTCCTTGACGTGTTTGATAGCTTTATCGACTAGATGGTGGGAGATCATCTTCAAGGTTGTGTTCCTTGAGCTATACGATAGGCACAACCCAAGTTTCTGAAACCTTTGCAAGGCCTGGAAGTAAACCGGAAAGGTTATTAATACTAGACAATTATATAGCCGATATAGTATAAATTTCTACGTTGCGGCTGTTCGATACAGCATATGACATGACCATGTGACAGTTTTCCATCTCCTACAATAATTTTCTCAGTGTATTACATAGGCGATGGATTCATCAAATTATTATGGGTAGCAATATAAGAGAACATTTTTATTGAAAATAATTCCAAATGGTACAGCCCGGGCCAAACTGAATCGCAAATCAACGCAAGTTTGGCCACCTACTTGTACTTTGAGCGCAATTCAACGCAAGCTTTTCACCGTTTGACCACAAACTCAACTGATTTGTTTGCAAGTATGCTTTTGTTATAAAAGCTCAACACTTGTTTTTTTTTAACTTAAGTCACCCGCAAGTTGAAAGCAATTCTATGTAAATCGGCTTGTGTTCACTCCGTTTGGCCAAGGGTTAAAGTGCCTTTCAACGTTTCATATGTATAAAAATTGCAAAAGGGGTTAGGTGCACTTTAATAAGGGGTGTCGATCTAAACTCCAAAACCACATTGCAAATTTAAACAAATTCTTATAACTATCAAGATATTTGCCTGATTGTTCTCACATTTTCATAAACATTACACAATTTATTCATACAACTGATAATGTGAAAATCATGACCCGATCACACATACTAATGACGTAAGTCAACCACACTTTTTGACATTTTGTGCTGTTTCTCGAAATCTAATAAAACGATTTTGTTCTAACAACTGGAAACTATTCAAACTTATGACACACACCGCCGCTAATTATCACTGCATTACTGAGTCTGGGCGGAAGTTGGCGAAATTTTTGGCTCTGAATTTGTTACTCACCTTACTAACGTCGTCAAAGTTGAAAGGACCGTAGCTTTCTGTCAATTGAAGTGATCAGAATCCGAACTGATTGAAAGTATTTCCCAAAGCTTACTAAATCATGACATTGTGTTTGTATGGACAGAAAAAAAAGTTTTACAAATATTTTAGTATTCATTTTGAGAGAGTAAAATAGTCGAAAAATGGCAAAATCTACAAATTTCAGGTTTTCTAACAAACCAACTCCAGAGAATGTGTGTACGTTTTTGAGCATTAAATTCAATCTTTCATAAGAATAATACACCAAATCCTATCGCCGAAAAATGTCAACAATTGAAGATATGATTTTTATGTTTAAATTCGCAAAGTGGTTTAATTCGGAATTTCGATCGAGACAACTTAATTGCTTTGGTCATGCACTCCCTCAAAACCTCAAGGTATTGAAATCTCAGGAAGGAAGACTTAAAAAGACTTTGTAAACTCTTTAATTTTTGTTTTGGAAATTATGGCTGATCGATGCAATACCTTTTTCTTTGCACCTCCTTCGCTGAGTATTACAGTGTTGATCCTTTGTATTCGGCTCAGTTCGTGATTTCTCCTTTGCATTAGAATGGCATAGGCCATGCAGATTGGAGCCACAACATTTGTCCCATGCGACTTCCAGTCGAAATTATTTTTCGTGATTGCTGTTACCAGGACGTCTAAAAGGTCTGGGCATCTAGAGGAGAGCTCGTCGATTACATCCGTCCACGTCAAATTTGACAGGCTATCGTAGTCGGTCTGCCGTAAAATAGATGGACTCTGCTGCCGATAACAAAGGTGATCCAATTCGGTATCAATGTCTTTGAGAAAAGCAGCCTTGATTGCTAGCTTCACGCTTGGTATTGCCATGCAGACATCAGCTATAGTACATGGCATTGATGTGGCGATGGCAGCACACAACTTCTTTAACTGAGCTTTTGGGATTGGATTCCCAACGACTTCTGGAATCTGACATCGTAAATAGACATTAATAAAAACATCCTGTAGCACTATTATTAAATTCACGGTCTGTATTGTGATGATTAGTATACTTGATATACGAATAGCATTTATATAATAGTTGATATTTACTATGTTAAAAAGGCACTCTCACTGATGTCACAACAATTACGAGTCCTAGTTCAGAATAATATGACATGCTAAAGTAACATAAATTTTAGGTGGGCTACAGTTCAGGAATTGATTAGTGTTAACTCTTTCTGGGGAGTATAGAGCGGTTTTCAATCGAGTGTCGTAAAACCTCTCTCGAGAAACGATATTTTGGCCGAGCGCGGTTGGGCGCGAACGAAACCCCCGAGCTCGGCCAAAACATCGTTTTTCGAGTTTTTCGTGACTAGAGAACAAGAAAAATAAAGTGACTGTTCGCAGTCTACGTAAAACCAAAACTAGTGAGCCAATCACATGAGGATGTAAAAACATCAAATAAAATAATACTTTATATATTTACAAATTACAACGCGGAGCGTTCGACGGTCATACCTAAACTATATATATCAATAAACCAATCACGAACTGAAGTAATTCGTGTCACGAGGCAAAGTAAACGCAGTCACAGATAACTAACCATTCAAACTCGAAAGCAATTACTTTTCGACACTCGATTGAAAACCGCTCTAACTATCTTGTAATATTTTCGATGTTAACCATATCTTTGAATGTTAAGTCCTTTTACCACATAATGAATATGTAAAGAAACATGCAATTGCACAAGAACGCGTGTACGAAGTATGAGATCGCATTGGGTTAGCAAAAAAGGCTTTCCGGTTGCCATAGTGCACGATTTTAAGAAAATATTTATTAAAATAAGCAACCTAGATCGGTTTATCCGATTCTGACATACTCACCTTTGGGTTGCGTAATCCAGCTTGGGAGAGGAGATGAACCGCTTTCTCTGGTCCAATGGATGTAGTTTCTGCTCAAGCCAGAAAGAAATATTAGAATTTCAGGGAAAGTTGCCAAACCATCAACTTATTTCTGAAAATGCCTATAAGCCCGTGTTTTTATAATTAGTGAATAGTAAAATAGTTCTTGATTTGAGTATAGCGGCTATGAGTTGGGCTTATGTGGAATGATTTTCTCAGGTATCTTTTTAATCATCAATATCGATTCTACATCGATAAAATATGTGAATTGTAGAAAATGTTTTCGTAAAGTCACCGTGAACAAGTCGGCGGGGCCATGTGCGTGAATTCCTGCACGTCTTCGCGAAATTTGGTACCAGTTTCGCTAAAGGGAATTCTTGCAATTGCAATCGAGTCAAGTCAGATTTCGTATCAGCTTCGCTAAAAGTAAGTCTTGCTTTTCTCGAATTTATTATGTCAACCTACATAATAGTGGTGGTCACAGGCTACTATAGATAGTAAAGAGGCTATGATAGCAGAAGGTCTCTATTTACCCGACTCCTACCCCCCACCCCCCCCCCCCCATTTTTACCCACTCCCACCCCCCACTTTGGACGAAACAACATTTGCACATGCGCACTTCCCCAGGTTTCAAACCAAACTTACAGTTACAGAGATTGTAGTGAAGGGAGCTTCGCAGTGTGAAAAGTTTTCCGCACATTGCTTGACATGAAGCAGTCGAGTTAAGAACAATTTATACTGAGGGCATTGATTCGAAAGCATGCAGCAGTTGTATACTTGTACCGGAAAAACCGTCAAGATTGCGTTCAGTAGTTGGAATCCGCGTTCTCACCGGCAGTCTCCTGGCTGCATATGCATGCAAGATGTTCCTTCGATCGACTGCATGAGCCATGAGTCCATGAGTCATGACATCGCAGCATCAATGAAATTATATTCCCCCATTATACTTTAAAACTATCTCAGTATGATACCAACGATGCATGGACTACTGAAACTGACAATGGGTCTTCCAGATTTGAGAAAAAGTTTCATGTACTTCAGACAGTTCGGGTCAGCTGAAGCGAAGAACTCTTCCAAGTCAACATGCAGAACGTCGACTTACTTCTGTACTGTAGTGTAGGTAAGTTCCTTTATACTAATAAATATCTTATTTTTGTCGTTCTTCAATTCGATCTGTGCCGGGTTTCAGTTGTACCAGCTGTGGCAAGTCACTTCAGTTTATCGTATTAAAACTATTATACATTAATTCTTATTCACACGATCTGGTGCGACAGGTTATTACTAGAAATACTGCAAAAGAAAATTAAGAATTTAAATTCATAACTGCACTGTGTTCTCTTAATATTAATACGCTGTTTATTGCTTTATATAAGTAATGGCCATGAAAAGTAACTGGTGTGTTTAAAAGATTCTGCTGAATTATAACTGAAACTAAATGTTCACCTTTGGCATTGCTTTGAAAAGTTTACCGTCTGGTTTTTGGCCTAACAGACTAAAACAATTGTATGCATGAACCTCTCCAAACAATTCTTCGGTTTTAGTTTGAGTGGACCGACATCGTCATTATACCCTGATCTGAGTTAAAAGTTTAATGAAACACGCCAAAAGTTATGCCAATCGGTACATTGAGAATTACAAATTTTGCGCGTGACTGCAAACAAATTTGCTTGTACCAGCCTCGAATAATTTTATAAGGCTAAGTTACTTACCTGTCCGCTGTTGGCTTGGTATCGACGATGCAGTTAACGTTGTTGGTCTTGTTGAACTTTTTGTGCTCGGAAATAAGCATCTTCGCGTTGGATTTTTCAAAGTCGCATCTACAAACAAAAATGATAGTCGTACCGCAGTAAAAACTGATCGAGGTTTTTACGAGTCGAAACTGGTTGACATGCCGGCAGCAGTCACATGCATGCCATGCAGTTAGTACATTATAAGAATTACACATTCTGTGTGGATGCATAAATATTTGCCTAGTCTTATACGAACCAGCCTCGATATTTTTATTTCACTAAGTTACTGACCTGTCGGTTGGCTTGGTATCGATGAAGCAGTTGACGCTGTTGGTGTTCGGCTTGAACTTTTTGTGCTCGGCGGAAATAAGCATCTTCGCGTTGGATTTTTCAGACTTGCATCTACGAATGTAAATGAAAGCCATACCGGAGTTAAAACAGTGGCCGAGGTTTTTAAGAGTTGAAAGAGATAATTCGGTTTAAAATAACAAAATAGTAACAAGTAGGTGAAGTACACCGGCTCATTTGATATCCAAACCAACCTTGCGGAACTGTTCTATCTTGGACTAGGAGTGTATTTCCATCGCCGTCTAAACCTTTTTGTTTCATACCTTTAGCTACTGTCGTCGGAAAACCTGATGAATAAGATAGAAGTCATTGAAAACCTCACTCTATATATCCTCATTGAAGCCTTTTCAAAATATTTCATCAGAATGTATACGAACAAAGCATTCATTTCGTATGACTTTTCCTTTACATAATACCTGAAACATCAATGGCAACTTTCTTGTTCACATTTGATGGAGGCGTTTCTGTCATTTCCCGGTATTTGCGCCGTCTTTGATTTATTTCTGCTTACAGGAGTCCTATGACTTTGTTTTTCTGGGCCGCTTGACATTTCTTTTGAAAATCAACAATTTTAGTCACCTTGCGTTCACAATTCCTACAAACATACTGGGATGATCCATCATCTTCGGCGATTGTAACATGTACGGCTTCCCGGATCATGCGCTTTAAATCTTTATCTTTCCCTGGCTTGCTAAAGATATTGAACAGCCTGCCATTAGCTTTTTGCGATGGACATAGTCTGCAAAATCTGACCATTCTTTGAAACCTTGTGAAAACTCTTGTTGATGAAGCCTCGGCGCGCTACAATTGTTGATTTGTTTTGTCGCACTGCACTCTGGTTGCAACATTTAAAAAAAAAAAATCGTCGCCATATTAATTCAAATTTTTTTAAAATTTACAGAAGCTTACGCTATTCGAAATTCTCCAATCAGCGCGCGCGAATCGTCTAGCCAATCAGTGGCCGTATCCCACCAGCCTGTACCAGGGGTACATTCGACGCCATCTTTGGTTAGGCGCGTAATGACCCCTGGGAACGAGGTTGAACACCACCCCGAGAACAATTTCCTTTCCCCAAGTCCGCCATCTTTGTCCGCCATCTTGGATTGGGCGCGCAAGGCCTCATGGTAAAGTTGCTCATTGATCTGAACTGGGGCCCAAAAAAAAAATTTGCCCGGCCCGGGTTCGAATCCCGGTTCAGGCGGTAATTTTTTTTATAGTGAGGATAACATATAATCGTTCTAAAATTTCTAATTGTCGATTCCGATGTTCGTATAAAATTTCTGAGTCTCAAATTATTCATAGCGAACGTGGGTAACAAAGGGAATTTTATGACGCAGTTGGTTAAACGGTACACGACGATACTACCGCTTTGAGGGTATAAATCTGACTAAGTTCAAAGAGCAATGCCCTGAGATTCCCACACACCTTAATGTATAGACCAATGATCCTATTGAACTGCATTAGGCATATTAAAAATGAATAATTTCATCTAAATCCCCCTTTCTTTGCATAAGTTAACTATAGTTGACATTATTTCACTTCAGAAAAAGGGACTAAAATGACAGTTAGAGAAAAAAATATTTCCCCTCAGATTCTAAATTTTCTCACAAAAATACATATTTTACATAAAATTTAGAGTTTCATGTTTGCACTAACCTCACTTTCTGTCTCCCAACACCTAAACTTGCCCAGCACCAAGCCATTCTGTCCACAAGCACTTCACAACAAGCTAAATCCATCCATAATGACCGCAAAGCATGCCGGGAAATCCTACCAAACAGCGGCATGGCCCTTCCCCCATCTTCATTCTTCAAAATATAGAAGAAGTCTAAAGCCATTTCGACCTAATAGCTTCATATTGGAATCAATGGCAAGTAAATGTTGTCCAATATTCCAAAGAAGCTATGATAGGTGGCTCCAGACCTCCATTTATAAAGCTCACGCTAAAGTGACAGAAGACGTCCTGGCCCATTCACGAGTGGAAAATGAAGCTCTTTCTCTATCACAATAGCAGGCACAGACTCAGTTCTTCGAGAAAGTACTGATTCAAGCTCTCATCAGACTTAATGATGTCCTCCAGCACTCTAAAAATGAAAAAAAAAAGGCTTTAAAAAGCCTTAAATTCTGTTTTCCCCCAAACAAACTTCCCTCCAGCTCCGTAGCAATGCGACGTCAACGTATCCAAAATGGCCGACAAAAAACTTTGAGCCCCCAGTATTGTTGGTCAGATGAAAATTCCATGGTAACAGTGACTACAGTTTTCTTAGGGGGGGAGGGTTTGTTGCAGTCTAGAATGAGCCAAATATCAGTTAAAAGCCCACGGGGCTCAAAGGGTTAAGGTAAGTTTTAGCCCCTGCCTTCTTTTATTCATAATCCTGCATTATTCATAACCTTAATATTCCAACTTAGCCTTAGGCCTAATAATACATATATACATAATTATTGTTTCTGGCAGGTTAACAAAAAAATATTATTATCCTGTTCCCAATTCGGATGGGACAATTTGCAGGTGTTTGTCCAGTGATAATGAAGCCGGCTAGAGAAAAGTGACAGTGTTCTTGAATCGGTTAGTATGATTTATATGATCGGTACCAAAATTTGTATGTAAATTGTTTGCCATCCATAATTTGTATTTAAAAAAATTCTGCAGTTGTACAAAACTTGAAAGTAAATTACTTCCCCTGAATCTGCTGTCTGCCATTTTTGGAAGGCAAGTAAACTACCCTAGGGATCTACCATGGGTAGAAGTTGAGCAGAACCAGAAGCCTTTAGGCTTTACGGGGGTCCTTTCTATAAACTGCATGTAATGACCTTTTCCTGTGTTTGCCAAAATATATGTACAACAACATGCACTACTGTGCCACTTAAATATTTTCAGAGTTACACTTTAACTACTCTTCTTTTGGGAATCTATTTTTCACAGGGGGAGCTCGACCAATGTTGGATGGATGGGATCTTCTGTGCTGTCTTTTACCATCAGCTGAATAGATCTCTCTTCAGCTGATTCATTCGAAAATGCAAAGACTTAGAAACTTGCTCTCCCATCATCCCAGTACCCATCCTGATACTCTCCACCCAATTCATCACATGTTTCTCCAGGATGTTTAGCTTTGGAGTTAAACTGGCTGTAGGGAAATGGTTTTTGTAATAAGCCATGAAGAAATTAATATATGTACACATGTATACCACACAAGTTAATAGTATTTTCACGTGCCCTGATTGGCTACCCAAACTCTGAATATCCTGCACTATTCACTCCCGGCTTGGTGACAAAATGGCACTCGTGACGTATTTACTTGAGAATGGCCTTTTGAACTTTCTGACTATTTCACTTATGTGCATGGTATATAATAAAACAATTATTCACTTCAGTGTCGGTGACTAGCAGTGGATATTTACCTTAAACAATTTAAAGGAAGTGCCTAGCCACATTTTTTTATGCAGGAATAATATGTTTTACTTACTCAGCATTTGCATACAAGTGGAAACAAACAGCGTCTCAGTGTCAGACTGTCTATTTGCATTGCTGTTGTTAGCCTTACCTCAGTTCCCTCTTTGATCTTAATAGAAAATGGCATTTCCTCGATTGGCATCAAACCAATTAAACTCCTGGTCCCGGTCAACTTTGCACTGTTGTTTTTCACTGGCCAGTTGAATACGAAAGCTGTGTAGCCAACTATACATAAAGATATTGGGTCGACTTTTTAAACAAACTCTTAAACGCCGTCTATTGTTTTGAACACATGCACTAATACAATATACGGTGTTTGAGATTTAATTTAGACTAGTATTTTTATTTAGCAGATTTTGTATGAATGGGACAAACTACGACATGTCGGTCACCGTGCTGTACTGTAATTCTGTGATTTGATTGGATCAGTAGGACGTAAACAATGGGTACGGTAACCGTGATGTAGTCAGTGCTGTAGTTTGTCCCACTCATACGAAATCTACTTTATCGTTCTTTAAGAACAGGCGTATTTGGTTTACTTATTTGGAATGTTCATATAGCTCAATATGTTGGCAAAATACAATATGTGAACAATTTGCCGTCTCAAGTATCGTATTGTTCCAAGGCAATCCGAGTGGGCTTCCTTCGCAATCGCCGTGCGTTCTTTTGCCCCAAGTCTTATCATTTCTAAAGCGTGTACTTTCTGTACCTGTCCCTTTACTTTTAATTACTGGATGCAAGCTGCCTGAAGGGTCACAGGTACTGTTCCATAAACAGGAAACAATTTGTACATGAAGAGGCTAATGATATATACAAGCCATCCAGCGGAGGAGTGCAAGATTTGTTACGAACGACTATCACCGTACCCAGCAGTGTTTCCAACATGATGGACACTCTTAAGTGGGACAACCTCGAAGCACGTAGATCGCCCACTGACCTTACGATGTTCTACAAAATTCACTCGGGCATGGTGAACCTTAAATTCCCTCCCGAGATGGTGATATCCTGCAGATCCTAGAACCAGACCTTGTAATCCTGAGAATTTTCGCCACCTACAGTCATCTGTAAATGCATTTAGACATACGTTCGTTTTACGTTCTTGGGCGTTTCAAGCCCAAGCTCGTGCCTCCCTCAGAGTCGCCTAACTTTATTATTTGTAATATTTGATTATTTATTTCTAATTAAATTTTCTGTTACTTAACAATTAATTTAATGAATTAACTAGTAGTTTTTAGAACTGGCCACCGGCACAGAACACTGTACCAGCCTGCCGGGATTAGCTTTAAGCTATATATGGCAGTACATATATTTAGACAAGTGTAAATAGGTACAAAAAGGTCATACAAAAACCCGACTAATTCACGTGAAGCTTAAATTCATATACTTTACTTAGGGTTCCTCGTGTTTGAAGCTTGATTAGCTTGAAATCACTGGAGACGAGCATTCTTTTAACCCGCAAATATGCAGCGAGCTGATTTCAGTTTATACTTTATCTAGGGATTTACCAAGCGGTGCCTCGAGTACCTCCTCCACAGCATGTGCCAACGTGGCTTTCCCATGGGTTCGGTAGTTCGTACATGGTCGCTCGTGTCCATCTAAAAGCTCCAGTCTGACACCATTTTTACAAACTTTACATAACTATAATGCAGCCACCAGCATATTTTGCTGCAGTTGTGGAGCATCCGTTATTGATACAGTGGCGAGTTGGGACTTACAGACGGGCAAAGGCTTAAATTTCAGCAGGTAGGCGTGAACAAAACATTGTTCGAGGCATTCCCAGCAAGAGTAGTGTTCGCATGACCCTTGTATTGGCTACTGCAGGATGTTCTTGAAAATTTGGCAATGCAACTCTTCTGACAGATCGAGAAAACATTATGCTTCTGGCATTGAACCTGGATGAGAAGTTTAGGCGCAGTTTCAGTTGGAATTATCTTTACGCTAACACGTGTTTGGTCGTGACAAGTTAATATTTTGGGTGGGCTAAAGTGAACAATCTGCACCGAAAAAAAGTGGTCGGTAAGTGGTCGGTAAGTGGTCGGTAAGTGGTCGGTAAGTGGTTGGTAAGTGGTCGGTAAAACTGTGTCGGTAAGTGGTTGGTAAGTGGTTGGTAAGTGGTCGGTAACTTGCGAACTCGAAAATTACGTGTTTGTCATCTCTTCACTAGGTCCAGTTGAAATAAAATACCATATAAGAACACTTCAAAGCTTCTAAAGATAGTTTCACAACACTTTAGTGTTCTTGCAACAATGAGGGCCAACAATAACATCGATAGTTCTTCACGAGCGTAAACCCGACGCCATTTTGTTTTGACCGCATGGCATCACTTGTTACCAGTCCTAACGGAACTAAAGCTGCGCTAGTAGACTCGCAGTGCTTCTCCGTTGTTCAGTTCGAGAAGCGTCAGACATGCCGGAGAAAACTTTGGAATTTCCGAGAAGAGATGGCTGCGATGAGAGCTGATGGGAGGCTGCTACCAATGGCCTTTGATGAGGCATTCTACCGATCAGATTAGTCTGATCAACCACAAACAACGGCTCCTTTAGGAGCCACACCATCTCTGAAAGGCAATGACCTCATGATCATGCAGAAACCCATAACCTAGCTGACCTTAATTGGCTTTAATAAAAAAAAATATTACTTCGCGGCACGTTTTAATAATATATATATTTCTTCGCGGCATGTTTACGCTAATAATAAACGGCCTCTTGTCGGCACGCTGGCGCTACTAATTAGCTGGCGCTACTGAGGGACGGGCCGACAAACAAAATAAATGGCATCTTGTTGGCACGCTTTTCTTCGCGGCATGCTTACGCTAATAATAAATGGCCTCTTCTCGACAAGCCAAACTTGTAGTTTGCAATAATTATAGTCTATATATAATGAATAAAGTCGATCTCTGTTAGCACCAGCTGCTCAGTATCGATATCTCTAATCCAGATATCGATAGCAGTATGTTTATTTGCTGCGGGCTGCCTGTGTTGTTAAATGGCAAGATGGGAATCCAAGATGGCGCGGGTTCGCTAATTCACGGAGTGAATACTGCAAAGAAGAAGATCAAAGAAGAAGAGGCAAGTACACTATTTTCATCAACATCCAACTGTCTACAACATTGTAAGCGTATGTTCCAATGCATAAATGGCAGAGGAAACCATCTAAACTGCAGTTCTCAAGTATTGTCGGGTTCGCTAATTCACGGAGTTGAGTGTGACCATTTTTGGCATTTATACTGAGAAAATGCTGCAAAGAAGAACAGACAAATATAATGAGTACACTATTTTCAACAATATCCAACTCTCTACAACATAGTAAGCGTATGTTTCAATGCATAAATGACGGGAAACCATCGGCATAAATGACGGGAAACCATCGAAACTGCAGTTCTCAAGTGTTGTCGGTAAGTGGTTGGTAAGTGCTTACCGACCACTTTTTTTCGGTGCAGATTGTTCACTTTAGCCTTTTGGGTGGGTCGTACTCTCCCATCGATCCTTTCTTTTTTCGTTTTTCCGCCTTGGCAATGCAATGGCAGCATGGGATTTCACTCAAATGGTTTAGTGGCGAGCCATCGCGCGCTTTGTTCTCTTTTCTTTCTTTAGCATTCGAAACACAGCCTCTTGGTGTACACCGGGCTTGTCAACAGAAACGTCTACTGAGAGAACCTTGATAAATTATTGTAATGCCTCGGAGGTTTGACAGCGGTATACACTACCTGCCTGTAACGCTCACAAAGCAACGGCAACACCGCTGGAGCTGGCTTTGCTGATACTCTTGCATATTTTGTCTCAGTCATCGCTGAAATTGATACATTGTCAACATCGTTGTTGCGCGTGTAAAGTTTTGCTCATGGTTGTGAAGAAAAAAATGGTAACACCATTTCACAGCAAGAAAACAGAAAAGAAGATAAAGCTGATTTTAGACGTCTGGTCAAATAATCTTTGCATTGCTCACGTAATGCACATTTACGTCTTGAAAATTGTATTCTTTGACAATCAAAAAGCTACGAGTGTATTCGATACGAGTTTTGAGGTTTACAGCAGTTACAATGTTGTTTTCCAGAAATAATACAGATTTGACTCCACACTTAGCACGATATCCCTTTTGTCTCGTCTGCTCAGGCCTAGCCGTCAATACATCTTCGTAAAAGGATACGGCATTCGGAAAAGGATACGCGGATACGGCACATTTGGAATCGAAATCTACCTAACCCCAATAACTCGTTACTGCACATGCGTGCATCCACGAATAGCGCTGCGCAGTTTCTAAAAATAGATTGTCTGGCACGATACCCCCCGCAAGGGTCAGACAAACAAACGCTGCTGTTTACAGTGTTTCAGTGTGTTCGAGAGTCGTGTTAGGACATAATTCGTATTTTTTTCAATCAAAAAAAGAAGCAATACCTTAAATAAGATTCCCAGTCATATCAGTAATGGTGAATACTAAGCGCTATTGCTGGTGGAGATGTAAGATTGACTCTAGATGTGAAAAAACCCTTGATAAATCGCTCAAAGAAATATCTCTCTCAGATATGTATATAGAGCCATTACAGGTTTTTCATCTTTTCTTGGCCTTTTCATGTCATCGCTGGATAAATGTTTGTACAGGAGACCTCAAAAGCACGACAAGTACAACGTCAACGAAACAAGTACAACGAGACAAGTACAATGAAACGCAAGCGGGCCAGTTTGTCTGAATTACAGGTACAAATTACTGAAGTCCCACTGCCCGCCAGTAGAAAGAAACAAAGGTTCAACCAAGTTTACTCGAATTTATGGATTCTAATTACGTTTTTGAAGCGAAGACTCATGAGTGTACATCTACAATGCTTTCAATGATATTTTAAAATTTCTTTCGGAGCTATATATCGCCCGGAATGGGTACCTTGTTTAATACTTGTAGTTGTACATAATTTGAAAACTTGACAAATGCAAAAAATATATATAATTGCTTGACAGAGCACATCAAAATAAGCAAGACTGCCGAATTTTAAGGTGCTATATTTTTTTCTTACAAAGTTATAAATGTGCAAACCAAAATATTACAGAGAAATGTATGGTGGTGGGTACCCTGCGAGCAGAGGTTTCTCATCTCTTTGCCTTTCCTGTCACGTACCGAAAGAAACCTCTGCCACGAAACGATTGCTTTTCGCGTTGAGCATGTGTCACGGTATCTGGATTTCCATTGGCCGAGAAAAACGAGACCGTAAACATTGTAAATTCATTGTAGATTTCAGATTGTTCATTTCTTATTGTTGGCGAAGTGGAGAAAATAAAATATATTTCCTTCTTCGAGGGTATGAATCAAAGCTTTCTTTAGGATAAATTAAGGTAGATTTTATTGAACGGTAATTTCGAGGTCTTCTGAGCAGTTAAACAAAATAAGAAGAAGACAAAGCCGGAGTATCAATCGTCGGCAAAACAAAAACTGCACGATGACATAAATAACGGCTGCCAAGGATACTCTAATGTGTGGGCTCTTGCAGAACCAGCGAAGATCGCCAAAACGTCATACCCGAGCGATATCAAACAGGTAAAACCGGTTTGTAACTGGTTTATCACGTGGTTTACCTCCAAGATTTTGGAGGTTGCAAGTGCGCATGCTCAACGGGAAAAGCAATCGTTTGGTGGCAGAGGTTTCTTTTGGCGACAGGAAAGGCAAAGAGATGAGAAACCTCTGCTCGCAGGGTAGGTGGTGGGCACACTCGTCTGTAAAATTTGTCGAACTATAAATTGTTAGCTCGTAACTTTGTCTGTACAGTCTGAATCTAAAATATCTGCTCAAAACTCTGCACAGTTGGTAATTTTCCAGCCATGACATTAGCTTTGGTCTCCAATGAATTTTAAGAATTGCCAAATTTTAATAAAGTTACCTGCTGGCTGTATATCCCCCATTCGCCGATGAATGCACACGGCTACATTTCTCATTTGTTTTTATCATCTTACGGAAAACCCTGACTTTTCAACGTTTAGATGAAGTCTTATAGCGATATTTTATGGGAAAATATGAGTTTGGATTCAGGTAGAGCTTCGATGACTATATTTAACGTGATTTGCAGCAACGAATATACCAGTTGCAAACATGGCGCGAAATACAGTGTTTGTACGGGAATCCGATGCCAAATAAAATCCGTAAAATCGAATTTCTGAAATATTCTTCAGATACAAACTTAAGATACTAGGTAAAAGATGAACTGATCAAAATTTGAGGGATGTAGCTGTGCCGGAAAGCGTGCAATCGTGTTTTCAGTTTCCCGTACATTTGTCTTACATTTTCACGCGGACTTGGACTTGTTGTTACAGACAAATGTATGGCAAAGTAAAACACCACTGCACGCTTCCCAGCACAGCTACATCCCTCAAATTTTGATCAGTTAATATTTTACCTAATATCTTAAGTTTGTAGAAGATGAATATTTCAGAAATTCGATTTTACGGATTTTATTTGGCATCGGATTCCCATACAAACACTGTATTTCGGGCCATGTTTGCACCCCTTTAAAAATGTCGGTAGAACCACAGGCAGCCCAAGCTCTAAATATCTAGCTGATACTTACAGCGTTTGTAATTGTATGGGGATTTCAACGAGCTAGAAATAAGGTCTTTTTCTTAGGAAGGGGAGCAGAGGAAATGAAAACTCGCTAAAATCGCTTCATATCACCCCTGTTACCACACAGACAGCAAGTAATACAATATGGAGGCAAGGTAAGGCATTTTATTCATTAATTCTTTCGTATTTCTAGCTCGTTGAAATCCCCATACAAACGCTGTAAGTATTAGCTAGATATTTAGAGCTTGGGCTGCCTGTGGTAGAACTCGCTTGATAAGATTGCCGCTTATCACTTTGTTTCATTCCTCTGTATTTTACCCAACGTTGAAGCTGTTCGACAGTATAATAATCAGATTCTCTTTCAAAATATAATACAGGAAAGCCGTCATTTCTGGTAGAATAGTCAGAGGACGAACTGAAGTGCTGGTCAATTCTTGGGCGCTTTCCATTCAACCAAAAAAAACGAAAATTTCGGTCAGAAATCAAATGGAACAGTAAAATTTCCGGTTCGAAGTTTCGGAACTTGTGAACTAGTAGAACCGAAATTTTCTGTTCCATTCAAAATTCCCGGTTTAGATTTGCTTTGAGAATTGAAATCGAGGCTACTAATAACCGGGTAGTTTCTGCGAATGGAACGCGTATTCTTCCGACCGGTTTGTCTAATTCGAAAAATCGCGTTCCATTCGACATTAGAAATTTTCGAAACTTCTCCCTTGTAACACAGGCAGCCCAGACTCGACATATATTTCCCGCTTTTTGAGTTACCTGTGGCATGTTTCAAAAGCGATCTCGAAAGAGTTTATATAATTGCTCCTTGTGAATTCTCTTTTCCGATTCCTACCAAATAAATCTTCAATAATAAAAGATTGATACTTAATGAAGTTGTGTGAGTGGTTTTGGGGTGATTTGGGGACTTCTAAAGCAGTTTATTAGGCCTCGAGGTTTTGAAAGACACAAATATACACAAGGTATGCAGCTGTATATTTGTGTCTTTGAGGTAGACACGCGGCCAACCGTAGCCAACCAACACGCGGCCAACCGCTTTTAAAAGATATAATTTCTTTGCACTCCTTATTTTAGTAGGTAGTTTGTTCCACAGAACACTTGCTATATATGAAAACGATTTATGAAGCCATTCCAAATTAAAACGAGGCTGTTCTAGTCTGGTACCATTTCCGCGCAAGTTGTAGCTTACCATTTTAAGCTTGAAAAAGTCATTTATATAAGCTGGACCCCGATCGTTCATGCAATTAAAAATTAGAATTAGAGATTGACGGTTCCTACGTTCAGCCAAGGTTCCTGTGTCGGCGTATTTGAGAAGATAGTCGTATGACAATGACTTGGGCAAACCCCAAATAGTCCTTAGTATGTAGTAGTTAGTGTCCTCCATCTTCCTAGTTTCAACCTTTCCAATCCCTAACAGGAGTGGACCACAGTATTCCAGATGGGGGAGAATATAAGCTTTGTAGAGGCGAATCATAACGTCTTGGGGAATGAATCTGCGCAGCCTTCGCAGTGCTGATGCCTTAGCGCAAGCCTTCCTCAATTGCTCTGCAATGTGCGCCTTGAATGAAAGTTTGCGGTCCAGAGTGACCCCAAGGATCTTTAGAGTGTCAGTGGCTTTGATGTCCGAGGGTGTCCGAGTCATCGAGTTTGAAGTCGTATGCATATGACGATGGTCCAATGGCCATAGCTTGTGTTTTCGCCGCATTAATCTGTAAATAATTACTCTCAAACCATGTAGAAAGTAGACTGAGATCAGAGTTAATGAGGAGCTGCAGTACCATCGGAGACGCATCAGAAGCATACTCATCCGCATAAAGCCTCAAAGAGGTATTAGATACACACCGGCAGTAGTTCAGGTCATTGATATAGATATTGAATAACAATGGACCTAGCAAGGATTCTTGTGGTACTCCGGTCTTTACAGTTCTCCACTCAGAGTAAACACCATCCAGCCTAACGCGCTGTCGTCTCCCTCGAAGGTAGGCAGCCTTTGGGTAAACTCACAGTTTGAAGTTTGTTCAATTTCTCGTCGACTGTGAAAATAAAAAGCTTAACTTTCACGTATTTTTGTTAACTTTTGGGGGTAGAAGTTCACTGTAATAGGTTTTAAGGTAAATTTGCTCACACAGCGGTCAAACGTCTGCGCATGCGTCAAAAGTCTTGCAGCAGCACAACCTCGTTCCCAGGGGTCTTTACGCGCCTAATCAAAGATGGCGTCGAAAGTACCCCTGGTACAGGCTGTTTGGATTCGGCCACTGATTGGCTAGACGTTAAGCGCGCGCTGATTGGAGAATTTCAAATAGCGCGTGCATTTTTGCTTTGAAAAATAAACTGGTGATGTCGTCTTTCGCATTGCGCGTTCAAAATTCGTTGAAAACAACTACAAATTCATCAGAACTTAGCGTTTTTGCCTTTTATTATACTCACTTCGCAACTGGGTACAAGTAGAATAAAGTACGGGTGGAATTCATTGGGATCACACTTCAACCGCTAACCGTTTTTCAGCGATGATGAATCCAAGATGGCGGATGCTCCTCAAAATATGCCCACATATTGGGCATATTTTTGGGTCACATGACCAGCCTGTACCAGGGGTACTTTCCAACGCCATCTTTGATTAGGCGCGTAAAGACCCCTGGGAACGAGGTTGGCAGCAGCAACAACATCAATCTCGTTCCCAGAGCCCGCGCGTTTTTCGGCCAGCGGTGACCAAACGCCAAAAGATCGCGGGCTCTGGGAACGAGATTGCAACAACATATTCCAAAACAAATTCAAAGCGAGCCAGCGGCCGTCATTGTTCACACACCCGTTTTCAAACCTTGAGGACCTTTTTTGGTAAATTATGAAAAAAAATAGTAAGCTCACAGTTTGAAGTTTGTTCAACTTCCCCGTCGACTGTGAAAATAAAAAGCTTAACTTTCACGTATATTTCTTAACTTTTGGGAGTAGAAGTTTACAAGCCGTTTGCTGTAATATGTTTTAAGATAAATTTTGCGCGGAAAATTCGCGCGGCCGCCTACCAGACTGACCGTAATACGCACGCGCAGACGTTTGACTGCTGTGTGACCCCGCTAATCCTAGCCCTTGGATCACAGGCCCTTGGATACTAAAAAAAAAAAAAACGGACAAAAAAGAAGAGGAGGACTGGGTTTCCGTTTCTTTTCGTCATTTTCCCTACTATCTAGCACACAGCGGTCAAACGTCTGCGCGTGCGTATTACGGTCAGTCTGGGGGCGGCCGCGCGAATTTCCCGCGCAAATTTACCTTAAAACCTATTACAGTGAACTTCTACCCCCAAAAGTTAAGAAAAATACGTGAAAGTTAAGCTTTTTATTTTCACAGTCGACGAGAAATTGAACAAACTTCAAACTGTGAGTTTACCCAAAATTTTCGTAATTTACCAAAGAAGTTCTCAAGGTTTGAAAGCGGGTTTGTGAACAGTGACGGCCGCCGGCTCGCTTTGAATTTATTTGTTTTGGAATAGGTTGTTGTTGCAAGACTTTTGACGCATGCGCAGACGTTTCACCGCTGTGTGACTATCTAGAGCCTGTGAACAGGCTACGCTAATTAGGCTAGCCGGCTAATGTGTGGGGAGAGGATCGCGGGCTCACCGAAACCCCTACGGCTGGAAACCGAGCGCTCACCGGGGCACGAGTGAAGTGCCAAATGCCTCGCTAATCTCCGCATAGTCCCGGGGTTGGGGGCGGAGGTTTACATTGACTGGGGCCGTTACAAAGAGGACAAAGCCTCTCGTTGAGTGGTTTATATGGGCGATATGCATGTATTAAATGCAACCGTCTGTTAACTGGTCACGTGATCAACCAAAATCAAACTTTACTAGCTAATTAATTACAGTATAAGGTTAATCGTTATCATACGAAGTTCAATAAATGTACCAAGTTTATGGTATTTTGTAATATTTGGTCACCACCCCCTCCCCCTCTTCCCCCCCCCCCCCCCCCCCACACCGCGGCAAAACGTCACGCGCATGCGTATTTGCTATTTCTTGTCCGCGCGCGGCCGCCCCCAGTTTCCCGAGAAAACTGAAATGAAACAACAGGCACATGCTGTGATTTTAACGTTTCTGCTTAAAAGTATTCATTTGTGAACTGTTTTGTCAAAAACTAAGAAAACTACTTAAAAGCTAAGCCTAAGACTTTAACAGGTTGAAGTTTTCTTAATTTGTAATTCATTGTGAGTTTACTAAGTTATAAAATTATTTACTAAAAAAGTTGAAACCCTCGGTAATTTGTATTTGATAGCAGAGCCTTCGTTCTTTTGGCCAGCGGAGCATACCGTTTTGCCGCGGTGTGGCTTCCCCCATACATGAAGCGCGTCACTCAACAGACCCATTCCTCCTCGATCATTGCATTAGACATTCAAGATGGCGGACGAAGAGGGTCGCTCAGACCAAGTTAACACCCAAACTCCTGGTATTGTATGGAAACGAAAGTACTTAACGCTTGAAAAACGCTGTAAACAGATAGAACAGGTATACTTTTTACTCTCTGGCTTTCTTGGGAAATAACTTTGAAATGTACAGCCACACAGACGTGAGACAGTACATAAACTGATCTGATGGAGTGTGTTTAAATATTTATATGTGATTAGAGTACATGTTAAATTGTTGTTTATTCGATCACAGGAAAATGAACGGGATGTTAATCGACTTTATCACGTTCGGAAACTCCTCAGACGATATAGACGGGAGAGGAAGTGAGTAGTAGAGAGACGTTATCAACAATGACCTGTAAAAGGGCCGGTGGGGGGGATTTTGAAAGGAACCCCTAAAAGGTACCAGAATCTCGTTTTGTGGGCGTGGCTCGAATTCATTTTCACCCCTAACAGGTACCAATTCTAAAACAAAACATGAACTGATATTTTACAATTAGCGATAATTAGACAATAGTTTCGAAAACCTTACAGTTTTGTACAGGTTTTTGAAGGCATTGTCATAAATCTCTAACCTATTTTAGTGACATATTTTGAACAAAACATAGATAACGTAAAGAAATTAATACATTTACACAGCGCAGCATCTATGTACTCTTCTAGTGTCCATGCAAATTGTTACCATGCACTGAAATATCCAGCTACAATAAAATATATTCTGGCTCGACTTGTAACTATTTACGTTGTATGATACTCTTCTGCTTAAAGGAAAAGTGCCAGGGTAATGCACACGCGTAACACGTGATTGTTAATAATGTCAAAGACAATGGAAAATCACGCTGTTAATGTCACGTCAAAACTCCACTGATCTGGAATGACCTTTGGAATTTTCGCTGGCACGAAATCTAGAGTTTATAGTTTTGTGATTTGCATCAGTTGAGAAGTTCAGGATTGAGAATCGTACAAACTCCCCACTGGACCAAGACATAAGTGCTTCGAAGATCTACGTGTACATGTATGGTATTTGGGATAATAGTTTAGGAATCCACTTGGCAATGCCGACTCATAAACAAACAACAACTTCTGTGGGAATTATAATATTCCAGGGCTAAAAATAATGGCCGGTCAGTCGCCGGTCAAGATCAGTATTTGGTTGAAACTGTAGTAACATTGACTGGTCAAAATGACCGGCAAGGCAAAGATTTGACCGGACAAGTTCCAATTCTGGCCGGACATTGTCCGATGACCGGCCGTTATTTTTAGCCCTGTATTCCATTCTAAACTTCGCAAAACTACGGGGAGATTAATGTTCTAACTTCATAGCTTTGGGGCTTTGTGATTTTTAGGATGAGTTGTTGTCGGGAAAGAAAAGGGACATTTGATTTTGCTAAATAGCGAGCTCAAACTCCCAGCTCGAACTGTACCAAGCGAAGGCTGTGTTGACACTGCAATATTAAAATACATGTGAACATTCAGCGGCTTACAAGCAGAGTAAATGCCTCCCCTACATTCTCACTGTCTCCAAGTTTCAAGGTCACTGAATTCAGAGTCAAAAATACTTGCAAAAATTATAGACACGAACCAAATAACATCATAAATCCTGGGATACAAAACTAAATTACTGTTCTAAATAGGTTTAAGGTCAAATGAAACTTAGGCAAAGCCGATGGAAGAGGATTTCTTAAATTGCATATCAAATCTCTCCCCATCTTTTGATTTCCAACCAAAATTCAAACATTTGCGCATGGGCACTGAGCATGGCACTGTTCCTTTAAGCTAACTCTAACCCTAACCCTGTCATATTTTTCTGGCTTAATACCCTAAAAGGTACCAGGATAATCTAATGGTGGTCATTTTAGATTTAAATATTCTAAGCAGTACCAAACCACAAATTTTAACCCATAAAAGTATGACGATCATCCCTGTCACTTTAACCCCCCCTGGGTAAAAGGCTGTAGCATGATCAGGCCAAATTGGGGTCCCTCAAATGAGGCTGGAATTGCAACCAAATCATAGAACTTGAGTTTCTGAGAATGTTGGTACTTATTTTATCAAATTTGGTTCACCCAAAGCAAAGATATGATTTTTTTTAAATATTGAAATTCACATTCTTTTGTGAAATTATACATGCCACTTTAATAATGGCTGCCTCCTAATTTGTATAATTTGGAAAAATTATCTGTTGAGGGAAACTAATGCACTACACTGTTACGTATACATGAAAGATCACATTAAAACTAGTATTAAATTGTGTTCAGTTTTAGAGCAATGTCTAGAATTGCTGTTGAGTTATAGGCATTTGTAATACTGGGGAAACATGAAAGCAAGGCTACTAGAAAGGCCTCCATTGTATCTCAATAATTTCAAATGGCTGTGACTTCACAGTCTACTTTTTAAGCTGTAACACTCAAATTTCTCAAGATCACTAATATTAACATGTTCTTTCACGTGATAATGATCATGTTTTCTGTACATGTGGATAAACTATCGAAATGGGAATATGCATTTATGAAAGTGGTGTATTCCAGTCAATCTTACTACAAAGGAACATTGAGAATGGCACCAGAGTGAGCATTTGGGAACCTTGCTTATATATCCACTTATTTGACTACTGTCATCTCTGCAATGAAACAAGCTACCTTCACAAAATTTGGCATGTAGGTTGCAGTGACATCACCCTTTCATTATTCAAATGAGATATTCAGCATGCTAATATGTCATTAATGTAATTAGAATCCATTGAATATCAATGTTCCAGATGGCAACAGATAATCGTTTTGAGTTCGACACTCATGACCACGACCAGTGCCATGCCCAGTGCCACACCTGAAGTTTCCAAATTCAGATATTTAGAGTTATATAAACACAGATATATCTAGAGTTCAAATAACATTTAGATATTGATAAAACAGAGAACTGAGAACTAAATGCAACCTTTAATGTCCATTCTAATAAAAGTCTTTCACCAGGAGCCCATTATATGTCATTTGCATGTGCAGTTGTGAAAATGGATTACAAATCTTAGCAATGTTGGACCCAGATTATTAATTCATTAATCCTGGATTAAATTCTAACCTATCATTCTGGTTTTCTTGGTAAAAGGAGTCTATATATTCTAGAAAACTATTTAATATACATGTACTTCTTGTGCCACTGAAAATAAAGCACAGCAACTGTAAATAGTTGGTTTCACTGCACACATCTCTCCTTTGGGCTACCTGTGGCAAAAGAGATCCCTGTCATTAACTCTTTCAAAATCATATGTTTGATATAAATTAAATTCAGTGGTGAGATCTGCCTGACAAAGAGTCTTCCGGGAACAGAAAAATTAATAAACATCTCTGTTTGAAGGAAGAGACAGTCCTAATACAAAGGAAGAGACATTCCTAATTAATACATTTTCATGCCTTGTGCTGTGACCAAGATGGCTACTAGTAATCATATACTTTATGACACTTCACCGTTAGTTGGCCGATAGTGGCGACAAGTTACTTGACTTTTATAATACTTTAATTTGAACTCTTGTATGTGAAAAAGAATCTGATTTCAGCCCAACAGTTGACCAACACTTCGCCAATAGTCGACTGACAGTTGGTCATTTAATGGCTGTGTGTTGGCCGACACATGGAACATCAAGGACAAGGAAATTGTCAACCAACGCATAGCTGTTAAACGGCCAACTATCGGTCAACTAAGTCGGATGACTGTCTGCTGACTCACGATCAACAGTCGACCAACTGACGGTTGTTAAACGACCGACAGTCGACCGACATGTGTCAGTTGGTCATAAAGTACATGATTACCATGGCTACCAGTACCACACACTTGTGAATGTTATTTATTTTTTAGAAAAATGACTCGTTCTTCAATTAAGCATTGAAAAGCTCGATTAAATACGGTGCAAATCTTGAAATTTAACTTTTCTTCCCAAAAATCGTCTTCAAATCAAAGACTTTAAATCAATCTAACTTATGCTCTGTAAAATGAAAATTTACACACCTTATATCACTGTGAAGCTTGTAGTTCCCACCATGTCACTGTACATGTACTTGTCCCGCGAAACTACAAATGCATGGTTTCCAGTGAAATGCCACTGATTCACATTGAGGTAGGTTTGACTACAGGAACTCGCTTCACGCAGACAGACATGGGTGGATCTTATTAATTTGGTTAAGTCGGCGGTACTGTCATTTGCTGTCCAGAACTCCATAAGTTTTGTTACAGGTTCATGTAGATAGTCTCCCCTCCCCTCCAAAAATTGTATGCAAATAAAAACACAATTATATCTATTTCTTAGTTTAATCCGCTAGATACCACTGTTATTTGGAGGTACAAATATAAAGGATATGATGTGTGTTGTTGTCATACACACTAGTACAAATGAGACAGCTTGGACTATATGCTATATACTATGTGGTAAGACTGTATATGTGAGAACTCACCCAATATTGATGGGATTCACAGTGCAATTGAAATTAATTCATCTCCAGGTTACAAAAAAATCTGTTTTTCAAACATACATATTTTGTACTACACATTATGTTGAAGGTAGCTGAAACTTTCTAGCAATTTTTGTAAGGGGTGGACCATTAGAAATCAGGGATGGGGAGGAAAAATTCGCCCCAAAAACTTATTTTGTTAACCCAAAATATTTTTTTGGCAAAAGAACATACCAGTAGGTACAATGTACATGTAGATGCATGATAATTACAGTGTGAAAATAAATTGTGCAGAGCTCACATAGTGCAGAGTTAAAAGGTCCAAAACAATTGAAGGGCTGTGTACAAAAAGAGTGTAAGTGCCTCCTGATTATGTTCTAAATTATCCCTAAAGATAACAAAGAAGTTGAAGGAGAATTTAGAATGTGACCAGGAGTCACTTATACCCTTGTTGCACACAGCCCTTCAATTTTGTGCTCAAAACAATTACCATCCCCTATCCTAATGTCTAATGGTCCAACTATAGCTGTTATTACCATCCCCTATCCTAATGTCTAATGGTCCAACTATAGCTGTTATTACCATCCCCTATCCTAATGTCTAATGGTCCAACTATAGCTGTTATTACCATCCCCTATCCTAATGTCTAATGGTCCAACTATAGCTGTTATTACCATCCCCTATCCTAATGTCTAATGGTCCAACTATAGCTGTTATTACCATCCCCTTTCCTAATGTCTAATGGTCCAACTATAGCTGTTATTACCATCCCCTATCCTAATGTCTAATGGTCCAACTATAGCTGTTATTACCATCCCCTATCCTAATGTCTAATGGTCCAACTATAGCTGTTATTACCATCCCCTATCCTAATGTCTAATGGTCCAACTATAGCTGTTAAATATGTTGGGATTTGATAAATTATAAGTTGATTAGGAAAGGTAGACCTCTGTCAGGATAAAGGTCCAAAACTCTGCATTTCAAGCCATATCTCTCAAATTTAATAAGCTCAACATTTTCTAGATCCAGGGATCTGTATAAAGTAAGGATAAGGTTAAAGCCTTGCAGAAGGTTTTTTTATATTGCTTGTTAAAATTTGAGATTAATGTTATTATTGTTTGAAAGTGATGTAATTCCTTGTGTTTGTAGATTTCTCATGGAGAAGTTGGATGAACATGGAGATGATTTTCGTAATGCAAAGTCCCCTTTACAGGTAAACATTCAAACAACTACAAGTACTGTTTATTCCTAGTTTAGTGTTCATGCCACTGATTTATATAACTGGATGAGCAGTAATTGAAGGGCCATGTGCAAAAAGGGCACCAGTGTTGATTTCAAAAACTTGAGAAATTAACTTTGCCTTAAGAATAGGAAAATCCGCATTTTCTCTTCTCGCTAGTGAAGAGAGCCTTTCAGATGAAAAGGAATTTATGACAGCTCAAAACAAGCAAGTAATCAAGCCGTTTCTATAGAAAACATATTTGTTATTGTTTGTTATTTTGAGGGGGGAAGGGGTGGGTAAAAAGGCAATTTCGAAGAGCGTGCATGCACTGTTACATTTTAAGTATCAGTGGGAAAATGCTTTCCATAGATAAAATAAGGCTCAAAGAAGGATTTTTTCTCTTTCACCTTGAAATCAAGCAGGACAGACAACACTAAAACATTGAAGAGTGGAGATTCTTGTTGGAATGAACAGACTAACATTTCGAAAGAGTGACTTTGTAAAGAGTGACATTGGACATTATTAAGTTGCCTGCTTAACTCATGGTTGAACGAAGAACTGTTTGGCTAAAAGGCAATTAGTTATTGCTGGAGATTTACACAGAGTTGCGGCTTTGGGCAAAGCAAACTGTTAATATTCTGGAGCTAAAAAGGCCATTTTGGTAGCTTTCGTGGTCTGCATGAGCTTTCCAAAGATTGTCGTGTCAGGCCTTGTTTGTGCTTTGCCTTTAGACTTGGGCACCACAATAACCCCTGAGAGAAAATATATTTTTTGGGCAAATCTTGAGTTTTTTCTATTATTAGTATTTACACAAATAAGAATCGTCACAATCTATGTAAAATTTTACTTGATAAAACGAAAGGCGAAGTAAACGTAAACAAGAGCAAAGAGTTTTAATATGTTTTATATATTTATGTTGATTTTATCTGTTCCAAGTCTTGAAAAAAAAAAGCAATAAAAAGTTGAGGTTGGCATGAGAAAATCGTAACTAGTAAATGAAGAATGCAGCAAATGTCACTAAAACAGGCGATAACAAGGGCTTAACAAGGCAGTATTTTTTACCAGTTACCAGCTCCTATTAATTAAATAATTATAAATGCAAAAACTGCATAGGATTGAGTATTAATTATCCATTTTCAATGGCTTGTTTCTTTTTCTAGTCTCAACTGATGGCTGAAATTGTATCAGAGAGCTTGCCAACATCATTCTTGTCTTATGGTCTTGAAGGGCCAGAATCTCCAGGACATTCCAGTAATGCCACAACGTCTTCACAGAAGAAGGGAAAAAGCCGTAGTGCAGCTAAACAGGAAAAGGAGAAGGACCCAAATGCACCCAAAAAACCTGCTAATGCGTTTTTCATGTTCTGTCAGCAACAGAGGACTATTATGCAAGAAGACCAAAAGGATGCAACAACTGCAATGGGTCACCATGAACTGACCAAGACTCTTGCAAAGGAATGGAACAATCTCCTACAAGATGAGAAGAAGGTTTGTTTTGTCAGCTTTTGTTTTATTCATCCTTAGGCATACCAATTTTTTTCCGGTTTCTTTCTCATCATCCAACTGACCCAAAATTTTGTATAAAAAAAAACCCAGTGATATAAAGCAAAAGAGAAAAATCAGTTGAAAGGTTAAATTCCAAAACACAAAATTAACTAACATTATTTTGATCCATAAATATCACTTGAGATGCGAAGCAAGGCCAAGAAATCGTTAAACAATAACTTTATTTTCTGACAAGTACTAAAATACCCAAAGAGGTACCACAATTGGTTTCAAGAGGTTTCAAATTGAACACACTAGTTAAGTAATAATAATACTAATGTTAACCCCTAAAAGGAATGAGCATCCCTATCGTCCCAATTCAGGTCACCTGACTTTTCCCTATCAGAGTAATGTTTTCTTGTTTTCCTGTATCCCAAGTGGTAATGTACATGTATAAATTGATGTAATTGGAAAATAAAGCACTGAATCCTCTGGAGAGTTGTCACATGATCTGAATTTGGACAACAAATGTACAAGCTAAAATGATCTATTGAACTTATGATTAACTCATTTGTGAATCCTGTGCTAAGAGTCTAATGAGTTGAACCACTTGCAAGCAACCCAGTTCAGGTACTTAAAGAATGGCATTTTACCTTCTATTCCTTGGAAGGAAGTATCATTGAATTCTAGTTGCCATTTCTCACATAAAAATATTGCTTTACTTTCTTAGATATATTATGAAATGTATGAAAAGGATAAAGAAAGATATGAACAAGAAATGAAGAAATACAGCTTGGATAAAGCATTTACAAAAAAGGAAAAGGACCCATCTACTAAAAAGCACAAGGCAAAGACTGCAAAGGCAAAGGATGGAATACAAACTGCTGCATCAGCTTCAAATACAACCTCAGTAGACAGTTGTTCAGATCCTAGATCTGGGCTGGTTGTATCGCCAACTTTAAATCCACTCTTCCCACAGAGTTTGACATCAGTACCTTTTGGCATTCCTCTCATCCCATCCCCCACCTTACCACCGACTGATAAAACTGCTTTTCAAGATTTTGAACAGCTTTCTCCACCATCCCAGGATTCATTCTTATCTGGATAAAGAAATAAACTCTGAAAAAAAAAAAGATTCTCTGTGTTCCTTTGGATCATAGCTTGTGAAGATGCAACAAACTTTGAGTCCATTTAAACAATTTTTGGTCCACTGAGAGTTGTTCATTATCATAAATAAAGTTTGTAAAGTTACATACCACCCCAAAGAAGTAGATCAGGGGTGCTGAACCATCTGGTGTAAAATTTAAATGAAAAAAAAAATTTGGTATGCACATCAGAACGTCTGAAAAGAGCCAGCTGAAAAGTGGATTACACAAACTGGTAGCCCACTTTTTCCAAAACTTTCTGAACGAAATGAAGCATACCATTTGATTTTTCAACCAGAATTTCAGTTTGTGTGTGTGTAAATGGTAAGCACTTCCGGTTTATGAATCCACACAGTAGGGACTGATTTTGGATAGTCTACCTTTTGTTCCAGTTAGAACAATAAATTAAGAAAAGTTTTCTCAACATCTCTTTCCTAAAAGAACATAATTTGAGAGATGACCATGACCACCCTAAATTAAAATGCATGATGTTGTTAATTAGTCCACTTCTCTCCTGGCTTATTTCCTGTGGGAAGTATGAAACAAATTTGTCAGGATTTGTAATGGCTTAATTGGCCTGGAGTGAGGGGTAATTGTGATATATTCACCAAGGGTGTTGCACAAGGTGTATATATCACATATACTCCCAAACAGAAGGCTGATAATTTTTCACAATGGTAAGGTTTTCTCATTGTACACCATAATATACTCTTTCTGTAAATTAAATCATTAGATAGCATAATGTTTACCTGGTATATTGTTGCATAAATTAAATTACCTTTCACAAATGGGGAATGGAAATTTTATATGTTTCAAGATTCCCTCTGCCTTTGGAACTGGGCAGGGGTTAAGAGATATATTCTTACAACTAGAGTAACTATCAGTTAGGAAGTGCGTTCGTTCGAAAATAATCATATTTTGAAGTAATATAAATTTCATTCAGATTTTAGAAATGTATTTGTTTGGTGAAACTAAGGAAAGTACCGAAAAATATACCTCTTCTTATTTACTTTTTTACATCATACCCTTTTGTCTGATTGCGTCTAGAGGAAATGGACTAGTAAACACAAATGAATAATGAATATATTTATTCTCATTGTTTACAATTATCGTATGAATATCAATTCAACTGGTTATCCTTGTGCTAGACTTATCTGCTATATGTACACATGCAATTCTTACTTGGAAGATTTGCCTCTGGCTCCCTGGGTATAAAACTATATAGTAACATAACTAATATATTTTAACTGTTTTTAACGGTAACGGTATAAGATTTGATGTGTAATATTGTAACATGCATTAATGTGTAGCAATGTTTTCATTTAAATGGTCTACTATGGGCATATAGCATCATAACCATGTTTAAGTTTACTTTCTTCACTATTTTGTAAAAGTCATTGCATAAAGTTTTCAAGTAAATTCGGACCATGCAGTTATCGAAATATCGTGAGCCGTAAAATAAACAAAACGGCTGCTCGCTTAGTTCCCAGACCGGTGGTACGTGGCTCGCTTTAAAGCTTGACTCAAAGCCAGACTCAAAGCATAACACTAAATAAACTTTTGCTTCAGTTTTGTTTCACGTTTACGGCAGACCTTGTCTTGTTACTAGTATTAAAAGGTTTCGGCAGAAATCATTCTAGATGTTTGCGTATTAAAATCTCAACTCTTCTTGTAGTCTGAATTTCCACGTGCATGCAATCAGTCAGGCGTGAATGGGTCAGTCTGATTTTTTTACAGAACATCAACAGAGTTTTGAAGGAACGTTTGTCATATTTGAAAGACGTGCAAAAACTTCTATACTCTTACCAGAAAACTTATACTGGGAAAGTGCAATTCCTTTTGAATTAAAAGAGCTTTAATGCATCGGATCCGATCAGTCAGTTCGCGATGTCTCCCCAGCCGGAATTAGAGGCGTCATAGAACAACGATAGCTGAATGTGTTTCTCGTCTTTCCGCTCCAGCAGCAAGAATATTGACGCAAGAAGAGACGATCTGTGGTTAAGTTTAGAATTTGATCAGACAGTAGAACCTCTGGTACCCAGGGTACGCTTTGATGAGCAACACTTATGAATTTCTTACGGAGCCCTGTAAGGGCCATCCACAAACACTAATTTTATGAAACAATATCGCGCGATACTGACTTATTATCGCGCGATACAGTGCTCCTATCGCGCGATACTGACTTATTATCGCGCGATACTGACTTATTATCGCGCGATATTAAAAGTGTTATTTTAAAATACGTACATTACTTAGCTAGACAACATGGCGGCGAACACGCTACGTGATAATGCTCTTCTCTTTTATATGTTTACTTATTTCCGACAACGAATTTGGCTTTACCTGAATACTTACCGGCGATTCGAAATTATTGAAAATAACAGGGATGCATTAGTCGAGAAATACTTTAATCTAGGCTGGAATTATATGGAAATAACTTATCACGCCATCAAGATGAGTCTTCGCCAGCTTAAACGTGTTCTGAAAAGCAAGAATTTATGAAGGAGAAAGGACTACAGTAGTCCAGATGAAAATGGCAAAATCACCCAGAAAAAAGGCTTGATGCCAGATAAAAATTATTACAGCAATAGGGGTCCTAAAAAATATCGACCAAAAAAAAACGGTACTCCCCCCCCATCAATTTTCAAAGGGTTCGAATCTATATACTACAACCATGAGAGGTTAACATTTTAACCTGGGATACCCTGTTATAACCTCTAAAATTATCATTGGCCATTTCTAAAAGCAATAGCTTCAGAATCAAATCCCCCCGTATGCTCACACACTTACATTAAAATGCAAATGGTAGAAAATGCATCCTCATTGATATGTGCTCTGTATGTTTACACAATTACTAGCTGTCAGAAGCAATTCATTCAACTCTGCAATAACAATAAATAAATAAATAAATAAGAACATCAACAGAGAAGTCTTGCTACAAATAAAGTTATTTTGAAAGTTTGTAATCGATTACATTCTTAATAACTCTAAATACATCTTCTGGAAGAAATGTTTAAAAAAAATTAATAATCCATGCAGCTCAGGAAAGCCTACATTTATTAAAACTTAACTTCTTTCCGTAAACTGCCCCACACAGATGTCGGCAGCGTTTGTAAAATATAAAAGGCATTTAGTTTCTTCAACTTATCTTGTTGATGATAGAAGTAAGTAATATTACAAGGTAGTTCAAATTTTATCTCAGTTCAAATTTTTTTTGAACTAGGGAATTTTTTGGGTGCAAAGTAAATCACGAATGAAAGCCGTACTGACATCCATGAGTTTATACAGTTACTGAGTTAGTCAAGTTTCGAACTATGAATAAATGCATGATCGAGTTCAACTGTAAAATATATGTCCTTTAACTTCAACTGCTCGTCAAAAGCTATTTTTATTTTGTTTAATGGTGTTGAATTCACCTTAAGAACTAAAAAACTACTTATAATCTTCGCTACACATTTATACGGAGCCCTGTAAGGGCCATCCACAAACACAAATGTTATGAAACAATATCGCGCGATACTGACTTATTATCGCGCGATACAGTGCTCCTATCGCGCGATAATTTATCGCGCGATACAGACCTATTATCGCGCGATAAAGTGTTACTATCGCGCGATAATTTATCGCGCGATACTGACTTATTATCGCGCGATAAAGTGTTATTTTAAAATACGTACATTTATTTACTTAGCTAGACAACGCTACGTGATAATACTCTTCTCTTTTATATGTTTACTTATTTCCGACAACGAATTTGGCTTTACCTGAATATTTACCGGCGATTCAAAATGATATTGAAAATAACAGGGATGCATTAGTCGAGAAATACTTTAATCTAGGCTGGAATTATACTGATGGAAATAACTTATCACGCCATCAAGATGAGTCTTCGCCAGCTTAAACGTGTTCTGAGAAGCAAGAATTTATGAAGGAGAAAGGACTACAGTAGTCCAGATGAAAATGGCAAAATCACCCAGAAAAAAGGCTTGATGCCAGAAAAAAAATTATTACAGCAATAGGTAATCCTCCCCCCCCCCCCCCCCCCCCCATCAATTTTCAAGGGGTTCGAATCTATATACTACAACCATGAGAGGTTAACATTTTAACCTGGGATACCCTGTTATAACCTCTAAAATTAACATTGGCCATTTCTAAAAGCAATAGCTTCAGAATCAAATCCCCCCGCATGCTCACACACTTACATTAAAATGCAAATGGCTAGAAAATTCATCCTCATTGATATGTGCTCTGTTTACACTACTAGCTGTCAGAAGCAATTCATTCAACTCTGCAATAACAATAAATAAATAAATAAGAACATAAACAGAAGTCTTGCTACAAATAAAGTTATTTTGAAAGTTTGTAATCGATTACATTCTTAATAACTCTAAATACATCTTCTGGAAGAAATGTTTTTTAAAATTTAATAATCCATGCAGCTCAGGAAAGCCTACATTTATTAAAACTTAACTTCTTTACGTAAACTGCCCCACACAGATGTCGGCAGCGTTTGTAAAATATAAAAGGCATTTAGTTTCTTCAACTTATCTTGTCGATGATAGAAGTAAGTAATATTACAAGGTAGTTCAATTTTATCTCAGTTCAATTTTTTTTGAACTAGGGAATTTTTTGGGTGCAAAGTAAATCACGAATGAAAGCCGTACTGACATCCATAAGTTTATACAGTTACTGAGTTAGTCAAGTTTCGAACTATGAATAAATGCATGATTGAGTTCAGCTATTTTCATTTTGTTTAATGGTGTTGAATTCACCTTAAGAACTAAAAAAGCTACTTATAATCTTCGCTACACATTTATTAGTTTATGAGTTACATTATCGCGCGATAATAAAGCAGTATCGCGCGATAATAAGTCAGTATCGCGCGATAAATTATCGCGCGATAGTAGTACTTTATCGCGCGATAATAGGTCTGTATCGCGCGATAGGAGCACTGTATCGCGCGATAATAAGTCAGTATCGCGCGATATTGTTTCATAAAATTTGTGTTTGTGGATGGCCCTTACAGGGCTCCGTACATTTATGAGTTTATGAGTTACATTATCTCGCGATAATAAAGCAGTATCGCGCGATAATAAGTCAGTATCGCGCGATAAATTATCGCGCCATAGTAACACTTTATCGCGCGATAATAAAGCAGTATCGCGCGATAATAAGTCAGTATCGCGCGATAAATTATCGCGCGATACAGTGCTCCTATCGCGCGATAATTTATCGCGCGATACAGACTTATTATCGCGCGATAAAGCGCTACTATCGCGCGATAATTTATCGCGCGATACTGACTTATTATCGCGCGATACTGACTTATTATCGCGCGATATTGTTTCATAAAATTTGTGTTTGTGGATGGCCCTTACAGGGCTCCGTACATTTATGAGTTTATGAGTTACATTATCTCGCGATAATAAAGCAGTATCGCGCGATAATAAGTCAGTATCGCGCGATAAATTATCGCGCGATAGTAACACTTTATCGCGCGATAATAAAGCAGTATCGCGCGATAATAAGTCAGTATCGCGCGATAAATTATCGCGCGATAGTAGCGCTTTATCGCGCGATAATAAGTCTGTATCGCGCGATAAATTATCGCGCGATAGGAGCACTGTATCGCGCGATAATAAGTCAGTATCGCGCGATATTGTTTCATAAAATTTGTGTTTGTGGATGGCCCTTACAGGGCTCCGTAATTTCTTCAGCATATTACCGAGATAAATCACTACTCACCTTTTGCACTGTTCAAACCACGAGGCGAACCGTATATCGTAATGCATCATGGACATGCTGAGTTAATTTATGCGCAAAGGTACAACACGTTTTTCGTGTTTGGATTGCGCCTATGGACCACAGGTAGCCCGCGTTAAGATTAGTATGCGTTCTCGCTCTCGCTCGAACGCAATTAATGGGCCATAGCTTTTATAACAGGGATTATTAGAATTAAGTGTCACTCATTAGTAACAGTATAAAAAGTAATATATAGGGACCACCTTCAAGTCTCCCGTTTTTTGAGAATTCGCAGGAAAGTAAAATAATAATCATTCACTTCAATGCAATGTTCTAGGGGGTACTCCCAAAAATAAGCTATACAGTGGTATGTGCTGCCCCAATGGTATGGTTTTTGAGCTGTTTTAGTCAGAAATAGGGTTATATTAATTATCCTTTTTGTCTGGAATTATTTTCTCTTTGTTTCAACACAGAGAGCCCACTCAAATGATTTGTACATGTTTACCTCAACATAGGGCCTTATAAAGTCATTTTTTTAAAGGCATTCAAAACGAAAACGTTGTGGTAATTTGCATGAATTAGAGTAAAAAAAAAAAGTTAAACATGTACAAATCATATGAGTGGGCTCCCTGTGGTTTCTCGTGTTCAGTTTGACATTCATCTTCAATTAAAATAATCTGAGAAAGAGAATAAACCAAGAAGAAAAATGTCATTAGAATCTTGAAAATTGCGGAGTAAAGATTTTTGGGGTCCGGTATGAAAAAGGCCCAGGGGGGAGGGGGCTGGGCTACTCCCGGAAATTTAGGATAGGGGAGTGCTACAGAGATGTCGAAACCCTGACCCTATTTAAGGATGAAACATTGGAAAATTCATACCCTTTCCAGGGATTGTATAACTGAAATATATACCCTATTTTAGGAATATGTGAATATTTGTAACAGCTTTTATTTTTTCGTTTTTCATGTTATTGTTTCTGTAGCCTATATTAGGGACTACCAGAGTAGTGTTATTTCCAATCACTAATTCATTACGTGAAGTCAAGAGATAAAAATAAAAAGCATACCTCACTTAAGAATAGGATATTTTATTTGAGGATCAATGCAAAATATGATACCCTATTTAAGGATCAGGAGGTTCTAAAACCATACCCTATTCGGGGGCACATACCTATTTAGCATATATATGGGAGTACCCCCCCCCCCCCCCCCCCCCCCCCTGGAGAAAAGGTTCTGAAAAATCATAATATTTTGATCTGAAATAGGGTTTTGAGACCTGATTGCCATTTTCTGTATATTGTAGAACCAGATTCGTTTATTTTTCCCATCCCACACTAGGCAAAGTACTTTCATCAGATCAGAGGGGGCGGCCTTCACCTCTTGGAACCTGGAATAGTACTGGCTATCTAAACAATGCCTAACCCTGAAACAATACAAACCCTAACCCTAAAACAATGGAATTCTTTGTCAGTGCAGTCCAAATGGGATCCAATAAAATGCAAGGTTTTGAGAGGTGAAGGCCTCCTGGATCAGAGTATATATATATATTGCATCAAAATAAAAAAATGTTTGGCTGGGCCCAGTGGTTTGAAGCTCGTGGATTAACGTAAACCCATGGTTTTGGTTCTCTATAAGTAGAAGGTATTTGTTTCCAAATCTAGCAAGACAAGTTTTGAAACATACTTGTAATTGTTTATTCTCTAGGAATACGTTTTTAACCTCGAATACGTTTTTTTAGCAAATAGACCAGTTCGCAGTTAATTTCAACACAGGAAGCCCAAGCTCTGTTTATGTAAATTTAATTTATAAGGGTTTGTATGGGAATTTTTTTATCTGGTTTTTCGATAAATATACTGTAATGAAGTGAATAAAACTTACCTGGTGTCTATGATCTGTGTCTTGGCTGTGTCTGTACATAGTTTCAGCGAATTTGGGCGAATTTTGAATCCTATAGTATGAAGAGTAAGGGATTCAAAATTCGCTGAAACTACGTACAGACACAGCCAAGACACAGATCATAGACACCAGGTAACTTTATTCACTTTATTACAGTATATTTATCGAAAAACCAGATTAAAAAATTCCCATACAAACCCTTATCAATTAAATTTACATAAACAGAGCTTGGGCTTCCTGTGATTTCAACATTTTGAAAGGGGTGCAAACATGGCGCGAAATACAGTGTTTGTATGGGAATCCGTTGCGAAATAAAATCTGTAAAATCGAAATTCTGACATATTCTTCAGATTAGAGGTAAAAGATTAACTGATCGAAATTTGAGAGATGTAGCTGTGCTGGGAAGCGTGCAATCGTGTTTTCAGTTTCCATACATTGTCTGTAAATTTTCCTGCGGACTTTGACTAGTTTTTACAGACAAATGTATGAAAAACTGCACAGCTACATCCTATCCCTCAAATTGCTATCAGTTCATCTTTTACCTGGTATCTTAAGTTTGTATCTGAAGGATATTTCAGAAATTCGATTTTACAGATTTTATTTGCCGCCATGTTTTGCACCATTAATTTCCAGAATTCTTAGGGGCTGTCAGGATGTTTATATTTATAACTGAAACAGTGGTTTGGGGAGGCAAGGATAGTGGTCGTATAGTTTTGAGAGGTCTAAACTATTTTCTGATTCAGCTTTTGGAGGAAATAGGGAGGTAATTTTTTTCTGAATTTTGGTTATAAAAAAAAAAAAATCCTCACTTCCGCCATCCCATGATGCTTAACGGGCACACATACCTTCCGGCGGGAAGAGGCGGTGACGAGCTCGAAGACTGAACTTCTGATAAACTCTGTCACAGCTCTAACGCGTAACGGAACATTTCCAAGAGTGGCCAAGACGTTTAACCATGCATCGGTTCAAGACTTCCAAGTACCGTAATGCTGCAGCCAAGACTCCAAAGCGGGAGGTGGGTGTTTGCAAATTATGAATGGGGTCATGTGAGGAAGGTCGTGTTAAACTCGCGGCGGCTCCCAAACGGCTTCAGGATAAATGTAGACTGTACTGTCTGTACTATTGTAAATCAGTAGCGTCATATTTAAATTATCGAAACATTGTTTTGCACAGGTTTTCGAAACTAAAGTTCGTCACTAAGATGCCTGTACTGGCCGTAGATCGAGCTATCATAATTACAACAACAATAACCGATTTCATTCACACTCGCAAGTCAGTCACAGTCCCTCCCAGTCTTTGTAAACTAAATATATTTTCACAATGAATTAGAGTTATTTGATTTGTCACATCATCACATGATTTATCAATGACCTTTTAAATAATAAATAGAGAACCTTTGGTTAAGCCAAGTTAAAGTAAATTTGAAAGCATTTACATTGCTTGATATAAATTATATAGTTGAAAAAAAAAGCTCTTAAACTAAAGTCCGGTCTTGGCACAGTTGCCTTATATCAATTTCCGGGGGTAGCCAATCGATGAAATAGATGATCGGAAATCCAATCGATATCAATCGATAAAATTAGTTAATTGGTATCGGCCAATCAATGACCATACCAATCGATAGTCACAGAAAAATAATCAATCAACTGATTGGCATTTCCGATTGATATCGATTGACACGTTAATTTCGCGATTTTGGGGTGTGCTTAATTTTTGCAAATCTTCTAAAACGAAACACAATGGAATATCATGTTATTAGCGGCAAACTTCACCAAGTAAACATACAGTCTGGCAAAATGGCACGAGCATCAGAAGGTAGTACAGATAAGCTTTCCATTTACTACATGTATATAGTGAAAGGATACCATAATTGTTTATTTGATGTGGCCGTTGGAGATACGTTTAACGATACGTTATTACTTTACCTACCTGCCTTGTTTATATTAATCCTTTCAAAAATCAATGTCAATCGATAGTAATCGATGTCAATTGATTGCAATTAAGGGCAATCGATAAGGTCACAAAGATTTGGTCCGTCGATTGTTCATCGATTTCCAATATCAATCGATTGATTGGCATCGATCATCGATTTCATCGATACCCCGGGCAATTTCCGCCAGCAAGGAAGGGACAAATATTTAGACAGAACACATACCTTTTTGTGCCTCTGTGAATGGGGATTTGTGAGCAAAAGATAGGTACCCAGGGAGAATATGCTGTATAAGTTTAATACTCCACACGTGAATTGTGATTCACTTTTTTCAATGTCCCCAGGCCCAGTACTTGGGGTATAAGGCAATACCATTTATTATTAGCCCCCCCCCATCCTGGGGAAACCAATGACAAATGTATATTTTATGACAACTGCTTAGTGATTGGCTTATTGCCATTGGAAATACCACAGGAAGAAAATGTCAATTCCCAACTTGGGTCAAACCTAGGGAAGTCCTGGGTCTAGTCTGGATTTTCAACTTGGGAAACATTTAATACCCAGCTTTGTAAAAATAGAAAAAAATCCCAACATTGGATGAAATTGGGAAATGTACAATTCCCAAGTTTTAATTCCAAGTTTGGGTGTTCTTAGACCCAAGTCCAAACCAACATTGGGTCAAAGTAATAACACCACAGTGATAACTAAACATATAGAAATCTTGAGTTATCCTGGTATTAGTTAGACCCAAGGCTGGGATTAACTTCTAGATATTGGGTCTGGGTCAAGTTTACCTCAATAGTGCCTACTCAACTTGAGAAATGTAAATACATTGTACAAGGGAAATCCAACTGCAAAAAATAATCATTACAGTTCACACCCTTTGTCCATGACTAAATGTCAGTCAGAGCAGATTGTGTCTCTCACACACTGTCTGACAGAGGGTAAACTATTGATTGTGATTCATTTAGCTGCAAATGAAAGAAATGTAATGTTCATGCTGTACAATTAAAGCAGTTTAATAGAATCTTGGTTTTCATCACAAATATTCACACAATATTAATGGCACATAATTTGTGTGAAGTACAATGTAATTGTAGCTGAAAAATAACTAGTTTAAATGTTTCCACTTTTTCAAGAGGGTCTTAAATAAAGTAGAGTATATACTGTCCTCAAGTAACCAGCACAAGGCAAGCCAGCACACTTTTTGTTCAAATCATTCAGGTTTTCTTTATTGTATTATATAAAAAAAATATATACAGTACCGTGCAAAAAGATTTCAACGCTAATTGGGGATATAAAAAAAAATTATCCTTTAAAAGAGATGTCCCTTTTTCGTGAAGTGAAATTTCCATTTTCAAAAGGGATATATCCCTTTGGGGAAATATTGTTTGTGAAAGCTTCGAGAGTTTATCCCAACACAGCCATTGATAAAAGTTTCGAGAATTTATAAAAGCTTCAATAACTTATCGTAACAGGGCCATTTATAATAAATGTGACCACACACGGGTAAACGTACCTTAACGAAAATCCGTTCGAACAGCAAAATAAACGGGCAACGAACGGGCAACAAACGCTTTAAAAAAAAAACGTTCAAACGATTTCTCAAAACGTTTGAATGGTCAGTAAAAGGAATCGAACGGACACGCTAAATTTTTGAACGATTTCCTGCAGGCGTTTGAACTGCTTGATGTAAGCGTTCGAACGGTCATTTAAAACTCGAACGGATTGCCCTGTATTGCCCTAAACGTTCGAACGACTAGATCAACTCAACATCACAAAGGTGATGAAATCAAAACTGCAAAAGTTCGATGTGGTTCGTGCGATCTCACGCTAATTTAACAAACAACATGGCTTCAAACCATTTTTCGCACCAGGTTGAAACTGTTCAGATACGTAAATGAAGTAAAAACTTTCAAAACGTTTGATTCTGTAACCATCTCGATTTCTAAAAGAAAATTTTATCTGTAGAGAAAATTTGGTGCGATCTCAAAGCAAAACAAACACTGCGGAGTCATTGATTATTCAAATCAGTTCGCGGAAAATGTCACACTTCTGTGTCGTGGAATTCAAGACTCGGACCTCAAAGGCAGCACCGAGTCTTCAAATGCAAGCGGTTATTTTTTGTTTTGTTTTGTTTCATGCAACAAAATTTAGACTTTTGACCCATGCGGTATTTTTTTCTTTGTTCCCATGTATTAAATTTCAAGTTCACCACCAATCAGATTGCACTGTGCTGGTCGCGTAACACTCTCCAGGTTAATTTATTTACATAATTTAATAGAGTAATTCAAGATGGTCGACCCGCGAGGAAATTTCTCTCAAATTTGGAGTCCCATCTCTCAAATGTAAGCAGTTTAATGTTTTATTTAACTTCACCGTGTGAAAGCCTTCCAACAGGCTCAGGATATTTCAACTGGCGCTCTTGTCGGAGCCGAAGGGCCGCGTTTTTTACTCAGATGGCCAGTGATTTTATATACGACACGACGCCGGACCTGAAGGGGCTGCATGATCAAACTCAAAGCCAGGATCCAGCTAATCCACACATATCGAATTGGAATTTAGCGTGTTGCTTTGCTGCTGAAACCAAAGGCTTCTTCAATAGAAATGGCAAGATGTTATGTTTTTCTAGGAGGACAAAATATTTCTCGTTTAAGCTTCTCTTTTGCCACAGCTTTGTTATTTGAATCTCTGTGGATTGGTATACTCAAATATACTGCACAAATTATACCATACAACTGAATAAGAAGTCTTTAACAAAGCCAAACTCAACTTCAACTCAAGTGCAAAGCTGAGAGTGAAAGTGAAACTGAACAGTGTCTTGTCAGGTCATGAATTAAGGTACGGTGAGGTTGAAATCATTGCATGTTTATATCTGCATTTCTTTGTCGATTTGTTGACCTTGTGGTGCTAATAGATTTTGCCATCGGACGGTATTCTTGTTTGAGGTACGTTTCGTAGGTTTTATGCCACATTTCATTTTACTCTCGGTCATAATACATACCAGCGCAAACACAGTGATCTGTAGGCCAACACTAAAATAATTTTGAGCGTGTTTTTGGCTGTCGCTCGCCAAAACGAAGCCAGAAATACCCCGGAGAAATAAACACTCGGCACAGAATAATTTATGATGAGCGAAGCAATATTCAACTCTCAAGGTAAACTTAAACAAGAATCCTCTCACGGCCGAGGTTTTGGTTCGAGAAATTAAAGGCTTCCAACAGTTCCCTTTATAGTTCTGTAATATAATGAGCAGACTGCAGTTTTGGGAAGGAGGGTAAAAGCTTTGAAATATAGATAACCAACAGGCATTTCAGTTAATAAATACCAATATGGACGCGAGCTGCGATAAAGAGCCGCAGGGTAGAATGAACAGTAGAGAAATATACCGTATTCACTCATGGATAAGCCGCACCTTTTTACCTGAAATCTTCGTTTAAAATCGGGGGTGCGGCTTATCTGCGAGAACATCTACCGAACAAAAGGTCCGGAAATTTCCATAAATTAACATTTAAAAGAAATACTAAGCTTCAATAATAAATACTACACCAAACAAAAAGAATGTAAGTATTGGCCATTGCTTTTGCATGTTTTGTGGCTCCAAACAGATCCGTTTATGTTGTGAATATTTGTTCCTCCGCAAGCGATAAATACCACAGCAAATGGCACAATGTTTCTTTGCAGCTTTGCACTTTAACAGCAAATTTGTCGAACAGATCTTCCACCTCTCTTTGAGTAACAAGTTTTTCTCCAATAGATGGCTTCCGGATATCCTTTTAGGCATGATAGCAACAGACAGCTGATAAAAAGCAAACTACTCCATGTTGTTTTGACTTCGTTCAGCGAAAACAAAACTTCTAGTGTCCAGTTCTCTCTCTTCGAACAGGTGCCTGGTTACTAAGCTACGGACGAACGTACGTGAGCACGTTGTTGGCTTCGTTGACATGTAAAATTCGATCTAAAAGGTGACCTGGGCCCGGTTCCTGAAAGCCCGATTAGCGCTAATCCTGGATTAACTCTCAACAAAACATATTAGTTGTCATGGTAATTAACTCTGGATTAGCACTAATCTGGCTTTCAGGAACCGGGCCCTGAATGACAAGATCCCGGTAAGCAAACACTATGGAAAGATAAATCATATATCTAAGTATGTAGACATGAAGTTTATACTATTTCAGAGCTGAAATTACAGGTACAACTTTGGGAGTTTTCTCCAGTTTGAAAGTCTGATGAAGGTTTATAAAATGTACATGTATGTTTGATATTCTTCCAAAAAACTTTTTTCCCTGAATCAAGCTTCTAAACTCGGGGTGCGGCTTATCCGCGAGTGCGGCTTATCCGTGAGTGAATACGGTAGTGATTAAGCTCCATCATAGGTGGACAGGATACAACTTATAATATGGGACAATATAAACATACATTTGAGACACTCATCTATTAGTACTCTGAACCTGGAGAACAGCAGACTAAATTGTAAGTGTGCATACATGAATAAGTAGAGGTCAACTTCTTTAATTTACATACACGAGAAAAACAAAAATATTAAATTACATATATATACTAGGGCTAAAGTGAACAAGTTGCACCGTAAATACGTTGTCGGTAAGTGGTCGGTAAGTGGTCGGTAAGTGGTCGGTAAGTGGTCGGTAAGTGGCCGGTAAGTGGCCGGTAAGTGGTCGGTAAGTGGTCGGTAAGTGGTCGGTAAAATTGTGTCGGTAAGTGGTTGGTAAGCTGTTGGTAAGCTGTCGGTAAGCTGTCGGTAAGCTGTCGGTAAGCTGTTGGTAAGTGGTCGGTAAAATTGTGTCGGTAAGTGGTTGGTAAGCTGTTGGTAAGCTGTCGGTAAGTGGTTGACTCATTTGAACCAAAATATGCTTTATACCTTCTTAAGTTTCCAACGTTGTGGCAATGATAAACCCCTTCGATACAGTGCGATCTCACGGCAAATGAACAGATAACTACAGTATTGTGCTAAAGTCATGCAAACATATTACGACGAATTTCGCTCTTAATGTTCCTACGATTGTCGCCGAAATTTCGGGCAACTTTTCGAATGCCAACACGAATTCGAATTCATGACAAACAGTTTTACAAACGTACAGTAAGATGGTTTTGGTAAATACCCTGCGTGCCAGAGGCGTCAAAAAGTCAGGATTCTAAAATAATAGATTAGCCGCAGTTTGCCGCAGTTAAAGAACACGTGATATCACGTGGGAATCCAATATGGCGCGGGTTCACTAATTCACGGATTTGAATCGAGAATATGCTGCAAAGAAGAAAATAGAGATATAATGAGTACACTATTTTCATCAATATCCAACTATCTACAACGTAGTAAGAATATGCTATTGACAAATTTCGTTCTAACATTGGAAATCTACGTGATATCAAGAGCATAGCGTGTATGTACGCACATATGCACACTTTGAGTTTGAGACGAAAATTCACTGTTTGTACTATCAGCTGGATTTTACTTTGAGACGAAAATTCCCTGTGGAAACCATTCGTCAAGTACTGTCGGTAAGCTGTCGGTAAGCTGTCGGTAAGCTGTCGGTAAGCTGTCGGTAAGCTGTCGGTAAGCTGTTGGTAAGCTGTTGGTAAGCTGTTGGTAAGCTGTCGGTAAGCTGTTGGTAAGCTGTTGGTAAGCTGTCGGTAAGCTGTTGGTAAGCTGTCGGTAAGCTGTCGGCCGACCACTTACCAACAACAAATTTACGGTGCAACTTGTTCACTTTAGCCATATACTAGGGGAGCAGAGAATGAATGTCCCCGCGCTACCGGCCACTCCTAAAGACTGCTAAATTCAGCTAATAATTCTTCCCTTCGGTTATTACTAAAAGGATTTCAATTTCATGTGGCCCGAGTGAAAGCCCAGATGGGCTCTTGTTACCTTTAAAAACGGATCCACATTTAAATAAAAATAACTCCATAATATTCTGTTTAGTAGATTTGCCAGCAAAGTTGAGAAGATTTGTGGTGATTTAAACTACAAAGCAATAAAATCACACTTCCCGTGAAGTTCGCGGCACTCTTGTGTGAAAAACCAGACAATCAGTATCCACGGCTGAATGCACATGTCAACAGAGAATCTTTGTATCTCCAAAAGCTGGCTTTTTCAATTATTGAAAACATACACAATTTAATACTTCAACAAAAATGCTGAAGGTTGACAGATCTGAGTTGAAACTACAGTAGCTAAAGTTTATCAGATGAACTAAAAACACCAAAACAGCGCTGGGGTGGTGTTTCGTAACGCAATCCTGTCTTTTGGTGACAGAATGCACAAATGGCAAGATTATCCGTTAGAACGTTTTTAGTTCTTTGTGAAAGCTCCAGCGGCTTCGATTGAGTAACGGATTGAGTGCATTGTTCGAATGGATTGAGTGCATCGTTCGAACGGATTGCTTGTAGCGTTCGAACGGATTGCTTGCATAGATTGCTTGCTTTTATAAACAGCGGTGTTAGGATAAACTCTCGAAGCTTTTATAAATGGTGGCGTTAGGATAAACTCCAAGCTTTTATAAACAGTTGTGTTAGAATAAACTCTCGACTCGAAGCGTTTATAAATGGTGGCATTAGGATAAACTTGAAGCTTTTATAAAAGGCAGCGTTAGGATAAACTCTCAAAGCTTTTATAAACGGTTGCGTTAGGATAAACCCTCGAAACTTTTATAAACAGTTGTGTTAGAATAAACTCTTGACTCAAAGCTTTTATAAACGGCGGCGTTAGGATAAACTTTCGAAGCTTTCAAATATGGTTGTGTTAGAATAAATTCTCGACTCGAAGCTTTTATAAACGGTTGCATTAGGATAAACTCTCGAAGCTTTTATAAACGGTTGTGTTAGAATAAACTCTCAACTCAAAGCTTTTATAAACGCCGGCGTTAGGATAAACTCTCGAAGCTTTTTTAAATGGCTGTGTTATGATAAGCTCTTTAAACTTCTTGATGAGCCCGTGAGGTTGTTCCAGGTCCTGTTAGGAATTCAGAGTTCAAGGTTTTTTGAATGGATATTTCCCTTAGGGGATATTTCACTTCACTTCATCAAAACGGAAATATCTCCTAAGGGAAATATCTCTTTTCAAAAAAGAGAGATCCTTTTTGAAGAAATATCCCCTAAGGGAAATATCTCTTTTGAAGAAAGAGATATATTCCCTAAAACTTCCCCAAAAAGGGAATTATTCTTTTTTCAGGGGATATATATCTTTTTCAGGGGATATATCACTTCCCCCGTTGAAATCTTTTTGCACGGTACTGTATATAGAGAGAGAAAATGGAAAGTCGTACATGGATGTCTTCTTATATTTACATTGTTAACCCAAACATTGGGTTAATATTTACCAACTTATTGACTAACTCTGGAATTAATTATTGTAGTGTTGGTATGCTTACCAACATTGTGTTAATATTGACCCAATTATGACCCAGCTTGGAGAAAATGTGTTCGTTTTTATTGTTAACCCAATGTTGGGTTAATTATCCTATTATTCACTAACTGAGATAATTTTTTATAGTTTTCTCATGTGTACACTACAATCATTGGGTTAATATTGACCCAATTATAATAATAACCCAAGGTTGGGAAATTCTTGTCCAATATGGGAAATGACATTCATAAGTTTTTCCAATTTAACCCCAATTGTGTCAATCTGAATTAATTCCATGTCAATCTTGAGTTAATAGCATGAAATAGACCCAATTTAAGCTAGAAACAATTTTCCCCCAAGTCCAACCCAGACTTGTCCCAAGGAATGCTTAGCTCACTTGACTCAACCTTGCCCCAAGCTTGCCCCAGGCTTGCCCCAAGCATGGGAAATGAGAATTGTCCAATTCCCAAGTTTGACCCAAGTTGGGATTTAACATGATTTCTTTCCTGTGTACCACAGAGAGAGACGTCTGGGAGTCGAGCCGGAAAATTCCATACTCACGACGTAAATCTACCCAGAGGAAAGTGTGTAACTCGATTTCCACTGGCTGAGAAAAACAATACAGTAAATCTTGTAGATCTCAGATTGTTTATTTCCTATTGTTGTAACAGCAAGAATACTTCAAGAGACAAGAGGACGCTTGCAAAGCGGGGAAAGTAACCAACATGTATCATAATTACTACCGGATCTGGGTGGTGATTCATGTCATCAGTATGGAATTTTCTGGCTCAAGTCTCAGACATCTCTCTCGGGTATTGAATTGAACCGTGATGAGAGGTGGCTGTTTTCTCAGGATACCTACATGTAATGATATTTCTCTTTGGATGAAAGGAAAAGAGAAATGAGTTCCTTATCTAAAAGATTGTGTTGGTATCCCTGTGGATACATTCCATATAATTATGGACAGTGGAGTTGGTGGGAACTTGAGTACATGTATATAAGCACATGTCAGTTGTAGTTAGGTATTTGTGGTCCTGACTGCGACAGTTATAGACGTTTCTTTCCACCATTAACTGTATTTATGTCAGTTTTTGCTGACCATGCTAGAGTTATCAGTGGTAGTTTTCAGACTTTCACCTTCCAGAAGTCAGTACTCCTGCATTGGGCTGGGGAGTATGTTTACACTTTTTACCACATATACTGTGGATTTTTTTGTGATTTCTCGAATCCGACAGAGTACACTAGCACAGTGTGTGATTGCATCTTATGTTACATAAAGTGTGTAGATTGATGTACATCATACATGTAAGTACATGTGTACAATAAATTGTGTGTTGTTATCTGTCAGGAACACCTACTGCATATGTGTGTCTGTTGTCAGTTAATTGAGGAGAAAGGAAGAAAGAGTGTTTTCAGCTTATTAATTTTGGCCTGCAATTCTTGTAAATAATGCTACCAACAATGACATTCTTACATAGGGGGCATAAGAGGGGTCCAAAAACCGCAAAACCACACAGAAAACCGAAAGAAAAAAACGCAATACCACACTTTGTAGATGGTAGTATTGTTGTCATTTTTAGGTGGATGTCATGTTATATGCCATACCTTACTGATTACTGTGTCCTAAAATTTGTAATAACCGCAAACCGCTTAGTCTTTTAAAACTGCAACACAGCAGGTAAAAATATAATTTTCGCAAAACTGCACCAAAAATAATGCAAAACCGCATCACCGCAAACCCTTACGCCCCCTCCTTACAGTGTAACTACTGTAACCAGGACCACTTAGACAATGAGAACCAATCACATTGCAGAACGAAAACAAAGAATTACAACTTATGGTTATTTGAGCCTATCACTGTTGAGTACAAGACAATAGCATTTCAACTTATGGTTATTTGAGCCAATCACTGCCAAGTACAAGACAATAGCATTTCAACTTGCTCAAGCTTGATCTGGTCAAAGGCAAATTTGGTGGTTTAGTCTTTTGAATAAAGAAAATCATGTGGATTAATAATGCTAGGATTTGTAAGTTGGAATATGTTTTATTTTTATACTGCAATGACTGTGTTTAGTTCTCGTTGTCTAAGTGGCTACAGTAATCAGTTACAGTATAGTAAGGGTTACTTCTGCAGAAGTGACATAATTTATAATTACTGACATTAAATAAGTTTGCTTTATCTTCTTACCTTTCACAGTACTGGTTCACAGATATCAATGTAGGAAATTTAAAGCTGTCATGTGGAAATCACATCAAAGCAAGTTCATCATTTATGGCATTCAATGTTGATCAAGGAGGTACATGTATGCATGGCTTGTTATAGTGTTCTAAAATGGAAATGATAGAGCCATACATGTAATACACACACAACACACACATACATACATGCTGTGCATGTACATTTCAGCCACAATTTCCTTCAATTCTGTAGTTTAATATTACTTTCTTTTCAATATTATTGTTCCTTAAGGGTCGTTAGAATTATTTAAAAAACTTGGTATGGGTATTGTTGATTGAAGTGCAATGGTTATTTGAGTACATGTAGTCTGCACAATATTGAGTCACTCAAATTTGATGCATTGTAATTATATCAGGTGCAGTACGACTACAAGAAATCAAGCAATTTAGAACAACAAATTCCACATAGTGTTCCTATTCATTGTGAATAGTTAGGTAATGTCGTTCTACATGTGAAAATAATAAAGTCGTATATTTGTAATTCTCAATAACAAACCAGTGGAGACGGCTGAAATTCAGGCTAAATTGTCAATACAATATTTTCGATTGGGGCGTAAACTACAGACCACCATTTTCTAGTATTAGTGAGCTGCCACTGTGCTAGTGCTCATATTCTACATCTTGAAGGAGACTGAAACTTATAATGGCAAGCCACAAAGAAACATGCGATGTCCACTCATTTTTTTCTATCATTGGGCAAGATTAATTTCATTCCCAAATAATACTTAAAAGTACTCGTACTCCTGATCGTGACCGAGTGAAAGTGATGATGCTGACGCCAAGAACTGAGGAACAACAACAACAATTGCATTTATTTTCTCATAAGATGATGGAAATGTATACGAGTAATAAGGCATAATAAGAAATACAATGATGAGAAGGTAGGTCCTTAAGTTAAACTTAGGGTTATCTTAAGCCAGGACCACCTCAGATGGAAAACACTGAAACAAGATCTAGCTTGCATGGATATATAATGGTACCAAGAAAGGGGAAGGGAAAGAAAGAATGCCACTTGCATGTAAGTATACTCTCTCAGTTCTGGACCAAATTTATTTTATTTTATAAACTTGCAATAATGATAAATACACTACTCTATACATAATATCATTATGTCAGTTCTAAAAAAACTTTAAGATAATACACTGTAGAATGCCTGAACCCAGAGATAATAATCAAATACAAAGAGGTACAGGCCAGATGTAAATAGACCCGGGAAACAGAACAAAATAAAAAGTTAATAATTGTGTTAGGTGGTAACTGTCCCTTGGTCTTGTGTTTAGGAAAGATTGGTTTTTACCAGTGTCACTAACACTCCACAGATAAATATGCGATTTCCACATCAGTCATTTATCGTTTGTTTGAAAAAATCTTCATTTCGGATTACTTACTCAGTTTATACTCACTTACTGCATGCTAGATTTTCGTTCCCGAATTTATAAACATGTAAATACATGTGCATATCATATTTTAAAAGGCCCCTGTCAGTCAGAGAACTGAGAAATTGGGTCATTTCTACTATATTTTCGAGAGGTTAATAACAATAAATAACAACACAACAACATTCAATTGGTATAAAGGTTATCATGTTCAGATTAGTGGCTACTTACATTTACAAGCTGTTGTCTTTATAGTCGGTGTTGATCGCATAATATGTGATAAATTCCCGTCCAAAGCCCGTGAAACATCTCTCAGCTTTAGAAAAGACAAAAATCTTGGTATTGCACTTGTAAGAACCTTTGGTTTACACAAAAAAAAAGCTGATATTAAAGGTTTTGCTAAAGTCAAAACTCCCACTTGCCGCCATCTTGAAAAACTTGGAAATTTGTCCACTGTTCACATGACCATGAGCACAGTGCAATCTGATTGGTGGCGAATAGAACTTGAAAGAAGGCGCAATCTGATTGGTTTACGGTGCAAAATCTCGACACAAATAAAAAATAAAGGAAAATCCTTGCGATTTAAGACTTGTGCCGGCCAAAGGTCTGGCCCGAGTAATTACCATAATAATTGTATATAGAGAAATATTGATGAATAGCATATCCTTATTTGCTGTGGGCTGCATGTGTTAGCTTGATGAAATCCAAGATGGCATGGGTTTGCTAATTCATAAAGTTGGTTGCAACCATTTAATTACCCAAAAAATGCTGCAAAGAAGAAAAGACAATTTATATTGAATACAGTATAATTCATCAATATCTAACTATTTACAACAGATAACATGTTGAACAAGAAAATATATTATGATGTCATAGGGAAATCCCCATTTGCTCAATAAGCTTATCTTAACATTAATTTTTATTTTAGCCAATTGTTTCATTTCTGGCTTAAATGCTTTGACAACTAAAAGCAGAACTTTCATTTATTGTAATCATTTTAATCCCCTCATCGCCTCAAAGAGATCTAACCTCATGTTAATCCAATATGCGTTTTGTATAGAAGCTTTCAGGTATATATGTTATTTATTGCATTTCGCTTTGTTGGAGAGTAGCTAGCTGTTCAAATGTGTAATGTTGTGCCATTTAAAAACAAGAATTGGCAAATTCTGAAAATATTCATGTATTGTTGGGGTCAATAAAAAGGTTGGGAAGATGTCAAAAGCTAAATAGAGTACAGAAGTCTGATGCATTGGCATGGTAGCTGTGTAATCTGAGAAACACATTTGTCCCACATCGATAACATGATAATAGCAGTGTTATACAATTTCCCACTTGTGACACTGGGGGAAAAACATGCAGAGCCCATTTTAATACTCTGACTCGCTTATGCGATATGAGTAATGAGTTCTGTTTGGTGTCCTGAAATGATCATCCAATAAAAACATGCAGAGCCCATTTTAATACTCTGACTCGCTTATGCGATATGAGTAATGAGTTCTGTTTGGTGTCCTGAAATGATCATCCAATTGCAACCATGCATGTGATATACATGTATGTGAATCAAGATTGTAATGCCAGATTCATGTGCAAAAATATTGGTCGATAATAACTTAACAGAAACTATAAATGTGATACAATCTTCATCACCTGTTCCCTCTTTGTTATTAGAAGTATATGGACTGACATGTATCTGTTATACTTTAATCAAGCACAGCAGGACCAGGACTGACATGTATCTGTTATACTTTAATCAAGCACAGCAGTACATTGTGTACATGTATGTTCAAATGACAGGGTCTTGAAATTCTGTTTCCAGGTGGAGGATGTCTATCAGTTATAGCACTAGATGATGTGGGGCGGAGAGAGAAGGGTCAACCCCTTGTGCAGATGCACTCTGGTTTGTATATATGTTGTTTGTAAAAGCTTCCACATTTTATTGCCTACCCATATAAGACTTTAACTGGGCTAAAGTGAACAATCTGCACCGAAAAAAAGTGGTCGGTAAGTGGTCGGTAAGTGGTCGGTAAGTGGTCGGTAAGTGGTCGGTAAGTGGTCGGTAAAACTGTGTCGGTAAGTGGTCGGTAAGTGGTCGGTAAGTGGTCGGTAAGTGGTCGGTAAGTGGTTGGTAAGTGGTCGGTAACTTGCGAACTCGAAAATTACGTGTTTGTCATCTCTTCACTAGGTCCAGTTGAAATAAAATACCATATAAGAACACTTCAAAGCTTCTAAAGATAGTTTCACAACACTTTAGTGTTCTTGCAACAATGAGGGCCAACAATAACATCGATAGTTCTTCACGAGCGTAAACCCGACGCCATTTTGTTTTGACCGCATGGCATCACTTGTTACCAGTCCTAACGGAACTAAAGCTGCGCTAGTAGACTCGCAGTGCTTCTCCGTTGTTCTTCGAGAAGCGTCAGACATGCCGGAGAAAACTTTGGAAGTTCCGAGAAGAGATGGCTGCGATGAGAGCTGATGGGAGGCTGCTGCCAATGGCCTTTGATGAGGCATTCTACCGATCAGATTAGTCTGACCCACCACAAACAACGGCTCCTTTAGGAGCCACACCATCTCTGAAAGGCAATGACCTCATGATCATGCAGAAACCCATAACCTAGCTGACCTTAATTGGCTTTAATAAAAAAAAATATTACTTCGCGGCACGTTTTAATAATATATATATTTCTTCGCGGCATGTTTACGCTAATAATAAACGGCCTCTTGTCGGCACGCTGGCGCTACTGAGGGCGGGCCGACAAACAAAATAAATGGCATCTTGTTGGCACGCTTTTCTTCGCGGCATGCTTACGCTAATAATAAATGGCCTCTTCTCGACAAGCCAAACTTGTAGTTTGCAATAATTATAGTCTATATATAATGAATAAAGTGGATCACTGTTAGCACCAGCTGCTATCGATATCTCTAATCCAGATATCGATAGCAGTATGTTTATTTGCTGCGGGCTGCCTGTGTTGTTAAATGGCAAGATGGGAATCCAAGATGGCGCGGGTTCGCTAATTCACGGAGTGAATGCTACAAAGAAGAAGATCAAAGAAGAAGAGACAAGTACACTATTTTCATCAATATCCAACTGTCTACAACATTGTAAGCGTATGTTCCAATGCATAAATGGCAGAGTAAACCATCTAAACTGCAGTTCTCAAGTATTGTCGGGTTCGCTAATTCACGGAGTTGAGTGTGACCATTTTTGGCATTTATACTGAGAAAATGCTGCAAAGAAGAACAGACAAATATAATGAGTACACTATTTTCAACAATATCCAACTCTCTACAACATAGTAAGCGTATGTTCCAATGCATAAATGACGGGAAACCATCGGCATAAATGACGGGAAACCATCGAAACTGCAGTTCTCAAGTGTTGTCGGTAAGTGGTCGGTAAGTGGTTGGTAAGTGGTCGGTAAGTGGTCGGCCGACCACTTACCGACCACTTTTTTTCGGTGCAGATTGTTCACTTTAGCCCTTTAACTGGCCATACAACTTCATGTTTCAAAACAGCTGCCTGGCATGCAAGTGCTGGCAAATTTGTACAGTTGCTCATACCTCAATGTTGGTTATCATACAAAGTACTTTTGTGTAATGATTGTACTTCTATTTTGACAGATTTTGTGACAGACATGGATTTCTCCCCATTTGATGACAGACTGCTGGCCACATCTTCTTATGATTGTACTGTAAGCAGAGCTCAAAATTGCAACTGATAGTAATAAGCCAACACAGCTTGTGACTCACATTACCTGGCTGGCGACTAGATAGTAGCCATCTCAGCTAGTGACTCACATTGGCTGGATGTCGACTAGATAGTAGCCAACTCAGCTAGTGACTCACATTAGCTGGCTGGTAGCCAACTCAGCTAGTGACTCACATTGGCTGGCTGGCGACTAGATAGTAGCCAACTCAGCTAGTGACTCACATTGGCTGGCTGGTGACTACAGTACAGCTCAAAAAGAATGCACGCGCAAGAACTTCTTTTTGCGGACGCAAGAAGTTGATTATTGCGCTTCTTTTTGCGCTTATAATTAATTATCAACCGCAAGAAGTTAGACCCGCAAGAACTTCTTAAACGCAAGAAGTTAGAACCGCAAGAACTTCAACCGCAAGAAGTTCAACTTAATTCAAACGGGTTGAAACTCTCTTACTTATATATTAACGCGAAGTCGTCCCTTCGACTGGAAAGAAACAATTAAGTTACATTTTGCAGACTGAGGTTCACGTTCTGCGGGAGAAACATCAAATTAAAGTACTAAAGAAATATATTAGAACAACAAACACAAACTATGCAGCAAATTTATCGCATTTTGGAAGTGAAATTTCACATCTTAAATCCAAGTGCAACTTTTCGCTAATACTGCTGTTGAATAATAGCTTGGTTGATTATATGACAAATGGCCCTAATAAGAGTTGTGTTCTTTATTGAATCCCACCGCCGCTCATGTGTTCAGCTGACTATTAAATAAGACAAACACTTCAGAAATATTAAACGTAAAAACTCCGAGACAGCAGCCCAAAATATTTTCGCCTTTCACACTTCTTTATAATATTTATCACCGCCGTTTGTGTATACCGGCGAAAGCACTTACCTCCTTGCTGCTTCACAGCTCGCTTATAACGCATCCTCCCATATATTCTGATAACCTTACTGAAAATCGTTACTTAAAATGTAATATGGAAGCCTGAGCTTTCGGCACAAAATAATAACAAACAACGGCCGCGCCGCTCGATCGCTTCAGTGTTGCGAGGCCAGCTTTATAGTTTGCCGTGCAAAGCATAACATCAAATAAACTTTAGCGTCTGTAGTTTCACATTTATAGCACATCCCTGTGTTGCTCAAGGTTTCGGCTCAAATCATTGCAAATGTTTGCAGTCCTAATATAAGGCATATTTTCGAAATTAAAATCTCAAGTTCTTGCCTTCTGAATTTCACCACGTGCAAATCAGTCAGGCGTGAACGTGTCAGTCTGAGTTGATCGCTGCACTTTCTGAAGCCAAGTTGGCAATGAAACCGTGTAAAACTATACTCTTAGTCTTACCAGAAAACTTCTACTGGGAAAGTGGAATCCTTTTGAACTAAATGCGCCTTAATTCGTAGAATAGTGAGTGACTGTCTTCCCAAAATTTTACAGGTCAAAAAGAAGTGGTAATTTGCATATTGCGATCGACTCAACAATAATCGCTAAACGCGCAAATCAAAGCAGTTGGATCGAACTGCAAAACCTGGGAAACCTGGCAAAACGAAAGAAACAGTTAACAAACACTACCATAAACGAATCAAAGCAAATTGTTAAATACATCTATGTCTTTGAAAATAAGTTTTTCAAAAATATTACCGAAAGTCTTTCTAAATAAATTTGCCGTATACACTTGTAAACAAACCACGATCGAGCGTGCATTGTACTCGCGTTTCGAAGTTTGGACTTGAAACTTTTTGTATTGTTTAACTTTGTGCGTGGTCTTGCAGTTGAGCCGCAAAAAGCGGATTATCCACTCTTTACTTCTTGCGCGTTCTTGCGGCTGAGCCGCAAAAAGCGGGCTATCAACTTCTTAACTTCTTGCGTGTTCTTGCGGGTGAGCCGCAAAAAGCGGGTTATAAACTTCTTGCGGGTTCTTGCGGCGCAAGAAGTTCTTGCGGGACTTCTTGCGGGTGCATTCTTTTTGAGCTGTACTGTAGATAGTAGCCAACTCAGCTAGTGATCACATTGGCTGGCTGGTGACTAGATAGTAGCCAACTCAGCTAGTGACTCACATTGGCAGGCTGTCGACTAAATTGTATTTGGTAGTCAACAAGTGGTAGCCTGTAGTGCAGATGTTCTATTTAGGGAGCCATGCTATGGGATAAGGACAAAGGAAGGAGAGGGAAGGTGGAAGGGGAAATACGAGGGGAAGGGAAGGGTTCTTCCCCTCCCCTTCCTTTTTTGTCCTTGCCCCATTCTTCCCTCTTCCAAATTATTTATAGTGTGGCTCCCCAAATTCCCCAAATAGATTGCTTTCACTGCAGGTTACCAAGTGGTATTAACTAATCAAAAACTCTGATTTTTAATAGCTCAGCAGCTTTGTTAGTGTTGTGCTGCTCACATTTCCTTTGTTGAAACCTTTTGTAGATAAAACTGTGGCAGTTACCAGAGGGTGGCATTGAGGAAACTTCATTATCTCCTGTCACTGTGTTTCCTCAGCAACCTGTAAGTAATCTAAGGTCATAATTTGATGTACATAATCCAGAATAAATTATTATGTAATGTCAGTGGATACTACATGTAGAATCCTTAAGATAAATTGCAGGAATCCAAGTGCTTAGAGTGACAAGCTGAAAGTACTCAAAGTGATCTTCTAAAAGCTTATTACCATTTTTGTAGCCTGCATGGCAAGCGCAGGGGGAGGGGAAGTGGAGGGGGAATGGGGAGAGGGAAGGGAAGGGAAGGGTGGAAGGGAATGCTTGCAGCGAAGCCCCTGTAAATTTCCTTATGCTCCCAAATTATAAATTCATTTTCAGTATTGTCTGTCATCTGTCAAAATCAACCAATCAACTTCTTTGTTTCTGTTTGTTTCTTGCCGGGAACAATAGTTATTTTGTATTGCTCAAGCAAATTCAAACGAAAGCAGAAAGAAATATACTTTTGTCAAATTTGGTGGGTCAAATGGCCATCAAGTCCTTTGTGTCGTAGAGTTGCCTGACAGTTCGGCTCTGTTCGGCTTTCAAGCTAAATCAAGTGGAAAACATTTCTGTTGTGTGAAAAAAAAACGCTCAACTATTTTTGTTGAAGTGCAACCCTAGAAGTTCCAAGTCCCCTGTAAAATTCAATTTAGCCGACCATCAATATCCATATATATACTATATCTGTGAGTCAGCATATGATTGGATTGAGCTTAATTTTTAGCATGTGTTTTCCGGGTAACTGCCTTTTGACTCTGCTGCAGTCCATAAATGCTTTCTGCCATTATTGAGTTCTTTGAGGTGATTTACTAACATTGCATTGTCCTTACTATTGTTTGATTGGATTCTCAAAGTGAGGGCACAATAACTCCTGCACAATCTGTTCTAAATATAACTCAGTCCGGTCATACACTAACTCACAGACTTAGTATGGGAGATGGACGCTCCTGGTAATGGGTTCCTGTTGGTTAAATTGAATTTTACATATTATGTGAGTTGTAACTTCTAGGATTGCACTCCAATAAAAATGGTGTAATAAAGTCTTGAAGAATATAAAAAAAGATATTCCTTTAATTGATTTATTTCCACATTAATTTTTATAATCAAAAGTTCTGTCCAACTGATCAATCTGTAATTTTGACAGGGCCGTGTAGAGAATATACTGTGTCATCCAAGTGCAAGTGGGGTAAGTTAGCAGGGGTGTCATTACAAGCCAGTTACTACAGCCACAGCTCCAGCAGCTACTGTTACAAACTGTGTGACTACTCTACCTCTGGGACCACTTTGACAATGACAACTAAATACATTGCAAAACGAAAATCAAGCATTCCAGCTTACTAATCCGAGCATATCCACAAGTCCACAAGATTTTCTTCATTCAAAATACTTCAACTTCATAACTAGTGTTGAAATTAATGCTATTGTAGTATACTTGACACTGATTGGCTCAAATAGCCATAAGTTGGAATGCTTTGTTTTTGTTCTGCAATTTGATCATTTTCTTTTTCTCTATGTGGCCCTTGTTTCCACCTACTCTGTCTGTCACCTTCAATTAGGCTATTTAAATTACATAAATACAGTACTTTGTGCAAATTTTATCAAAATTGCTGAGTTAGCATGTTGCCTTTTCACTTTCTATTGTTATAGTGACCAGTAAATTAACAATTAGACTACGAGTTCCTATCAGCTGATAGTTGATAAGGAGCATGTAGCTCTGAGGCAACTATGAGCAATAGAAATTGAGAGTGAGTAGTCAAATTGTTTTAGTGGAAACCAACTACTTGTAGTTGTTCAATCTTAAATTTTCACAAATTGGCTGCGTTTTTTTTTTTAAACCATCTTTTTCATTATCTATCGCTCAATAGCCAATTACCATCCCCCTTCTAATTAATTACCTGTGAGCTCCTTAGATAATTGTGAAGTCATATTTTGAGCATTGGATTTGTCAGGTTTTAGCCAGTACCTGTTCCAAGACAGTAACAGTATGGGATGTTGACAAAGGGCAGGAAAAATACAGTATGTTTGAACTTGTTTGTATTCTGTTAAACCATTTTAAGGGATTAATATGGTTCTAAATTATATTTGTAGAATGCAATTTACAAATCCCAAGATGATGGTGTCATTTGTGAAATGTGTTTAATTTATGGTGTGAAAATGAAAAGGCATAACACTTATTTGTTCAATATATTTTACTCCAAAATCCCAAATCAAAAGTGTTTTTTTCCATATCATGAATTTTTGCTGCCAACCATTCAGCTCCCTTTATTTGATGAGTTGTTGCCGGATAAATCATCAATCTTCATTCATTTTTCATTGTGTCCTTCATTCTCTTACAATCTTAGATAGCACTGTTTTCCAACTAAGGATACTGGGCAACTCTAACCATTTACATGGCTAGCCTTTCACAAAACATAATCTACTGCCCACATCATTTCACATAATGATTGTGACAGACAATCATCGACTTTAACACAAGATTTCTCCAAGGATATTTATATTTCATTAAAATTTCACCTTCTGGTACACGCTATTAAAAGCATCCACTTTTTGTTGGAACATATGGCCTGAGTACAGGCTGTTTACAGCCTCTTGTTTTCATGTTTTTGACATAAATTTTTGAATTCTTAGAGTCTCGGGGAAAATACTACACCAGCTACATGTAGCTATTATTACATATTTCAGACCAATGTATTAGCAATTTATTTGACATAATGATTGTTTATTACATAAAGGTCTGAATAACCACAAGGAATCAATCCAGAGCTTGTCTTGGAAGGAAGATGGCTCCTTATTAGCAACATCCAGCAAGGTTTGTGTGTTGGTGGTTATGAATTGATGAATTTAAATTATGAATTTAATCTAGGCCAAATGCAATTGACCGATTTTAGCTTGTATATTTTGTTGTCCCAATTCAGGTCACCTGAATTTTCCCTTGAGTGATGTGTTTTTGCTTTTCTGTATCCTAAGAGGTAATGCAATTTGTAGATCTCTAAAACAAAGCACTGAATCCTCTGGAGAGCTGTCACATGATCTGAATTGGGACAAGAAATGTGCAATCTAAATTGGTCTATTTAAAGGAGCTGTATCACGGGGAGGGACACACCTTTATGTTCTGGGCCGGAACAACATTATTTTCATTGGTTTTCATATAAACTGATGGCCCTAGCACACGTGTGAGATGGATGAAATCAACGTAAATGTGCAGAAATGATGAACAAACTGTGCGTAGATGTAGTCTTCAAGGAACTATTGCATATCCTTTCAATCAAGCATTAAGGGAGGGGACTTTAACTGTTTGAAGCCAATTAACAGCCATTAATCGAACATTGATTCCAGACATGCGCAAACCCATGACACAGCACCTTCAATAGGCAGATTTGTTTCGGGAACACAGTGCTAGTGCAGTAGGGGGGGGGAGGTCCCAACACAAGTGCCAGACTGAGGCGCTTATACCTCTATGAGAGAATGGGCATGCTTTCATTCAATAATTTACCCAAGGGAGGTCATGGGCACCGTATGACCCTCCCAGTAATGTTCTGGTGCCCCTGTAGTGTTCTGGTGTATTATTATATTGTCTGCATTTGTTTTAGAGCTATGATTGCTTGTCAGTTGCAATTTGTCATGATTGGAGGCATATTGTTCTTAATTAAAGGGGCTGTGTCTTGGTGAGAGACATTTCTATTAGCTGTCCAGGCCGGACACAGTTATTTTCAGCAATTTTCAACGACTTTCATATCAACTAATGAACCACACATGCATGTGGGATGGTTGAAATCAAAGAAAATATAACAAAATTACTAACAAACTGTGTAAAGGTATACAGTACCGCCAGGAATTATAGGGACATTTACCGCGGCTGTGCCGCATGCAATGACCGCGAAAAACCGCAGTCATTTTTGAGGTGACCGCGGTAACTTTTGAGGTAACCGCGGTCATTTTTGAGATCGCCGCAGTGGTCCTGCCGCGGCGCTAGCCGCGGCACTAACCGCGACCTCATGTAACATCTACATGTACATGTACATCTCATACATTTTACTTTGAAGCAGTTGTCTTCGTTAGAACGTGAGCGTGAACGGCGGTCTCAAGTAAGAAAGACAACTTACGAAAGTTAACAGAAGATTGTTAGCGGGCCGTCTCTTAAGAAATGCTTATTTTGAAGCAGTTGGCTTCGTTAGTTAATAAGAACGCGAACGGCGGTCTCAAGTAAGAAAGACAACTTACGAAAGTTAACAGAAGATTGTTAGCGGGCCGTATCTCAAGAAATGCTTATTTTGAAGCAGTTGGTTTCGTTAGTTAATAACTTACGAAAGTTAACGGAAGATTGTTAGCGGGCAGTATCTTGAGAAATGCTTATTTTAAAGCAGTTGGCTTCATTAGTTAATAAGAACGCGAACGGTGGTCTCGAGTAACAAAGTTAACAGAAGATTGTTTACGAGAAGTTTAATGCCGGTGATCGTTCTTTGGGTGATTAGGCTCAACGCATAAGCTGTTTGTCATCCATCACATTCAAAGCTTTCAAGTACGAAGACTGCTAACAACGTACATGTACATGTATTTCCATTGCTGCACCGCGGCAAGGGCCTCGGTTTATCACCTCAGTTTGCAACCACGGCATCCTCAAAAACTACCGCGGTCATTTGTTCGGTGACCGTGGCGCCGTACTGTGGCTCCGCGTCTGTTGCACGAGGTTTTTCCACGGTCGGATGCCCCTATAATTCCTGGTGGTACTGTAGTCTCCAAAGAAAATACAATCCAGCATTGAGGGAAGGGAGTACATGAATAACTGTTTGTAGCCAATTAGCAGCCACCAATTGACCGATGACTCCATACATGCGCAGTACCATGACATAGCCCCTTTAACTAACAACATTTTGATAGACGTAGACTTTTGTAATCTTATTTTCAGGACAAGAAAATACGCATATTTGACCCAAGAACATCAATTTGTACTGGGGTAAGTTACCATTAGGTTTAAATACATATTTAAATTTTATCTTTAATGACTGTACATGTAGTCTACTTTTCCAGGAAGACAACATTGACTTCTTAGCCCCTTCTGTCATAGGCTCGGTTTCCAGCCGTGGGGGTTTCGGTGAGCCCGCGATCCTCTCCCCACTCACGGCTGCGTGCGCGAGCTGAGGCATTGTTGGTTTTAGCCAATCAAAAACTTGCCACTAAAATCGTGTTACTGAATGTATTTGCATACTTTATATTGTAAACTTTTCAAAGCCGGACCAGAAGCTTTGGATTGCTGTTCCAAAATGCGTTTAAATTTGCTTTGGAAAAGTTTGCTTTCGAATAATTCAAGGATTCACACAAGGAAGCAGTAAGAGAGTTAGTTTTGGGTGAAGACTATGTGTCGGGTTTGGAAATCACTTGGGAAACCGTCACTTGTACCAAGCTCGAAGGTCGCGAAACCCATAATGTTCAGTCATTTCTTTGCCTATGGAAGACCAGGCTTAGTGCTGCCTTTATCGGGGAAGAAAAGACGGACGACTCCATATTAAAAGAGTTATAAGAGAGGAAATCACGTCTGACTGAGGCCATGTTTACGCGTTTAACTCTGCGATCACAATTCACTTGAAAATCGCTGCATCAAACGAGTTTTACAATTCTTTAAGTCCTACATGTATGTACTAAGTTTGTGCAAGGTCTCCAAAACATAATCTACACAAGTACTGAGCGGGAATACTCGACTCTAGCTCAGAATAGTTCCGAGATAATATCTGAACTTTATCTCCGTATTTCGGCTTTTATTTTCTGTCAGCGGAGGTGTCTTGAGCGGCACTAATATTACAGAGTATTAAACAAATAATGCAGCCTATAGTTTCTCAATAATTTAAAATGGCGTTTGTTCTTGAGAATTCATTTCACACTTGGAGTTTTAGTTTAGAGTTCCAGTGTGTTTTGAAAGTTTAGAGCCTATGCTATAGTTGTGAAAGGGTAAACAGCTTTTCTTGTCAAAATACAAAAATTGAATAATATTGAATTTTAATCAGCTGACGTCACGGACACAGTGTGTTGACTGCGCGCCCAGCCGTTAGTGGGGGGAGGCTTTGGAGAAACAACACCCCAACGGCTGCAACCGAGCCTACTTCTGTCCCTTGATAACAGCAATTCAGTTACAAAATTCCAAATGTTTGTTGTGTATTACCAAAGGAAACAGCTGGGCTTGGAGGCATCAAGGACTCGCGTGTCATTTGGCTGGGAAACAGGAATCATGTACTGGGGACAGGATTTAGTATGGTGAGTCTCATTTACTGTAATGGATTAACCGTGGTCTTAATTATTGAGATTCATTCATTCATAATTTCATTTATAATAATTATTACATTCATTCATAATTTCATTCATTCACTCATAATTTCATTCATTCACTCATAATTTCATTCATTCATTCATAATGTCATTCAGTCATTTATAATTTGATTCATGATTTGATTCATTCATATATCAGTCATAATATCCATAATATCATTCATAATTTATTTCATCCTTTATTGTTTATTTATTATTTCATAGTTTAAACAATATTAAATTAAGGCTTTTCATTCATATTTTTATTCATAATTATTTCTGTTCGTTTGTTCGTTCGTTCGTTCATTCATTCATTCATTCATTCATTCATAATTATTTCATTCATTCATTCATTCATTCATAATTTAATTCATTCATTCATTCATTCATAATGAATGCTGGGTCACAAATAAACACCAGGTTTAAATAAACTGGGTCCACATTTTTTTTATCCCTGATTATATATAATAAATGCCAGCATACATGTACATTTACATGCTAATCTCTTTTTGCTTATAGATGCGAGAGCGTCAACTAGCAGTATGGGATATTCACAACTTGAGAACACCATTACAGACTGTTAACATTGACAACAACACTGGGTAACTAAAACTGTACATCATTATACTGTCAGAAGTATTATATGGTAGTTAAGACTGTTATCAAATCAAGTTTCCTTATTGGCTGTTAATCAGTTCAGATTTTACACAAGACAAAGTTTACTATAATAGTTAAGCAGATTTAACTGTAGATAATGGCATCCTCAGTGTGACCTGCATTTATGGTTTAATACTATTAATAGTAAACTCAACTGTGGTTATATAGTTGCTCAGACAACGGCAGCAAGAAGAAAGTTAGAAAAGTTAACTATAGTTAGCAGACCTGAAAACTATGGGTTTATCGCTGAGTTAATCTAAACTTATTGACTTAGTTGACAGTTTGTCATTATCTCTTTTGATGTTTGAGGTAATTATTACCCCAGTTTTGTCAACACTCACATCTGCAGGGCTTTCAAAATGTTTTTGAGTAGGAGGTCAACATAGGAAAGTAGGCGTCTCTGACAAAACTTGTGGCAGAAGGCAAACGTTTCATTGGCTGTTGACAAAGAGAAAATATCCAGCAATGTACCTCAAAGCAACCGCCAGAGCTCCCGACCGGCAGCAGTCAGCTTGTTTTGAAAGTCCTGCATTTGGAATGCATCATGTCATATCAGCCGTTTTGCTATTTTAAACTATCATGATGGTAAGAATTATTAACCATAGTTTGGCTGGTTTCTATAGTTAACACCCCAGACTGTGTGACCTCAGCCAATATTAATACCATCTGTAATCCACACATTTTGCAGTATAAAAACTACTTACTAACTTTACTTGAATGCTCAAATTGAACCATGTCATTTTCATTGTACAGGATTCTCATGCCATTTTATGATGCAGATTCAGACATGCTATTACTTGCTGGAAAGGTAATGAATTTACATGAATCTAGTCCATCGTCTGCATGTGGGCTGGTAAGAAGAGCGTTTTCAACAAAATCAATAAAGCAATACTGCAGTCTTTTTCTAACAGTTTCCCTCGGTTATTGAAGCAGAAACTGGATGCCAAACCCGGAACCCCAAATCCTTCTCACTTCGCATGTTACCAACTAGGCTTGTCTGCTGATGGTACACACTTCTAAGCCCATAAGTCGAACAAGACCTGTATCATATCGTGACAACTGAGTGTATTGGGATAGTTATAATTGTATCATGGAAAAGTGCATTGTTGCAGGCCTAATTATAATTTATATATATATTTTTAGGGTGATTCCACTATACTGTATTTTGAAGTCAAAGAGAATGGTGACCAGTATCTTAACCAAGGTTAGTACTTCCTGTACCTTAGACTGTATGTACTACTTACAATTATAATAATATATGAGTAACCAAATAAATTAATTGTATCAGATGTACAATGGTGAGCCATTTGTATATTGTACTGTGTCTGATACAATTCAGGCAAGGATATTGTAATGTACTTATGATTGAACTATTAGTATGAAATTGAAGAAAATTATGACATTTTGATGAAAAGGATAAAATAAGAATTTAGTGCTATAGTTTGTGTCACAGACATGACTGTGTGCAGTGTACACAAAACAGGTCCCATAATGGAGAGATGGTCTGTATGCATCAAGACAGGGTTCTAGATACCTTGCCATTTTATCCGGCCCAGGAGAGGGTAGGTCAGTGATTGGTTGTGAGTCCTCCTTCATACCAATGCTAGCATATATAGTTAGTATTCTGTATCATTTTTTATCAAACTCAATAATAATTCATGAAGCAAAAACAGGATAAGTGATAAGAGAAGAGCGACCTGTCCTCAACCTTACTACATATAAGGAAGCTATTACAGTGCAACTACTTAGACAATGAGAACTAAACACATTGTAGAACGAAAATAAGCATTCCAAAGTATCAATCTTAGCATATCCATGCAATTTTCTTCATTTGAAAGACTTTGACTTCAGAACTAGTCTACCAAGTTTGCCTTTTACTACGTTGAAGCTTGAGCAAATCGAAATGCTATTGTCTTATAATCGACACTGATTGGATCAAGTAATTGTAAGTTCAAATGCTTTATTTTCGTTCTGCAATGTGATTGGTTCTCGTTGATCAAAGTGGCCCCAGTTCAGTAGTTGCACTGTAAATTATGACAATTCTGAGGTAACAGCCATTAATTGTTTGATCGTGTTGGGGCCTGAGATCAGCAGCATTGTTGTCAATATGTAAACAGGCCCTAAACTACTTTCTGTAGTTATAAGTGTTGTTCATTCCAATGAACCTATACTTTATTGTAGTGTCTTGTCACGTGACTGAAGAACAGCACAAGGGTATGGCAATGGTCCCTAAGCTTGCTTTGGACGTAATGTCTTGTGAAGTGGTTCGACTGCTACAGCTCACTAAGAATTCCATTGTCCCAATAAGCTACTGTGTTCCAAGAAAGGTAATTATAAGTCTAGTAAATGGATAAATTACAATTATTCACTGAAGTGGAGGCTGAAATGAACAATCTGCACCGTAAAAAAGTGGTCGGTAAGTGGATATTTTGGTTGGTAAAATAAAGCAAAGATATTTTTCATAAAATCATTTCCTCTGAATCCCAAACACTTTTTTCCTGCCGGTTATAACCCCCCACCCCCAGATTTAAGCCTTACAAATGAGTATAAGCCCAGAGCTTATAACCGGGATTTACGGTATACTGTGGAATTTTGTGATTTTTCGTATCCGGCAGAGTACACTAGCACAGTGTGTGATTGCATCTCATGTTACATAAAGTGTGTAGATTGATGTGCAGCATAAGTACATGTGTACAATAAATTGTGTGTGAGGACTGCCTGAGTCCCGCATATACATTATGTGTCTGTTGTCAGTAATTGAGGACAGACAGACAGACAGATGATTTTATTTGGAGCCTTATTGCGTTCGACGAAGGAGAATGCATACTAATCCTGCAGTGGACTCCCTGTGGTCCTGTGTGGGCTACCTGTGCTTCCCCAGGCGAAAGAAATCAAGATTTGTGTATGTCCGTCCTCATGTCCGTATGTTTGTACTTTTTAGAATAAATTATATCGGCCGGGGAACTGGTAACCACACGTACACGATGCGAGCGGCCATTTTGGTGAATGCGATCATGGCTTCTGTTTTGTTTCGCGATCGGTTAGTTACTTGCCTTATTTTCCGACAATGCAATGCAATGATGTTTCAAAGATTCGCAAGTACAATTGAGCAAAGCCTGAGGAAAGTGTGTAGTACATCTGGAGGACCTTGAACATTCAACTCGGCCATAATTATTTATTTATGCTGAACTCGAAAAATATGCTGTTGGCTTGCTCGCTGCATTGAATTGTGCTGTTCGGTTTGCCGATACCAAAACTGCAAATGGTCAAGATGCTATAAATCATACCTGAAGGCTGAAGAGAAATTAATACATGGATATGAATATTTCAGTGTGAGTTGTGAAGAAGCTTTTTAAATACTACATGTGTGCATTGTGGTGGTTTAAGTCAAACATGGTCTGTTACGACACCAGCGAAGTTGAACAGAGAACTGAGTCAAATCAACTCACCATAATTTGTAAACAACCGAGTGAATTCTGTTGGCTTGCTCGCTGTACTGGATTCTGCTTTTCGCTGTACACACAGATACCGAAACTACAAACAGTAAGATGACCTGGCTGAAAAGAAACAAGGTCCGAGTTTTCTAGATACCCGTAATCGCTGTATCTTGTGTGAGTTGCGACACTGTGTACATCTTGGTTATACAAATTAACGGATTCAAATTAACACTATACATTCAGACAGAGAGTTAATCTATACCGACACTTTGATATGCCAAGGAACTGGAATATCAGCACAGTACAACTTAGGTGAGGGAAATTTAAAGTACTGACTTCATTGCTGTGTTCAATTAATCTACACTGAATTTCTAACAGACCTGAAACAAGGCTGATCAAAGCGATCAAAGCCAGGACCCGGCTACCAACATTGACCATAAATTATTCTGGAACTAACAATGGCGCTCAATATTCTGCAGCCAACCTTGTTCTCACTTGAAAAATACCTGGGAAACATAATGTGAATGATCTGAATCAAAGGAACTGCATGGGCTGTACTTTATACACATGCATACCTATATAGTTTATGTTCAAGGAACTGGAATTCAGTTTATACACATCTGAATAGTAATATTTATTTATACGTACTTTATATGAATCCCTTTATATATCCTGTAATATACTGTATTTTATATATCCTGTAATATAGTGTCCCCAATTAGCTTTACAGCTAAATACTATTGACACTCAAATAAAGTTCATGTATTCATGTATGTATGTAAATGTATGTAGCTATAGCCTGGGTTGATTTGTGTTCTACACTAACTTCAATTATTGCTTTACACTGTATACCACACAGCAAAATGTGCTGCTAATTCTCAAATCAATGCCATAACCATGTAAAACACACATGTATACATATAGCCCCATAAGCATCGCATCCAATGATTTAATGTTACACAAAGATAATTACAGTTTTATACCCAGATGCATCCCCTTGTATATTAACATAAATTATTATAAGTCAAGACATCAAAATTTTCACATTTAATTTAGTTAAAAAACGAGCACTTTTGATCAGGATTACGTACACCGTCCACATCATTGCAGCAATTTTTCAGCTTTTCAGACTGTTACCACAGTCCTTTCTCTTTCAAAAAATATGTCGAACGCACTTTGATAATCTATGATTAGCCCAAATAAATTTACATAAAAGACAAGTTATCAATAAATAACAGTTAATCATAGAATGTTATGAAGTTGTCCTTTTCTTTCTTTCTTTTACGCATTCGTAGATAAATTTGGCAATTTGTTTTTGCACAGCTCTATCCTTGTTTGGGGGGTTTATGATTAGTAAAAATACCTCATTGAGGAGAAGGAAGCAAGTGATCCCTCCCCTCCCCCATACAAAAGCATAAGCGATACAGATGTTGATGTTTTATTAATCAGTTTCTGTATATCTGATACAACACTGATATTTTATTGATCAGTTCTGTATCAAACAAATGCTAGTATCTGTCTAAGTATGGACTGAATGTCTAATCAGTTCTTTATGTGGGTTTACAGAGGTATTTTCCATGTGACTCAAATGCTGCATTTGGATTGGTTAGCACCCTTATGAATTATTAATGAATTTTAATGAGAGTTAATTATCATAGTTAACTGGGAGATTGGCCAGCATATTGTTCTCGTAATCGTATGCGTAACGTTTTTTTTTTTTTATTCTTTGAAAATGTTGAATTTTCCGCGATCCCGTTTCTCCAATCTAGTGAGATGGCTTTCAGAAGCTCCGGCTCCGAAAATATTTTAATTTTTAAAATCTGTTTGCTTTGTCGCATTTCAGAGGAATCGTATTACAAAAAGGTGTCGGGAATTTTAAAATTCGATTTAGTTCAAAAGTTATCATGCTCTTCATGAAAAAGCGAAAACATAGTCCGAGTAGATATGCAAGAAACGCTGTCAAGAGCTCTGTTTTTAGAATTTCCAAATTCGCCGACACACTTCTGCAGCTGCGATATCAATTGACATTTTGTGAAAATTTCACACAAATCGAATAAATTGCTCTTGAGTGGGATCTTTTTTAAAACTCTATTTTGGTTGAAAATCGAAAGCATAGAAAATAGCACTTCAAAAAAATTGTGCGTGAATCTGAAGCCCCACCTCTCCAACAATTAGAGAGCTCTTGGCTAATCATTTCTCATCACAGTTCGACTATCTGTCAAGTTCCTGCCAATGTTGATTTCCGATAAAAGCTACGTGCCACATCGAGAAAATGTTAATATAGCCGGTTGTTCTAGTTCTCTCGTGTGACTTGAAAAATGGGAAAGACAAAAAGACCTGGAAGGACAAAGCCAAAGTGAACACCTAGAGATGCCTCGAATGCCAGCATAGTTAGTAGAGGAGACACCGATTTGCAGGCATCTGAAACAGCATGGCAATAGCGAGACCGTTTCAAGCGATTCTGAGTCACCATCTAAGCTTTCTTGGCCCGGGTTTCTTGGAAACAAATATTCTCTCGGCTGGCTCCTATCAATTCTTCTTTATGTTCAGATGTGGACCACTTGGCACTCTGTCTGAAAGTGAAAATACGAACCCTTGTCGTTGCGAGGACTTCTATTTATTTATATATTTGGCTCGTAGTCGTATGCATTGTTTGGCCTTGTTTTGCTTTTCTTTTATCTTTGTTTTCCAAGCTAAGGGCATCCTGCTTGCTTTTTGGAAGACATAAGACCAACAACCGATGGAATTATGGAATCGTGTGTGGAAAAACTTTTCTCAATAAACAAAAACATGAATTTAATATGCGCTAGCTTTTCCCACACGGTCGTTATGGGCAAGTGAGCACTTGTCATGTGTTTATTGATCTGCTGTCAATCAAACAGAACTTTTACTTCCGGTTAAAAACTTCCTTTTGGTATTTCTCCATCAATATAATATTTTTTTAACGGAGTTTTTGGTACATGAGACACTACTACTAATAAAAACTACATTTCTGTGGGAAAAACATTTTCGCCATCTTTTTCGTTTTGAAGGTATCCGGTAACCTTAAGTTTAGTAAATTAGCAATGCTTCTAATTAACTCTTTCAATAATGATGAGTTCGTCAAATTTTCTTTTGTTGTCTTGACTATCACAGAACATCAAGGAGTATAACGAGGATCTGTTCCCTGACACACTAGCTGATGAACCTGCCATGACAGCTGAACAGTGGTGTAATGGGCATAACACTCTGGTGGGTGCCAGTATTATATACGTATTAACCACTTAATTTTACAAAGTGGCTAAGTTACATAGTACAGTATAATATAATCATTATATTATTATTAATTATTATTTGTATAACTCACTACTGCCTGTAGTGAAGTATTCAAAATTAATTTCTGACTTCTCACTTGAGCAGTTGAAATAAAGTAAGTAAAAGTAAGTGTTAATGTATTTTAACTTTACAGCTAACTAGGGACACTATATTCCTACAATTTTACGTCCTTATCCGAGAAGACGTGAAAGTCCAACCGTTTACTGTATTATGTAAAGGCAGCACCTTCTACACTATCAGTTATTTTAAGACCCTGAGTGTTAGTCCGGCCGGGGTTTGAACCTGCGACCTCCCGCTCAACAGACTGGAGCTTAACCACTGAGCTAACCGGGATGTGGTTAATAAAAAGCTTACAAGTCCGGAAGTCTTGTATACATATAAATAAAGCTAGCTCAAGTCTTTGTAGAAGTGTGTACTTCTGTGGGGTTTTAAATGTTTGACAGGGCTGGTACCTTTCTACATAGCCTTATCTTGGCATACCTTTACTTATCAACATTTACTGTTAGTTGACTGTTAAAAACCAGTGTTAACTTTCTATAGGTCACGTGGATAACTTGCTATCCAACGGGATAACTTATCCACCATTTGAACAACTGCAACACCAGGCCACAGTGCAATAATATATCACCTACTGTACTTGCATGTTAGCTCAGTGGTTAAAGTGCCCCTCAACCCCAATTTTTTTATTTAATTTTCGAAAAGAAAAGGTAATTTTAAGCATTTCTGCGAAAAAGATTGAATTCCCATTAATCCTTGATTTTTTATGAGCATTTAAAGATTACAAAATCATGTGTGTAATGGTGCACGTCCTAATTATTATAATGAGTCTTGTGACGTAAGTGAAGGAAAAGCGTCTGTTTAAGTCGTCAAAATTTACAAAGAGAAGTTGGAGTAGTTGGAAGTAGTGGTTAGCGAAATCGGAAAAAAAAAATGTTTAAATGCTAAATAGGTGTGCCAAGCAAGATATCAGTCTTCACAAAATTCCATGCTGGGGAGATGAGAGTTTGTTAGCCAGAAAAAGGCGTAAGTGGGTGAACTTCATGAAAGTGAAACGTGCGTAGTCATCCATGCCCAGAAAGAAAAATCGTTCACTTACGTCACAATTCTAATGGCGGCACTTTGCCATCAGATCGCATTTACAATCGCTCATAAAAAATCAAGGATTAACGAAAATTCAAAACTTTTCTGGCAGAATTACTAAAAATTATCTTCTTTTTTCAAAAATGAAATAAAAAAATGGGGCTGAGGGGCACTGGTCTGGTCTGTCATGCAGGAGGTTGCAGGTTCAAACCCCGGTCGGACTAACATTCAGGGTCTTAAAATAACTGAGTAGAAGGTACAGTCTTAATCTTGAACAGTATTAAACGGTTAAACCTTCATGTCTTCTCGGATATGGACTTAAACCATAGAGATAAGTCACCAGAGAGCCATGTGGAAGATCACCAAGCTTTATATAAGTGGCCTCAAGTTTATCAGTCTCAATTAAGACTGTCACGAGTTACCGATTGTAAGTAAGGTTGCTTTACTTTACTTATTGTAATATAATAATTATTATAGTGTAACAAAGTAACAAGTTTTGATTTAATCAAGCTGTAGTTTTATGATTTTTATAAACTTTTTGACTTTGTAAGATTTGAAAAGCAATTCCTTGAAGTCAACACACCTTCAAACTGAGCTACAGCCAGTGAAGCACTCACTAATCTGATTGCATTTCTATTCCATCTTACAGAGAAGCAGGGTTAGTATGAATCCCGACAAAGCTTCTACCACTTCCACTAAACCCAGTTTGAAACCAAACTACAAACCAGGAACAGCAATATCTGAGGTATGCATTTAAGGTATGCATGCCTTAATTTTCAATTAAGGCATACATTGTATATTACAGCTTACACCTTATGCATGTCATTGCATATTATGAGCAAATTAATGCTTCAAGGGGTAAAAAAAAAAACCAAAAATAAGTCCGAAAGAAGTTAATTAAATGATTTATATTTATCCTTTCCCATTATATTTTGGGACATTGATTTTTTATATTCTTCAGCAAACCAGTGAGAAATCAGAAGAAACAAAAATGGAAGAACCAGGACAAAGCTTGTCAGATTCAGCCAATAATAGTACAGTGGCTGGCTCTGAAGACTCTCCTGTCACCCCCAAGAAAACTTTCTCAGGTGTAAGATCCTCAAAGTTTCGCCACATCAGTGGAATACCACGCCACAAGTCCAACAACATAGAGAATATTCGTAACTTAAGTATGTCTACATTTGGGGACTGTGATGGACTGCAAGTGAACAAGGAATTTGTTGCTTTTCCTCTTTCTGGACCTGGAGGCCAAATAGCAGTACTTCCACAGAATAAACCATGTCGCCTTCCTGATAGTGGGTTACCAGTTGTTCAGTGTGGTAGTTTGGTCATGGATTTTGTGTTTGATCCTCTAGATGTAAATAGAATGGCTGTAGGTAAGAGGGAAAGAAGTTTTTACAAAAACACATTCCAACTGTAGATTCAAATCTTACCACCAATTTCATTGCTATGTGATGGTGCGAGACTGAAGTCTCAATGTGTAGTTTGAATTGGGCTGTAGTCAATCATTCAAAGTGGGAGGAGCTAATACTACTTTGGCCTAATGTCATTGATTAATTTGCAGTGAGAAAGATAATTACTCCCACTTAATTTGTATAATTGAAGGGGTGTGTGCAACAAGGGTGTAAGTGACTCCTGATCACATTCTAAATTCTCCCTTAGAAAACAACAAATTTGTAGGAGAATTTAGAATGTGATCAGGAGTCACTTATGCCCTTGTTGCACACAGCCCTTCAATTGATGGTAGTCTTAATGCAAGCTACACATCACAACTTTGGCCTTGCACTATCACACAGCAATCATGAAAACAGTGGAAAGGTTCACTTTTGTGATCATGTTTGTAAATCATACCTGTCATCGTCATTAATACATAATAAGTGATGCATAATCCTAAATTATTTTCATGTACGATGCTTACCAAATTGACTGCATGTTATTGGGCACTGTCAACCGAATTGAGCCTTCAAGAGTTTCTTTTAAAACAAAAATAACACCCGAAGATAGAAGAGAAATGCCATGTGAACATTCTGATATGCTTTTCAAACCTTTTCGATAGACTATGGCAAAGATTAAGGTGGACTACAAAAACGTATTCTAGAAACTTGATTTCGGTTACAGGTGAACCGATTTAAAGTTGCTCAAAACCTATTAAAAGCAGTATTCCGTAATTGTCATCTGTCCCAATTTTTGCCATCCTTCATCAATAATGTCTCCAATGTTCTCCAGTATACCTGGAAAGCATACTCTGCTAATCTGAGTGCCCCTGTAAGCATCGAGGTGTAACATTTTAACTTTATTACTTATTATTAATTAGTGGCATTTGACTTGGTTTCATTTGTGGTGTTGTTTTTACAGCATGTGAGACAGGCCTGATCAGCATATGGCAAATACCTCCAGGAGGACTTACAGAGATTATAGACAAGCCCATTGAAATACTTAGAGGTATACAGATTATAGATAAGCCCATTGAAATACTCGGAGGAAAGAATAGAGTACAGCTGGGGGACTTACAGAGATTATAGATAAGCCCATTGAAATACTCAGAGGAAAGAATAGAGTCCAGCTGGGGGACTTTTTGTTTGCCTGTCCTTGTCCCCCACCATGGGAATACACCTTGAAGTTCGTAATTTTATTCAGTTACCTTCTGGGATAACTTAACATAACAATAGTAACGTCATGTTCAAGGGGTCTATAGAGTCCTGGGGGTGGGTATACTTCCATATATATGCTATTACGGGTATGTGCCACCCCAAAGGGTATTGTCTTCAAGCTGTTTCACTCTGAAATAGGGTACTTGTAAATTTTGCCCTTTTAGTCTGGAACATGGTCTGAATTTGACGTGGATGCATGAGACTGCACATGTTCATTGATTTCTCTTAGTTTCTCTTGTTATTTGACATTGACCTTCAAAATAAATTGAGAAAGAGAACAAACCTTGACGAAAAATTTCAATGGACTAAATAATGCAATTAAAAGCAGCTTCAAGTGGTGCATTGTATGAGTCCAGATTTTTGGGATCAGAAAAGGTGTATGGAAAATAATATATTTTTGGTCAGGGTTTTTGAGACCTGGGCAGCACACCTCCACCCCTTCACTCCCCCCCCCCCCCCCCCCCCCCCCCACTTCACCCCCACACACCCCCCTGCTTCAACCCCACACGCTCACCCGCTTCACTGTATTCACGTATTAGCAGAGCACCATACACATAGTTAGGCTCGGTTTCCAGCCGTGGGGGTTTCGGTGAGCCCGCGATCCTCTCCCCAGTCACGGCTGGGCGCGCGAGCTGAGACATTGTTGGTTTTTAGCCAATCAAAAACTTGCCACTAAAATCCTGTCGCTGAATTTATTTGCACGATTTACATTGTAAACTTTTGAAAGCCGGACCAAAGGCTTTCGATTGCTGTTCCAATATGCATTTAAATTTGCTCTGGAAAAGGATTGACACAAAGAAGCAGTTCTGTAAGAGAGTTAGTTTTCGGTTGAAGACACTTGTCAGTAAACGCACCGGCTCTGGAAAGTCACTTGCCTGAGAACCCGTAAGCTTGAAGGTCGCGAAGCTCGTAAAAAAAAAAAAAATCTTGTTTAATTTACCTATGCAAGCCCAAGTTGCCCGGCTATTCTAACTTCAAAGAAAATTAGTGCTGCCTTTATCGGAGAAGAAAAGACGGACAACTCCATATTAAAAGACTGGAGTTTATAGAAGAGAGGAAATCACGTCTGATGCAGGCCATGTTTACGCGTTTAACTCTGCGATCACAATTCACTTGAAAATCGCTGCATCAAATGAGTTTTACAATTCTTCAAGTCCTATGTACTAAGTTTGTACAATTTTTTTATGTTTCCAAGACATACTCTATACAAGTACTGAGCGGAATACTCGACTCTAGCTCAGAATAGTTCCAAGATAACATCTGAACTTTATCCCCGTAAATTTTGGCTTTTCATTTCTGTCAGTGAGTGTCTTGATCAGCACCTAAATATTAAAGAGTAACAAATAAAGTAGCCTGGTTTCTCAATGATTTTAAATGGCATTTGTTCTTGAGAATTAATTTCACACTTTTATGTGGAATCTAACCTACGCTCATGAAAGGGTAAACAGAAACACTCAAATAAATGAATAATATGTGTGGTGTGTTGACCGTGCACCCACCCATTAGTGGGGGGAGGCTTTGGAGAAACGACACCCCAATGGCTGAAACCAGCCTAACACACAGTGAGCAATCAAAATATTGCTGCATTTTCGTCCATCCGTCCGAATCCCAACTCTGTGTGCCCCCACCTCTTATATTTGTAGCTAATTTTCCCATAGACTCGGTTGATTATGCCTTGCTAACTCAGACAGGAGAGAGCGCACATGCTAGCATAATGTGTGCTTAACATTCATGAGGTCCGGTGTTTGAGTCTCGAAGAGACAACATTTCTTTAAGCTCTCCTTTCCTTGTTCTGGTATTTTTCTTTCTTACCAAATTATAATTTTATTAATAACCCAAAAAAATCATAGTCTTTCAATAGTGATCGAGCGAAAAAGTTGCTTCAACCCCTCTGTCTGAAATATCTCTCAGCTACATGTAGTCAATAAACTACAATTCCTAGAAATCAGCCACTCTACTTTACAGCCAACAGAAAGCACAAGTCTAGCCGTGATCTGAAATGATTGGAACTCCGCCTTAGGCTTGCCTATATATTACAGTTCATTGGAGGTTTGCTTACCTATTGATTCTTGCCACTAGGCCATTTTGACAAGCCCAACATTGTGCGATATCACCCCATGGCAGAAAACCTCCTGACGTCAGCTGCATATGATATGTCTGTAAAGTTGTGGGACATCAACACAGCTAAGAGTGTAATAACATTACAAGGACACGAAGAGCAGGTACGAAGTCCTCAGGTAGCGCCAGGCTGTGTTCTCAGGGATCATTGAGATTGTTGTTAGTTAGTCGACTTCATGACTGATCATTTTGCAAAAATGTCCAATAGATCTTCAACATGGCAAGACTCCGGTCAGATTACTTTCTGTTTCCTTCTGTGTGAGTTTTTCTCTAAAAGTGCTGATTATTACTGGCCTTACCATGCTACTAAATGATTGTCCTAGGGATCTAACCCAATTAAGCTAGGACAATAATATTGACACTTACATGTATAACCCATCAAATATTTTTTTCTTGCGCGTGATTGGTTGATTGTGTCACGTGACCCGATATTTTCTCTTCACGAGCAGGAAATATCAGTGAATACACCCCCTTTGAACGTATAAGCCTACATGTACGTCGAAGAAAATATTCGAAGGAGGATAACAATAACCTACATAGTGGCATCAAAATATGCCCTGATATTTGTCCTTGGACATTATCTGATCCTCGAAGCTCACAGTTTCTCTTGAGCTTCACTCTCGGGAACTGTTCTCTTCTCGGAAGAGATAGTGTCTGTGGATGAAATATTTGGGCATATTTCGACGCCACATAGGTTATTGTATTTATAGTATAAAATTCCAACAAAATCTCTGGGTTCTACATAATTTTGTAGCTACATGTACATGTAGGCCTATAGGAAAAGAGTGTTCGGCCCTGTGCACTGTGTTGTCATGGGAAACGTTTTGTGAGAGCCAATCACATGGCTTGTTTTTGATGCATTAATATTTGTACCAGGTGTGGCTCACCTGTTTGGCTTTCGTTGTGCTGTTCTTGGATTCTCCAAGAAAAAACATGAGAAGGGACATGCAAGAATGGCAAAACGAAAGTCAAACAGTGAAATGCCCTGGGGAAAAAGGCAGAGAAAAGATGAGAAACCTCTGCATGGTAATCATTTTAATTTGTTACTAATATATAATTTGCTTTGATCTGCAAAATAGACAAGGATCATAATATATTCTTTTGCCCTTGATTTGTTTCGATATATTGACACCTTTAGAGTAATAATTATTATTTATTGTTGACAAATAGTCAGCTACATTTGTATCTATTATGGTGCCAAATTCCACAGGTTTTTAGTTTAGCATGGAGCACCGATGGAAAACGGTTGGCAACTGTTTGCAGGGACAAAAAATTGAGATTGTTTGACCCAAGAGCTAAAACAACACCCATAGCGGTATGTAATACATGTATGTGATTCAAATTCTTCAGTTCTTCTAACATCTCATTTAGGGACCAGTCATTAATATTGTTATGGGAGGAGGAGGGGGGCACTGGAGGGGAGAAGAGGGGGCCTCAAATTGAAGGGCTATGTGAAAAAAGGGCAAAAGTGTCTCCTGATCACATTCATTCTAAATTCTCCTTCAATTTCTTTGTTTTCTAAGGGAGAATTTAGAATGTGACCAAGAGTTACTTACACCCTTTTTGCACACAGCCCTTCAATAATAAACCAAAATATGTGTTTTAATCCACCATTCACCAATTTATTTTATTTTATTTGTTAGCAGTCTGTCTGTTGGAGGGGGCAGCTTGAACATGGAGTCAGGCTTGTCCCTGGGGACAGTCTTAAAATATAATATTCTGGAAGTTTCTCACCCATCACCACCCTATCATATAATTATTAATGACCGGTCTCTTACACTGAGGTGATAGACTTACACACTATTTAAAAAATATGTTTTAAGCAGCATGTGAGACAGCCCAAGGGTGGGTATTTTGAAAGCCTCAGATGGTACATGTACATGTGAGAATTTGGATCTTCTGCCTGTCAAAATGTCCCAGGGTTGTCCACTGCCCCCCCCCCCCCCCCCCCCCCCCCCCCCCCCCCCCTCTCACTCACTGTGTTTCCACTCCAGATATATACCTTCAAAGTCTTAGGGGAGGGGTGGTCTCATTCACTGCATATCCACTCTAGATATATACCTTCAAAGTCTTAGGGGAAGGGTGGTCTCACTCACTGCATATCCACTCCAGATATATACCTTCAAAGTATTAGGGGAGGGATGGACTCACTCACTGTGTTCCACTCCAGATATATACCGAGGGAAGACATTGATAGGTGCATTACTGTTTTCATTTTGAATGAAAGTAGATTTTCTGTAAATTTAAAACATTTTAGGAAGGTCCTGGTCCAGAAGGAAGTAGAGGTGCTCGTATCACATGGGGAGGATCAGATGGTAACATGCTCATTGTCTCTGGATTTGATATGTAAGTGTTAATTGGCCGGGAGCAGTAATAAGAGGGTGATGGATGGATGGGATAATCCAAATTGAATGGGAGAATCAGTGATAACTCTCACTGACAGAGGTCCATGGCAAAACTAAATTTATTCATCATGAAACAACAAATACAGCATCACATATGTGTGAACGCACAATATTTGGACAGTAAAAATCACTGAGATATAATGGAACTACAATACAGTAAGTTACAATGTCTAGCTTTGACATAACTTAATAGTAAAATTCATGTGACCAGGTCGAAAATAGAGTATTTTTGAGTAATTTTCTGGTAACATTTTTTAGCACAATTTTGGCTATTTCCTTAGCATAGCTTTAGCTTTAACAAGTTTTGTTTTAGCCGTAATGCAACACTTAGTCAGTATGTATTTTTAAGGATTATTTGATCTTAATCTTATGTTATGGTCACGAATAACTAGAGTATCTAATTTGTGTTTCCACACTGATGTAAACATTAATGTCTGCAAAGTCTGTCTGTCTATGAACATGTGATCCACCATAATTTAAGGACAAAATTAATAATCTAAGTTAACATTCCAAGCCACGTGTTTTAGTCATTTCAGGGAAGACCAAAGGAAGATTTGTGTAAAAAGCTGATTTGAAGAGTAGTTGATATTCTTGTTTTCTGAGTTCAATGATTTTCCCTGCTGGCTGCTTTCAATTTTGGTACATATGACCCACTGGAGTCCCTAGCAGTGTTGAATCTCATTGGTTGATCCTGTCAGATGTTGAGCCAACTCGAAACACCAAACAAACAAAAAAACAAAAAAAAACACTTGCAAAACTTGAATATGACCGTCCAAGGCCTGCCCCAAGTAAAAAGGCTTGCCAAAATACGAATGATGAGTAACAATACACATCTTAGGTGCTTATCAGACTAATAACCTCTTATCTGTTAATTTATAGTATGAGCAATAGGATAGTCAGTATATATGACAGTATCAACCTATCTGAACCACTGTCGACTGTGGAGATCAACATGGCACCTTCTATACTCATCCCATTCTATGATGAAGATGCCAATGTAGTTCTGCTATCTGGCAAGGTGAGAGAAGCCATGTAAAGCTAAAAGAGGAGGAAGGAAATGCTCTATGTTTTTCAGTATACATCATAGATAGTTGTAAGTAATTTGCCACCATTTTTCAAACAAATAATTATAAGAATCTCTATCCCCCCTAAAGCTACTCTGCTAAGGCTGCCAAGTATGTACTGATGAGTACTTTTATTAAAAACCATTAATTTTGGGAAAACTTTTATTGACTCACAGATGTGGATAATAATCTACTCGCTCACATTAGCTTTTGCCCCAGAAGACCTTTTTACAAACAATATTTTGATTGGCCCAAAGACATCCCCATTGCAAACAATTTAGAACACAGTTTGCACTGAGATGCAATGATGTAATGAAGCCTCTCAAACTCAACGTTTCAAAGTTATTTCATGTCATTTAAACCATTCCACTGTAAGTTAAAAAGCCATTAATTTCATGTCAAGTTTTACAGCTGGCAGCTATTCAATCTCATGTGAGACTAGGATTACAAATAATTGAAGGGCTGTGCTCAACACAATGACTCCTGATCACATTCTAAATTCTCCCTTAGAAAACAGAGTTTGAAGGAGAATTTAGAATGTGATCAGGAGTCACTCACACCCTTGTTGTACACAGCCCTTCAATTGAATGTAGACTCGAAAACCAGACGGCCATCTCAGAGTTTCGTTTTTAGATTTCAAATGTTGACCCACAGCAGACTCAAAAGCCTTGCTATTTTCAGCACCAAATTAGCAAATTGAGAGAAAAAAGGAATGTTATCAATTAGTATGTCATTTAATTTCATTTAGATTAATTTTTATATGCTGTTGGAATTTATCTTGATGCAAATAGTTCCATTCGTACTTTCCCAGCACATTGTAGATTTCAAATCGTCAATTGAATCTCCTAATCCATGTGAAGGCTTTGAAAAGTCTGTTGTAATAATTTTATTGTCCATGTTACTGGTCATGTTGTAATTATCTGTGTTACTGGTCTCACATGAGATCACATACCTGTAAGTTTCCTTTGCTTTTCTAAAGGGAGATGCAATGGTATATGCCTATGAAGTGAGTCATGAGCATCCACATCTATTTGAACTTACCCACTACAGAGCTACAGATCCATTCCAAGTAAGTAACTGGTTGGTATAAATTGCTGGTAGACTGCGAGCAGTCGCTTCACTCGTACACTATCAATGGAGGAGAGAGCAGAGTATCCAACTCAGGATGCATTCAAGTGGAGCATTAAGCTGGGGGTGACAAAAATAGGAGAGTTTGATAATAGAATATACAGAGTGAAGTTGCCCCTGCTGACTATAAATTATTTTGATTGCCACATGTTCACAGGCTGTTGCCTTCTTTGACAAAAGAGTGTGCAATGTGCGAGAGGTAGAGTTTGCAAGAGCTGTGAAGCTGAGCAAGACCAACCTAGAGCAGATCATGTTTCAAGTTCCTCGGATAAAGGTAATTTAACTTATCAAAACAAATTAAACCATTCCACACAACTTACGGTTCACAGCTGATTTGCATGCTGCTGAGGAGCTTTTGGTTTGCGACGCTGACCTTTGTCAGCCAATGGGGCTAGCAACCATGAAATCCTAGCTAGGCACCCAGTACATGTAATACTGACTTTGCAGCATGTGTCAAGACCATGGGGGGAAAGCCACTTATATTGGCTATTGTTTATGATTCCACAGACAGAGTACTTCCAAGATGACTTGTTCCCTGATACCAGGGTAACATGGGAAGCATCACTCAAAAGCGAGGAGTGGTTTGCAGGAGAAAACAGAGAACAGAGGAAGATTAGTCTCAAGCCACCCGACATGAAACCATGTAAGCCACCAACCCCTGCATGCAGTCACCAGTAACAGACTCACAAATTATATATAGATGAAAACATTATCATGATATGACCCTAGGCCTGGATACAGCCCCACACACGCTTTCCATGCAAAACCATTTACCAAAGTCATGTGATGGGGGCTGTACGTGTTTGATGCAAGTGGGCAGGAAAAAGCTGTCCGGCCCTGCTATATTTTTTTGCTTGTTGTATTGCCATTATCAAAACAACAAACTTATTGAGAAATGTATGATGATCTTATCAGGTGAAAAATGCTACCAGTAATCAGAATAATTTGAGTAATAGCATGCACTGCATTCCCCTGGTCTCTTACATTTTCTTTTTTTTTTTTATTTAAACAAGGACCTCCACTATAAAAGGGCCTTGACCAGGTTGAAGATACCTTCAGTTGTCAATCAGCCTTTGTCAAGTGAACATCTCTGTTCAAATTAAACACTTGCAAAGGGCACAAAACACCCTAAAAGTGGCAGGATCCATGTAACTTCTTCAGTTTTTATTCATTCAGCATCAAACTTTTTTCTTATACCAACAAACTTCTTTTTTGTTTTTCAATTTGAATGAATTTTGACAGGAGCTAGATTGGCACCAAATTTTAAATTTCACATTGTGACATATTTGATGATTGCTTCTAAAAGAACATGTTGAGAAAACTTCAAAACTGAAGAGATAACTGAAATAGCTTAAGGTTACCGGATACCTTCAGGGTGCATTTCCAGTCTAAATTATGTAGCGCCTGAAGGGAACATCGTAGATACATCATCCATATATCATTATTTTTAAAGCTTATAAAATTGGCTGTACAAGAATACATAAAAAGTTTTGAGTCCTTTGTAAATCTCAAATTTTCCACCATCCCGTTTCTCCGATCTAGTGAGATGGCTTTCAGAAGCTCCGACTCCGAAAATATTTTAAAGTGTTAAAATCTGTTTGCTTTGTCGCATTTCAGAGGAATTGTATTACAAAACCGTGTTGGGGAATTTCAAAATTCATCATGCTCTCCGTGAAAAGGCGAAAAATAATTTGAGTAGATATGTGGGAAACACCATCAAGAGCTCTCTTTTTAGAATTTTCAAATTCCCTGAAACGGTTTTGCAGCTGATATATCAATTGACATTTTGTGAAAATTTCACACATCGAATAAATTCCTCTTGAGTGGGAGCTTTTTTAAAACTCTATTTTGGTTGCAAATTGAAAGCATAGAAAATAAGCACTTCAAAAAATCTAGCCGGCTGTCGTGCGTGAAATCAATATTATTTATTTATAAAAAAAATTGGGACGAGTTTTTGGTATATGAGACACTACTACTAAAACTACATTTCTGTGTGGAAAAAAAAAATCCTATCTTTTTCGTTTTGAAGGTATCCGGTAACCTTTAACTAATGACTCTACATTGACTCTTAATTGATTTTCTTTATTTTGAAATTACCTCCATTCTGTGCTATTTTTTAGTAGGAATGATGATTGAATAAAACCTGAAGAAGGTACATGAATCCCACCATTTTAGGGTATTTTGTGCCCAGCATGACTTGAATGCTTAATGTCAAAAAGTGAACTAAAGTGTTCTAAAAGCTTCCTGCTGTTTACTTTTGTTTGGCTTATTTTTATTTTATTCTCAGCAATTTAGTAATCATAACAGAGAAAACTGACAGCTTGCTTACTTGCTTTACTATTCAGAATTTGATTTAACATTATTTTTGAAGCCCCAGGATGAAAAAGGGGGAGGATTCCCTTTATAGTATGGGTCCTTGTTTAATTATTTTGGTATTTGTAACTTATGGGGCATGCATATAAAGTGGTTTTTGATGGAGTGTCAAAAGTAATGTCGTGATTGCTTGGGTTTTGCTATTGCTTAGCATTTCTGTTGGCTGTTTTTTTTATTATTATTATCCTATCTATCAGAAAAATCAATTAAAGGGGCTATGTCATGGTACTGCGCATGTATCGAGTAATCGCTCGTCTAGTTGCTGTTAATTGGATACAACAGTTAAACTTCCCTCCCTCAATGCTTGATTTAAAGTATTTTCAATATTTCCCTGGAGACTGTTTATATACACTGTTTGTTAGTCATTTTTGCATATTTGCTTTCATTTTAAGCATCCCACATGGCCGAGTGGTTCGTTATTTCATATCAAAATCGGTGGAAATAGCTCTTTCCGGCCCGGAAAAAGAAATTTAAAGTCTTACCGTGACACAGCCCCTTTAAGTCAAAGTCCTGTTATTTCAATCACAAATTACTACTGACAGTTCGTGATTGGCTCATTGCATTTTTACTTGCCCCTGTGATTGGCTCTGTGATTACTTTGGTTTTCAGGTTTTATGACACTGTCAAAAACTGCTGTATGTGATAATGTTAGTTTAACTTAATAGATCCAAGGGAGAAAACTGACCTCTATGCAAACCTCTAATAACTATTATAACAGATACTAATATAACTTTTTATAGTTTTTTATTGGTCTTATTCTGTTAGTGAGTGAAGCTCCCAAACTAGCACCTTCAACTAAAAAGTATGATAGCACAAGGGAACTCGATGAGTACAAATCAGATGAAAGGAAGAAGGAAGAGGTATGTATACAGTCACGTACTGTGACAGGGAAAAGTGTACAGCCTTTATGATTGATGGGCAACTGTCAGCCAACACGTTACCAACAGTCTGCCAATTTTTGAAGTGTCGGCCTTGACACAGTTGTTTTGAAATCTGTAGACTTTATTTACGTTTTTGCATTAACCAAACAGTCATTTCATGATCAAACTTAGCTGTTACACTTACTGACCTTAGACAAATCCACAAGTCTTTAGCCTATATACGTTGGGAAAGTGTTGACCAACACGTCAACAAAATACATAATTATAATAGAGCGGATTTCAATTGAGTGTCGGAAGTGTTTTGGTTTTGCGTTTACTAAGCTCTCCTATTGGCTGAGAAAGTAAACCAGCCAATCAGATTCCAAAATAAAACCAAACGCAAATTGCTGTTGGTTTTGCTTTGGTCTGTCATTGGCTCACAGGGAAGCCATTTATGCGTTACTTGTGATTACTCGCTCCTGTGATTGGCTGGCTGTGGGTAATTTGCGTTTGGTTTTACTACACTCAACTGAAAACCGCTCTATCAGACTTGCACCCAAACAATCTTACTCTCTCCCAAAAACTAGAACAAAGTATGGAATCTTTAATCTTAGATATGATTAGGAGCTAAAATGTGGAACTCCATCGATGAAATCAATAAAATCTTATCCACCTCAATTAAAAAATGAATTTAAAAATTAGCTTTAAATTTAAAAAAAAAAAAAATCCTTTTTCTATTGTTTGCCTCTTCCAATCTTGACAACTCTACTCCATTATAGATTCTGTATCGTCATTCTAAAAGTAATTTATAGTATTCATTTTCTCTGTTGTGTGTACATGTACATCAGTGTCTCGACTACCAAATTGTAAAAATTATTGACTGCCTTATATCTTTAGCCCTTATGGTTATTTCAGGTAGTCAGTACCCTAATTGTATTTCAATTATTTATTATCATCTGTATTTCTTTCATGGGTACAAATAAAGGTGGTTGTTGTCAATTGGATCATAAAGTAACCAATGAAATGTATTGTATTCTGGGGTTAGTTGTTTTGTGCTTTTGCCGTCTTTGTTTTACAAATTCTGTGCTGTCATACCCGAAGTAAAAGCTCAGGGGAAAGCATACTAAATGATTTATCTGATGTACATGTTGGTCGACAGTGTACTGACACTTAACCAACAACCTACCCACACATTAACCTGAAGGGTTGTATAAAGTAATAAGCGATAGAACACTAGCCATGCTTTATCGATAAAGTACAGACACATTCTCTATATGGCTTACCAAACATATATGTATAGCAGAGTTGTATTTTTCAGTTATTTTGGTGATACAACCTATTTCGACTGAGAAAATCGAAACAAAGGTTTATGGAAATCAGGAAGAAATCTGTATCAGATTTACAGATAACTTATTGCACATTCATTTCTTTTGTTTTTCCTTCATGAATTATTAATGAATTTGATATAAAATGTATGTACAATAATTATATGAGCAGACAATCTGTATGGGCATAATTTTACACATTGTAAATCCCATACAGATCAGACATGAATAATTTATTGTATATTATATTACTTGTGAAATGAAACCATATAATATTTAATAATCTTTAAAATCTTTATTGTAGCTGAAGGTTTGTGTTTACACTACAGCTGGAATGCTAGCTTAGTCCATTCTATTCTGCATTTTTTTTAGAATGGCTAAACAGGTTCAAGATGGCTAACGATGGCTAAACATGGTTCAAACTGGTTTTGTAGAGCTGTCATGTTGAACCATGTCTAGCCATCATTAGCCATGTTTTGCCATTCTAAAAAATAGCAGAATAGAATCAAAGGGACTTGCTATATATCATGTGATGTATGCGATTGGATAATCTCGCACATGGCACATTCATAAAAATATGCAAATACATTAAAAGTGGTGCTACATTTCCACATTGCACTAATTGTTTTCTATCAGGATATTTATAGGCAGAGTTGTTGATTTTAAAAGTGAACTCACCTGGCTTGTGTAAGTAAGTCTGTGTTAATTTACAAAACACTATTTCCTTGTGAACAGCTTGTCACAGCCATGGTAGAAAAGCTAGGTAACTATGATGAAGATCCTCTACCACAAGACTTGATGGAGGGAGTGGATGATGATGAATGGGTGAGAACATTAATTTGATAAAGACTTTAAGTGTATTCTACAGCATCAAGTTCTCTGCACCAGTCTGGTACATGCCCCTACATGTACATACTTGTTGTTAAATACATTATTGCCATTGACAAAGTTCAGAAGAGGCAATTGCCCCTGGACCTTCCTACACCACTGCATACTGAAATGTCTTACTGTGTGACTACTCTGTAACTGGAGCTACTTAGCCAACGAGAACCAGTCACATTGCAGAATGAAAACAAAGCATTGCAACTTATGTTGATTTGAGCCAATCAGTGTTAGTATATAGTCAAGACATTTTAGTGAAAGGCAAATCTGGTGGACTGTCCTGAAGTCAAAGTCTTTCAAATGAAGAACGTCACATGGATAAGTATGCTAGGATTTGTAATTTGGAATGGCTCTTAAGTTACCATATCACACTGTAAAGTGAATGCTTCATGTTTCAATTCTAACCATGTTTGTTCTCATTTTTAGGATGATTAAAGAATGAATTTGTAGCAATAAGATGCACTGTCCATGGATATGTACACAGCCTGTGTAGTTCTTTGTTAGGTGTGACAGCAGATCTCCATCTGTTTAATAGACAAATATACGAGTCACTAGATATGACAGGGTTTCAAACCTATATAAGGCCGATTTGAAATTCTCATGAGGATTTTGAAATCCCAGTTGAATACACTTGTGACTTATATATTAAATGTCCGTTACTACTCATTAATAATATTATTACATGCTTGTTTCTTTATTGATCTTTTAATTGAAATTTCAGGCTTGAAGGTTTTACTTGAGCATTTGTAGAAGGATTTTGCAGTTTAGAAAGAGGTGTGACTTGGAATTTTGCACAGTAATCACAATGTCCATTAATGAATATAAATTGTAGTGTAAAGCTATAGCTTGCATCATGCTCCCATAATGGTGAGATGGTCTATATGCATCCCAAGACAGGAGTTTCACCTTGGCATAATTTGCCACCAGTAGGGGAAGTCTGAGTCCGATGAAGCGTAAACACTGGAAATCAACTGTTATTGAGATATGCTAATTTGTGTGTTTTGAACTCTGCTGTCACTTTTCAAATTGTAACTAAAAGATATTGATTCGACTTTATCGAAGGTAATAGAAGGAAATCATTTGTTGCTAATCATGTTAATTGATAAGAGGAGAGATCTTACTCTTTGGAAAATAGTCATTATCTCCGCCCCAAACTATCAAACTACATTGTATATGACTAAAGGATCCCAGTGATGTGCAAAGTCGTCAAGACTGACAAAACAAATTTTGTGGGTTAGTAAACTTCACATCAAAACACAAGACTAGTCCTCATAAGGGGCACTGAAGGAATAATACAAACAAAGGCGATCACTGTATTAAATTACACTCTCTGTAGGATGGCAATAACAACAGATTCTAAGCATGAATAAGCGCTGCATTTACATGAAAATAAAAGCAGTAAAAATATACACACCTTCACATCCAAACGAAAAGAAAGCCACATGTGGAAGGCCACGCATATCATTTCTTTGTCCTTGCGCATGACCACAACGCACTGCTCTGGCAATACGAGGGAAAAAAACAGCTTCACTACCCAAATTAGTACTGCTACCTTGCTCGCTACTGCAGCAATAAACTCTCGGTTGTTAAACTCTTCGTCAGTGTATTCAACAGGGGTTTCAAAGTACGGCATGTGGTACAAATAAAATAGGGTAGCTGTTCTCATGAATAATTAATGAGTAGTAGAAACATATTTCACAAAACAATCTATCTTTAAAAAGTTGTGTGCAGGGCTAGCGAGAGCACCATTGAACTGCAGAGGTATTTTCGAGGGTTGTGATTTGTTAATGCGGTCAGTACGTGGTTTCTTGGCCTCTTAACTGTATTCCTGCACTCAGTTGTTCAAAGCAAGGATAAGCACTACCCCAGAGTTGAATCACTAACCCAAGGGTAAACTGTACAGAATATAATAGCCTGTGTTGCGGCTCTGGAGTATCGGAGCGCAGCGAGCAGAGATTAGGGGATTGGGGCGAAAAATAAAAGGGGGGGTGGGGAGGAAAGGAAGAGAGAGTCTGCCGGCAACCCATGGTTATTTTGATAACTCTCAACCTCAGAAGGCAGCGTATTGCTATTGGGTAAAATGTGTGATTGACAGAAATCCTTAAATTTTATTCATGCATGGCATGCAGAAAACAATTAATATGGTAACAAACATAACAAGAATTCCCTCAGCGATTAATTTAAAGAAAGAACAGGAGCAAGGCTATTAGAGATATTTGTCTGGAAGAGATGTTCTAGCTGTAATCCCAACTGGGTTTGGAAAAAGTAGGATATTCCCAGCATTCATTAGTGTTAAAGACGTCAAAAATGATGGCCAGGTTGTTGTTTTGGTTATTGCTCCTTTGCCTAGTATTGTGAAAGATCAATTGAACCAGTTAAGTTCCTTAGGTTTTCCTGCTGCCGAACTTTCAAACCTAAAACCCGAGGAACTACAGAACTGCAACTTCAAATTGCTGTTTAGTTCTGCAGAAGAAGTAATGAGAGCGAATTTTGCGATGAGCTGAAGAATCCTGCATCAGAACTCCATAATCATCTTGCTTGTATTAAATTCGCACACGGTTGAAACATGGACCGGTGTGTTTGAGGAACAGGCTTGTGCTTCCGAAAATATGAGCTGCTTTGATGATTTCGTAATGCTGCGTGGATGGTTTTTAGCACTTCTTTTGGCAGACTTCATTCCGGTGTTAGTTCTTTTCCGATTTGATGGCGACTTTATATTCAGCGGCAACAAGTTCTCTTTATCCTGCAAAAGGTGTAGTTCTCTACTGCATTTCGAATCTTCCTTCCTTAGGCTAGAATTAAGCCTCGGCTGTTTTCTTTCTGAAGGCTTGAACATAATAATTCTCGTCATGGAAATATTTGAATTCCCAAATGCTACCTTAATAAAACATACATTACATATCCTGCAAAAGTCGTTTACATTACAGGTTTGGGTTTAGGCCCTGTCTTCGCATGTTTTTTCAGAGTTTCAGCTGATATTCTCCAAGTTCGTATATTTTTTGTTTTTAATTTTATGCTAGAGTTGAGATTCCTTGAGATTCCACGCGTGAGTTTGACAGATATTAAACATGGTTTTCACTTCTGCCACATGATGATTGGTTGAATGACTTACTAATTTTATGCATTTTAATTAGTGGATGGAAATCAAAATAACCATGGGTTGCCGGCAGGCTCTCTCTTCCTTTCCTCCCCACCCCCCCTCTCTTTTATCTCTCGCCCCAATCCCCCTAATCTCCGCTCACTGCGCTCCGATACTCCAGAGCCGCAACGCAGGCTAAGAATATAATTACAGCATTGGCGCTATCCTACCCATATTGATGTCAGCCATGAGACACAGTGGGATAAAGTTGCTCTAGCTTCGAACAACTGGGTTCTGGGCCAACAAAGTTTTATTATAATAAAACTAAAATTATGTGCATTAGTTATTGAAATTAACTTCTTGTTTGAATTTGACTTCGTTTTTAATTTGGTGACAGTGAATTTATTAAGCCACTTGATCCTTATTTAAGACTAATTCGTGCAAATGAACCACAAGGTCTTCGTTTTGAATGACTTTTATTGAAATACTTTACAACCATGTTTTTAGGTAAACATACAAATCCTTTGAGTGGGCTCCCTGTGGTATGTACATAATTAGTCTGTCAATCATGGCATTGAAAATAGGAGATATTGTAGTTGAGTCTACGAATAGCAGTTTCAGCGGTATTGACCCGAACGCCTCACTTCAATGTAATGAAGCGCCATTGAAACCATCATTCTTACACGACACCAACACCCTCCTAAACAAGCACGACTAATTTAGATACACAGTTTGAATAGCGCTTCATTACATTGAAGTGAGGTTATATACCGTTAATAAGACAAGGGAGGAAACTTCAATGGTGAACACACTTCATACCTTGTAAACACCGCTCAAATAATCCCCCTAGATCGTTGGCAGTTGGTCTAAAAGTACTGCAAACATGAAGAACAGTTCTCACATGAACTACTTCATGTGAAAGAAATTCCATTCTCACAGAGATCGGAAAATGAATAATTTTCAAAGCCTAACATGTGAAAACCTTCAACCCTCCGATGTGCTGCATGCAACCTCGCAGGAGCAGCAATTGCAAATAACTACTCACCTTGGCCTGGTCATGGTAATTTTGTTATTGCTCTCTTAGGGATCCCTGTGGCAAACTCGGCAAAATACAATGAAAACCAACCACGCAGAGAAACTATTTGAAGAACTTTGAATTCCATACCTAAACTAATTCATGCAAATTAACCTCAAGGGATTCGTTTTGAAAGACTTATTCAATTGCCTTTACATGTTTAGGTAAACATGCCGGTGGGCTCCGTTTACATATATGTGTAGGGTGCAACATTATTTCTGTGAAACAAATTTTGCAATAAAGTCCTAAATAGCACTAAATCATTTTTTTTATTGTTTAATTAGAGCTTTTTTAGACTTGTTTCATGGATATAAATGACTCCACTCTATTTGATAGATTATTTGTATTTTTATTGCTTAAAATTAACTGTCTCTGTTTCTCAGAATTGTCTGCCTCCTTACAAAGTATAAAAGGAGGGAATGAGAGTTATAGTTTTATACACATCATTTTTATAAGTTGTACTTGGAGACAGTAATTATTATTATTTGCACAAAAGAAATTAGTAAAACATAAGCACAATCCCACATACATGTACATCACCCATGTGGTGTTAATTAAGGAATCGTCGCCATTTTAATGAAAAATTGCCTACAATAGAGAGCATTAGAACAGAAAATTTGTAAATAATCTAACCAATATTGATATACGATATGATGCAATCTTGTGTGTTATACTGGGAAATGATTTATTTAATTGTTAGTGCCGATACTTTATTTTTAGCCTACTTAAGGCTGGTTCATACATGTGGCAAGCATAAGAATATTCACACTTGTGACATAAGCATAAGAAAAACAGCATATGCAGCCGCACTACGTGGTAATTAATTATCACAACTTATCCTTGTGTTTACGTTGCACAGTTCACACACAAGATTTTCCTTCTGCTTGTTACTCAGCTCACACTTACAAGTTTTACCTTGTGCTTATGTATTGCTTACACGCCAGTTCACACTTTTTCTTATGCCAATGCTTGTGTTCATGCTTATGTTGCAAGTGTGAACCAGCCTTTAGCCAAATGTTCTAGAGGAGGGAAGCGACGAGGTAGCCTGCCTTCTCGTCGATTCGCTCCTTCGCGCCTAAACTTTGGCTTAGAGAGGGCAGTAGAACCTCTGGCATCCAGGGTGAGAGGGAATGGGACAAGAGGAAAAGAATGCATGCAACAGTCCTTTTCTATACAAATCCATTGATTAAATTAATTTCATTGTGATGTTTAATAGTACATTTTGCAGTGTACCGTATTTTATCACATACAAGCTGCACCTCGCGTATAAGCCACACCCGTAACTTCAGCCTGATAAACAGAAGCTTGTTTTCCCAAAAAGGTTTAAGGAAAAGCCTTGTGTATAAGACGCACCACAAAATTCAGTAAGAGTAGTCTTGTGTTCGAGTTCAAAATCTGAAAGTCAAAAAAGGTGTGGCTTATACATGATAAAATATGGTACATTGTAATTTCTTGAAAATAGCAGATGTTCTTTTGAGGTACTCCATCCGTGTGGTTTTTTTTACGTATCATTTCGTTTTCTTGAAGTATTTTATGAAAGCATATTAAAAAGCTTTAACAAGAAACAGACACTGGTTTTATTTCTTCTCTAATGTTGCCAATACCAACAACCCATAATTTGTAATTGCAGTAGTGATATTCAGCTGAACGGAGGAGCCGGCCTGTACCACTCAAAACAAGCTACAGCATTGGCTTACCCAACAATACAAAACACCCTAACTTTTAGAATGTGCAGTACAAAAACAATAGAGCTACAGTATAATGAATACAATCAGAATACAAGTTTTGAGTGGTACTGTATTACTTGAATGGAGATCTAGGCATGCAAAACACGAATGGACCAAATGACCAACCCATTACATAGTGGCTAAACAAATGGCTTGAAAGTGCCTATGAATTAACAAAATTTTATTATATTATATTAGGGAAGACTAAAATTTAATAAAATAAAATAAAAATGGGGTTGATTTTTTAATACATAGGCACTTTAACTAATAAAGAACTGCATAAGTATGAACGTTGTAACATGATATATTGGCTTTTTACTCGATCTAATAATAATTTAAAGAGGGAGCCTCGTCACCCGAGTGTGTTTTTCGTAAAGGCCCTGTAAAACAGTGGCAGTGAAATTACTGTACAGTTCTGAAAATGAAACCAGCTCTGATTGATCAGGAAAAAATATCTGGTTTGAAAAGTAAAGGTCCTGAAACAGATACCTGCCTAGTGGATACATCACATCTAATAACTAGCATGTATCTTAACCAACCAAAGTAATGACAACCTGATAACATTTCTCATTTTAGTATTTATTTTTAATTTTTTTACATAATAAATATTTTGTCATTTCTCTTAGTTTCCTACTCTATCTCTTGGGATAAGCCGTAGTTCTGAGCCATGCTTCAGAAATACATTTCCTGTAAACAAGAAAGCAGATAAGAATGAATGCCATATTTTATGTGGACTTATACACAGAATTTTCCACTCTTTTATACAAGGCATCACCAATAGATGAACTTGGGGGTTCGGTGTCGAAAAGGATTGGGGGAGCCAGCAAGTAATTTCTAGTGCAACTGCAAGATACCCATGGCAACACTGCCACAGTCCACCCTCTGGCACCTGTCATACTGAAAACTCAGTGGAGAACTTACATGTACCTTGACCAATATTTACCATAAGGGAGGGGGAAGGAAACGTGTTCTCGAGATTTAAAGTAATGATTTTCATTACTTCTCAAGTGGCTTTAAAGTAATGATAATCATTACTTTGAGATAAATCCTAACCCGAACCACAAAACTAACCCTAACTATCAGACAAGTTCACGACGGGTTCTCACTCACCTAGAGCTAGGGCACACCGCGGCAAAACGTTACGTGCATGCGTATTTGCTATTTCTTGTCGGCGCGCGGCCAGTTTCCCGCGAAAACTGAAATGAAACAACAGGCACATACCCGTGATTTTAAAATTTCTGCTTAAAAGCATCCATTTGTGAACTGTTTTGTCAAAAAATAAGAAAACTACTTAAAAGCTAAGCCTAAGACTTTAACAGGTTGAAGTTTTCGTAATTTGTAATTCACTGTGAGTTTACTAAGTTATAAAATTATTTACTAAAAAAGTTGAAACCCTCGGTAATTTGTATTTGATAGCAGAGCCTTCGTTCTTTTGGCCAGCGGAGCATAACGTTTTGCCGCGGTGTGGAGCTAGGGTTACAGGTCAACAAGAAGAACATGAAGAAGAGAAAAAGTTTTTTCAAGTGCTCCTACTGGGGTTTGAACTCAACCCTTTGCATGTAGTGCAGTGTAGTGCAGATGGCACTAAGCGGGTCTACCGCCATTTGGAATGCGACTATTGTTTATCTTCATCCTTGACTGGTCTTGACTGGTTTTAAGAGTAATGATTATCGTTACTTTAAAGCGATTTGACAAGTAATGATAATCATTACTTTAAGTTCAAGATCGTGTTGCTGCAATGGTCAGCAAAAATCTTGGGCCCTGCAAAACCCCTGGGGTGTCCCACATGACTTCTAGCAAGGGGGAAGACTGCTGGCCAGCATTGCCTTGAGGTTATTACCGTTTTCATTGAAGTGCAACTGAAAGTTTGAAGTCTTGTTTGGAAATTAAATTGCATTTAGCTGACTGTCAATCAAACAAGTAGCGCCTAGATTTAATTAAGTCTGGGTGGTGAAAGCTTTGAATGAGAGCAGACACCACAGTAATATTGATTGATGGTCAGGTAAATACAATTTTCGAAAGAGACTTGAAACTTCCAGGGTCACACTTCAATGAAAACGGTGATAACTTTGCCTAAATTACATTTTAGCCAGTGACTTGGATAAAAACCTACTAACCTGCACTCTGTGTAGGGTTGATTCCAATACCATCTGCAATACAGTACATTCAAACAGTATACAAATCAGTTAGGGTTTGTTTATCAATAAAACATGCAACCCTGTTAATCAAGTCACCAAAATCTGGACATATTAACAGGGCACCAATGGGGTTTGTCTAACTTACTGTGGATTCAAGTTGAACATTAAATACGGTGTTAGGCAATTGGTCATTGCAAAGGTTAATTAGTCACATTGCTAAGTATTGGCTTTGTACCTTGTGGCAGTCGCACTTGTAAATTCAAATACGTAAAAGCTCTATTTAGCTTGTTGCATATTATTAGTTTACTTTTAGCTGCTAGTACCCATGAAGTTTGAATAAGCCCCCCTCTATTAAGGCTCCCTGAAAGGCCTGAAAAGAAATAAGAGCTTTTACTGTACTCAATATTTTACTACCTTCTCCCCATTCAAAACAATGCAAGAATTATTATTTGGCCATAGTGCACCCTGTGCATAAAAGACATTTTGATTACAACTGGATTTCTCCAGTCAGCAATGAATATTTGTGAAAACCAACATCGTCACATAATAGAACATACAAAAATAAGTAATCCTGTGAAATTTGAGTGGCATAAGTTACATTGCTACAGAGTAATAAACTTTTGAAATAGGAGAGATTTGTATGAAAATAGTCAGCCAGGCCCAGTACCAGCCTTGCTTTCATGTTTTTCTTGAGCCTTAAATGGTAATAACTTTGGAGAAATTTGTGATAAAACTATTAAATTGTACATGATGAATAACTTGTACTTGCTCTTTCAGGTTACAGTGTCAATTTTTCTTCAAATGTTAAAATTCTGAATTTATGTAAATTAGGTTCCATATGCAGCTTTATGCATTGGGTCTATAATAGTACAAGTATTCTACCTAGTTGAATCTTGATTAAAGACAGATCAAACGAAAGAAATCCAAAGCGCAGTAAAATGAATGTCTACTTTTTTGTTAGCAACATGTTAAATTGTGTCTAGAAACATGAGCAATCAACCATTGTAACCAACAAAATCTGACACCATTAAAGTACACATGTACCTATATACATGTATGCCCAATTTTTTAACGTAAATTTTTTTCGCCTCTACATAAATGTGGCACAGTGTGATGTGTTATTCTCTGGTGTATATTTACTGTATTACTCTTAGTCTTTGTTCAATGGTGTAATGTTTACTGTTCATTTGCGGATGCTAATGTGCCTGACTACCGGATGCTTTGTCTAGCAGATGGCCTGAAATGAAACCCCTGATATTTGCTTCAAAATCAGGAAGCCAAAGATCATACATTTGCTGTAAGTACTATTCTCATCAAGTTTGCCCCATTTTCAAAATGGTGGTATTTTAAGGCAAAAAGGTATATTGGCCCCAAACCCAGTACTGTTGCACACCCCTAATACCATGCCATGCATAATCATGAGTGCCTCCCCTCATGTTTTCTGATTACCATGTATGCCACTGTAACACCACTAGATAGTATTAAAATTTGTAGTTTTAAATAGTCTTGGTTAATTATTAAAATTAGTAATACATTAAATGCAGAAGCCTTGCAACCATTTTCATCAGACAATTCCTAAGTTGTAGTGCAGTGTTCATGATGAGCTGGCCACTTTAGAAATGAAAAAAGGACTGGGTCGAGTTTGTAATGTCAATTTCATTATATTTTAATCAAAAAATGAACATCGCAAGAAAGAGCACACCGAAATATAATAGTAAGTTTGGTGATGTTTCGTTCTATATTTACCTGTAGTGAGCTTTCAAAAATGGCAAAAATAAGAGACATTTGTATCCAATTGGAGGGACGCTTGTCCCTCCAATCCATACAAACGTCTCTTATTTTTGGTTAAAAAGATTAACTAGGGATTCTTTGGGATTGACTTAGGGCCGTTTACAAGGAGATAGGGTTACCCTAGCACTAGGGTCAAAGATAGCCCAGGTTTACAAGCAAAATGATTCAGGTAGGGTTACCCTACTACCCGGGTCAACTCAACACAGCCAGTTTGAAGTCTCTGACAAATATATTCTTCATTTGAAAAGCCATTTCTTATAAAATGTCAAACTAATGAATTAAAACATGTTCTACTAATATTACTCTTCCACTTTCCTTTCCTATATTTACCCTGTAGTGAGCTTTCAAAAATGGCAAAAATAAGAGACATTTGTATCCAATTGGAGGGACGCTTGTCCCTCCAATCCATACAAACGTCTCTTATTTTTGGTTAAAAAGATTAACTAGGGATTCTTTGGGATTGACTTAGGGCCGTTTACAAGGAGATAGGGTTACCCTAGCACTAGGGTCAAAGATAACCCAGGTTTACAAGCAAAATGATTCAGGTAGGGTTACCCTACTACCCGGGTCAACTCAACACAGCCAGTTTGAAGTCTCTGACAAATATATTCTTCATTTGAAAAGCCATTTCTTATAAAATGTCAAACTTATGAATTAAAACATGTTCTACTAATATTACTCTTCCACTTTCCTTTCATTTTTATCCGTTTCAAACAGATTCTGTGGAAGTGATTTTGATTTTACTGATTCTTTGGTAGCCTGTCAACCGCTAGGTTTGCGGCCGCCAAAATCATTCAAGCATAGACAACAACATGGCGGACACGAGTAGCGTTTTGGTGGATTAACGTCGATTCTTCTTTCTTTGGTGCCCTTTATATTATTGCAGCTCTCTAGTATCCTAGAATGTCAATTGTTATGTTACCTAATAATTGCTAGAGAACTCCAGAAACTGAAATTTGGCTCCAGAATCGAGTTGACCCGGGTAGGCGGGTTACCCTAACAAACCATTTACAAGGGAAAAACATAGCCCTAGTGCTAGGGTAACCCGGGCAGCCGAGTTGAGTTGTCCCGCCTGCTTGTAAACACACTGCTAAAAATAAGAGGAAATGACCAAGTGCTAGCTTTGGGTAACCCTATCTCCTTGTAAACAGGCCCTTAGTATCTCACTGCATGTATGCAAATTTTGATTAGATTGTGAGGGACTGGGTACTAGTAGCCCTATCATATATCAACGTGTCATCTCTCTTAGATTGACTATTATCATCAATTGTCAAAATCGCTAGAATTGATTATAATCATCATTCTAAGACAAACCCTAACCCAAACTACAAACCAAACCCTAACCATCGGATGAGTTCACGGGTAAACAACGGGTTCTCACTCACCTAGAGCTAGGGTTCACAGGTAAACAAGAAAGGAAGGTAAATGAGAGAAAATTTTTTTTAGAGCGCTCCACTCGTAGCCGTTTTTGTGTAGTGCTTGGTAGTACAGACGTCATGACCACTACACTAAGCGCATCTACCGCCGTTCGGAATTCGACAATTGTTTATCTTTATACTTGACTGGTTTTAACCTCGAGGTTAAATTGACGATTATAATCAATTCTAGCGATTTTGACAATTGATGATAATAGTCAATCTAAGGGAGATACTGTGTTGCATATATAGTAAATAAGTAGAGGGATTTCACATCGATCACTTGGTGGCGCAGTGGTTAAGGCTTGGACCAACAGATCCAGTATGGTAATTCAATATGTTAATTAATATAAATGTGTGGGGACTTATGGGTGAGGGTTAGGGGAAGGAAGTGATAAAGGAAGAGAGAGGTAAGAAAAGACAGGGGGAGGGGAGGGTGAATATATTTTTAGTACCCTAAAAAAAATCCTAGTTTGAAAAAAAGATTACCTAGTTAGAAAAAGATTAACTAGTTAGAAAGAAATTAACTGAAAACAAATATTAACTGCAACAGATACAACACTGATGTAAACATTAATGTCTGCAAAGTGCCAATAAACCTCTTCTGTCTGTCTGTCTTAAACTAATAGCATTTTACTGCTCACCGTTTGTTATAATAGCGCTTGTAGCAGGAGGTACTTTAAACTGGAAGTAAATAAAACTGGTCGATGAGTACGACAAAAAAATCAGAAAAGTAAACAAGATGAGACTGTTCAACTCATGCCAGTGGTACAATGTATATGCGATCTTTGTGCTTGCACTGAAACAGATTCCCCCAAAGAAACCATTTCTCTGGGGGAATCCATTTCGGAGCAAGCACAAAGATGCAGCTTCCCCAGGGGGTCTTCTTATATTCGGCTGGTAGGGTTTGTGAAACAGAATTCGCCGTGGGGGTCTGCTTTAGGCTACTGGTAGGGATGCTCATATTTTTTAGGGGTTGAAATCTGCAATTTAGTATTTTTTAGGGGTCGTCCAAGCGAAATCCATTTTTAGGGTGATTTGTTGAACATGAGGTATATTTTAGGGTGGGCAATTTTTCACGGCTTGGTATTTTTTAGGCTATTTTTCAAGGTTTTCCAATGGTCATCCCTACCCTTTTTACCTTGAAGATCACCCTCCACCCCCACCCCCTTCCTGGTGCGGCTGCGGCTACGTGGGAGGCACCGGAGCCTATAATTCATAGCTAAATATAACTACTCACTTCTTCAGCGGCGAATGTAAGGACTGCTGTGAACGGTGTGCCCTCTGGTACACTGAGACTGTAGATTTAAAGAAAATCATTAATGAGTCGTTAATCGTCACTCGCTGCTGGCACAACACCCGGCACAACACGAATTTATCGCCACGCAGTAGAGTTTATATATATTTCGACTTACACTTTGTAGGGTAATTTCGGGTCGGAAGTTAGCGTGATCTTAAAGGTTACTTTCGACCTAGGGTGGAAAAAAAACAGTAACATCTATTCCCTGATAATTTAGGAAACATTGAGAATACGATTATCAAAAGATTTCGGGCGATCAGTAATGTTTTGGCACTGACATTTTCAATAATTGAAGAACGATCTGAGCAAGAGTGGGTGATGAGCTGAAGGGCCGAACTGAGGTGTTTGTATTTAGAGACTGGGGAAGAGTTATGACGTCACTTGCGTTCTTTGAAGGCGGCGACGCATAATCTTGGTTGGGTCAGTTTATGGTAATTAGGGTCGAGAGTTCAACGATATAAGCTGTCAAATCCACTCCGAATTGGAGAGCATGTAAATTTTCCGATAAGAGACGAGGCTTCAGACTTTATTAAATGTTTATAAATGGCGTAGATATCACGGGAATGCAACCAGAGATGTAGCAGGACCGCTAATGAATAAATCTAAGCGCTTATTGTATAGCTACATTAAAGAATAATAGTATATAAAAAGCCTTTTTAAAAGCACTTGATTATCGGGAAAAGAGGGAAGCTTTATCAGCTCTATTTTGAAGATTACAAAGGATTAAAAAACATAATGATCTGGACTCCTAGAAGTTAAGCAAATTATGAACAATTATAAAATTCATGAAGTGATCCCTAGAACCTTAAAAGCTAAAGCCCTAAAAGGCACAACTCGCCCTAAAAGGCACAACTCCCCCTAAAAGGTACGGTTACAAGGATTTTTAACCCTACAAAAGGAGCGCCGAATATAGGGCCTTTTTCTCCCCCTCCCCCGGGCTTTTACCACCGCCATTGCGATTTAAACATCGGTGATGATTGATAAATTTTATGGGTAAATACTGCGGTAATGCCAAATTAAAGCAAGATATTAAAATTAATGTCTTGACTATTTTCGTTATGCTCATTCGATATGACTATCAAAAAACATCGCCTTGATAAAACTTGGGAATCTATTTTTGTCCTAGCCGCCTGGGTAAACAACGTGATGCCGCTAAATTGTTCAACAAAAGTGGTTCATTTTGCTAACATTATTGTCCCCACCATTATGTGTCCCCACGTTTCTGTGGTTTTTATCACGTGAGGTGAAGCAGTAATCGATTAATTGCTCGCTGATTGGTTGGACGCTTCATGCACTCGAACACGTGATGAAGGAGGCGTTCGAATAAGGAACCTGAATGAAGCATGCTCCATTGATTCTCGCGGATAACCTAGAGCATAATCAATTCGATGTTGTTGACTGCATTTTTGCGCGTTGCTTTCGTCCATTTTGGACGTTTGCGGCTGAGAAACAAAGAAAACGCGGCGGGAGTTGAATGAGGATACGTTTTTTACCCAAAGCTCTGTTTGCCTTTCTTTGCCATTCGCCGGGAAGCTAAGGTTGTCACCGTGAGGGAAGCTAACGGCAACGCTGTTTCATCGATATGGCGACGGCGAGCTCTGCAAGAAGTTCACGGACTCCAAGTGTTGATCCCGAGTCTATAAGTATGGACATAAGACCGCCATCGGCCATAAAGAAGGAGCGTTCTTTCTCTCAAGTTGATACTCGGCTAAAGAAAGGCTGTGTTCCCTTATTCTTTGAGCGCGCCTCTTCAAAGTGGTGGAACCCCAGCTTCGATTCGGGAATATTGGAAGAGGAATTCCAAAGGTTCACCTTCAAACATAACAAACGACGTCTTATTCGAGCTTTATTCTATATTTTAGTGGCTGCAGCTGCGTGGGCAATCTTTTTTGGAGCTACCCACAAAGAAAGAAAATATTGGTGGAAAATCCTCCTCGGTGACTTGGTGTTCATGCTGGTGTTAGTTGCTCTTATGCTGTTTACCAAATACAGCAAGTTATACAAGAAATGTGCTGCCTATATTTCTCTATTTACTTCCCTTTGGTTAATCACGGGAGAGCTGGCAACTTTCAGTTTCAGTACGGAGTTCTCCGGGACTGCTCGATTTTCTATGTGCACTTGTTTCATAATGGTGATATATACCATGCTGCACTCTCTTCGCCTCTACATATGTATTCTGATAACAGCAGCGTTCTCCATTGTCCATGAAGTTTTGTACGCCGTTCTTTCGAAAGAAGACCAACGTCAACATTTAAAGGGACAAGGCGAAGAGATTGCGAGCATTGTTCTTCTACATGCATGTATCCATCTAATTGGAATTTCCATCTTTTTCATGGCCCAAGTTCGCGAAAGGAGTACGTTTTGGAAAGTCGGGCAGAGTATTGTCGCACGGCGCGATCTCGAAATCGAAAAACAGGTGAAAGAGAGAATGATTCGCTCGGTCATGCCAGAAAAAGTTGCTGATACCCTCCTCGGTGTCGATGACGACGACGAAAACAAAAACGGAAACAGTCGAGAAATAGGCAACGGGAAACTAAAGCCCAAGAAACCTAAAATGGTATTTCGACCGTTCCAAATGCACCGCATGGATAATGTCAGTATTCTCTTCGCTGACATTGTCGGATTTACCAAAATGTCATCAAATAAATCGGCTGATCAGCTTGTAAGGTTACTAAACGACCTGTTTGGACGCTTTGATCAATTAACATACATTAATAAATGTGAGAAGATTAGCACATTAGGGGATTGCTATTATTGTGTCGCCGGTTGTCCTAAGGCCACCCCACATCATGCAACATATTGTGTTGAGATGGGTTTGGATATGCTCGAGCAAATTAAAGAATTTGACAATGATACCAACAACGATGTAGACATGAGAGTGGGTGTACACACAGGAACAGTTCTTTGTGGTATTGTGGGTACAAAGCGGTTCAAGTTTGATGTGTGGTCAAATGATGTCACATTAGCCAATCGCATGGAAACAGCTGGTCTGCCAGGAAGAGTACATATTACTGAAGCTACACTAGGCTTTCTTAAGGATCAGTACATTGTTGAAGATGGGGATGGAGAGGGACGAAATGCTAGCTTGAAAGGGATTTCCACATATTTCATTGTTGGACGCAAGAATGGCATGAAGAAACCACTGGCACTGATAAACTCCCATCCAGCAAAGGCACCTTCCCATACTAGTGCACCCAACTCCAGTCCAAAACCCAAGAAGCACGTCAAGATCTCAGAAGATGTCTCAATCTCTGAAAGAGGCTTCAGTTCTGATTCAAACATCTCTGGACAGGAAGAGTCGGTGTTTGAAAATGGACCACACAAAGGGAACCTGAAAACACGGGATACTGTTGAGATAGACTACCTAAGCACAGATGGTTGTAATCTTAAGTCTGATGATGAAGATGAAGACCGTCAAGCAATGCTTGGGAAACCCCCATGGGAGTGTCGAATCTCACAGCAAGCAATCCTTGCACTTTCACTCCGAGAGGGCTTAATGAGAGAAACGTTACGAACTTCAAATGATCAGCAGCTCGTCAACCTGATGAGTGAACAGGGTGTTGGAGATGAGTACTTCCATGCTCCAGTGTCCAACTGGAAATTACAGTTCTACGAAAAAGAGCTGGAACGACAGTACCAAAATGAAGGTCAGGACTCTACCCTCCTGAATCCTTCTGTGACCACATTTGCTTCTCCCAAAGTTAACTTCTTTACAGATGTATTACTGTCAAACATTGTTTACATTACAATAAGTGTCCTCTGCTTTTTGTTGTTCAAGCCAGTTCCACTTAGTAAGATGATCCTGACTCCTCTAGCCTTTGTAGTAGAGATAACACTCTTTCTTCTAAACTTTGCCAGAGCATTTCCTCAACGATTTCCTGAGTGGGTGCATCCTCTTGTTATCTTTTCATCTGGATGGTTTACGAGTCATTTAGTTGGAGCCCTATTAATGTGTCTACCCATGGCATCAGTGTTTTCTAATTTTATGGATTGTAGCAAACTGGATGATGATAATGTAAGAAACTTCTACTCCTACATTGTGGCAGTGGCTTTATTGCATTTCTGTAACTTCACTCAACTCACATCCTGGATGAAGACCAGCTTGGCTGCTGGATTCTCCATGACTTACATTATTCTGCTCCAGTTTGACACCTTCTGTGCCTTTTACCCCATCAGTAATTCCACCCTAATGACTGTTGCAGACCATGAGAAAAAAACGTCGAGTGACAATAGAATGGCATTGGAGGTTACTGTAGCTGTGATCCTACTTTTGGTTCTAGTGGCACTCTTGAACGGACAACTTGAGATGGGCGTGAGACGTAATTTCAGTGGAGATGCAGAGGCTGCTAAAGATAAGAAGAGATCTCAAGTACACAAGCAACAGGCCGATTGGCTTCTGTTTAGTCTCTTTCCTAAGCATGTTTCAGAAGCCCTGAAAGGTTCAGACCACTACTCAAGAAATTATGACAATATTGGTGTCATGTTTGCTTCAATTGTCAACTTTTCTGATTTCTATGAAGAGAACTTTGAGGGTGGAAAGGAGTGCATTAGAGTTTTGAATGAACTTGTTGGAGACTTTGATGAACTATTAGACAATTATGAGTATTTTGAAGTTGAGAAAATCAAAACAGTGAATGGATCAACATTCATGGCAGGATCAGGACTTAACCCAGAAGGTCGCGGCAAAAGGGATGTACACCCTTACGAACATTTGAAACAACTAGTTGAGTTTGCTCTAGAGATGTTTAACGTGGTTCATCGATTCAATGAACATATGCTCGGGTTTGAGTTCAAACTTCGAATTGGCTTCAATGCTGGCCCAGTTACTGCAGGAGTCATTGGAACAACAAAACTGTTATATGATATCTGGGGAGACACTGTTAATCTTGCAAGCCGCATGGACTCAACTGGAGTTCCTGAAAAAATACAAGTTAGTGAATCAACTAAAGAGAAACTGAGTGATTTCTTCTTTTTTAAACACAGAGGAACCATCCCTGTTAAAGGAAAGGGATATGTGACTACATACTTATATGAGGGCAGAAACAAGGTGAGTGTAGCAATAGAGTGTATTTTGTATGAGTGGCACAAAAGTATGGCATGTTAGTCGCCTTACCATAACCATACTGTACCGTAACTCTGTAATTTGATTGGATTAGAAAGGCAAACACAATAGGCTGTAAGTCATTGCAGTAACCTACCCACTCATACAAAATCAACTCTAATGGATCCTTTGCATAATTCTGAAGCCTAATTCTGGTAACATCAAGATACATCTCTAGTCTCACTTCCGTGCATTTGGAAGTAGAACATTTTAACTTTTCATTAAACTACTTTCTGTGCAATAGACCCTTTGCATATATAGTATGGGTTCCTGCTTCTGGTTGCATGAAAGCAAGGCCAGCAATCACAGACAAACTTGTTGAGACAGTCAGCAAAAATAAATGTTATCTGAGAAGGAAAACTAATGGACACAAAGTTTAAAACAGGTGAAGCTTAAAATTCTCAAACAACCTTCTCCATTCAATGTAGGTCATAATGAATTCCAGATTGAATGTGCACATAAAACAACATTGAAGGGGAGAGGGGCTTCATTTAGAGAATGCTCTCTAAAAGCAAGCAGTGTTTCAAGTCATTTTGTCTGGGATTGAGAATTCAAAGTTAAATTATACACAAGGGCAAGAACTGTCAGTATTTTACTTGCCCTGGCGAAATGATACAAAATAATGTACTGTAGTTACACCATTATAATTCAACTTAATATTAGGCGAGGCATCACCACATAAATACATAAATACATTAATAATAATAAACTGTAATAATTTTATACTAGAAAAAATATATCAGCATTAAAAAATATTGGTCTTAACAAGATGTCCAGTCAATACAAATATGGAAAACTACCTAGTTGTAAATAATTATAAATTCATTGTAAATATGAATATATACTTTAAATATAAGAATCTACTTTGATTAAAGGTGTAGAAAATGAAAGATTGATTATGAAGTAAGAAAATAAATAGGAATAAATAAATAGGCTAAAAAATAAGCAGTGGGGTCTGGTCGTGGGAAGATGCAGGACAAGTCATCACTTGTTTATGCCAAATTTATGCCTGCAGTTACAATGCCATTTTGTAATTTTGTAAATCGTTTCACGAGTGAAATAATATTGCTGCACATACATGTATTAAATTAACAGTGTTACATGTAGAGGTAGAGAAAGTGATTTGCCCTAGTTATAAAATTGACTTGCCCAATACAGCAAGAAGATAAGATGACTTAGTTGCCCATTGGAAAGATTTACTTGTTCCGGGCAAGTGGTGGGCAATCAGGTATAAAGTAATAAGTTTGAATCTTGGCGGCTAGAGATGTAACCAGAAATTGGAGCCAAGAATTATGCAAAGGGCTGTTATCCACTAACTAAAAATTATGTAACAATTACTATTCCACTTGATACATTATAGATGTTTTCTTAAATAATAGCACCTATAAGCCCAATTTTTTAATCATTAATATCAATTCTACATCAAGTAATTAAATAGGTGAAAGTAAAATATTTATTGATTTGAGTGTTTTGTCTATGAGTTATAAAGGTTTCTATTTCCAATATGCTAATTATGCGATGTCACAGGAGGCCTCATTTAATTATACAAAAACATGCTGGAAGATCTAGAGATAAAAACGGAATTCTACACCATGTTATATTTGGGCCTTGTATCAGTGATTTTACCAACTATTTTGTTTAAATCAGATAGTTTCATTCACAAGGAGAAATAAATATTTATTACGTTTTGTTGGCTCCTGTGACATTCTCCCGGAAACGGGAGACATCAAGATGGTGGAGAGACTGTTGAATGTCTGTCGCTCTGTCACTTTTCATCTTTTAATGTGCCTGATCGTTAACTGCATACTTCATGATCCACTGGAAGTAATTTGTGATAAGGATGGTTTAAGTCTTAAAGCGTTTATATTGGCCAGAAACACTTCTTCTCCAAGAATTACAACAATTTGTCCTCGTATGAAGAAAGCTAGAAAGTCGACTGACATTGGTATGGCGCTAAGTAGAAAGCTAATTATGACAATCCGGCTGTTAAATTTCACCCTTGCTGCAAATCTGGTACTTCTTTCCAATGATGTGTCCCTGAATCCTGGGCCAGTAAAATTTCAAGCGAGCTACTTGCCATCTGGTACCTGTGATACATCATTTTCATCTGAAGACAGTGAGTCGTTGAGGTCATTCAGTAGCTATAATAGGTCACTTAATGATTCTTCAAGTAGCGAGGATGAGTACTTTGATCTTGGACTGCAGGAAAAAAGGTTTACGTATTGGACACTGGAACATTAATTGCATGACTACAGCGAAGTTTGATCAGATTAAAGCTATTCCTTACCGGAAAATTTGGTAGGCCACAAGTTGATTTGTTGTTTCTAAACGAAACCTTTCTAAAACCTGATATCCCTGATTCACTATATGATGTACCTGGCTTTACCATCTACCGTCGTGACAGGTCTCCTAAGTCTGGTGGTGGAGTAATGGCCTTGGTGAACGAAGATCTTATTGCATTCAACGAAGGAGAACGCATCCTAATCTTGTGTTGGACTCCCTGTGGTCATGTGTAGGTTAGCTGTGCTTTCCCAGCGAAAGAAATTGAGATTTTTCGTTGGGTGGTGTGGCACACTTTCGGAATAAATTATCTCGGCCAGAAAACTGGTAACTACACGATGCTCGCTTCGACTTTTGATGCATGGTTTCGGTATATGGTTTCTTTGTCTTATTTTCCCCATTCTTGAAAATGCAGTAATGTTTAAAAAGTTTGCAAGTACGATTTATCAATGCCCGAGGAAAGTGTGTACTACTTCTGGAGCATTGGCAAAGTCTGATGTCCGAACTATATCAAGTCAACCATAGTCTGTTTTGTCAGCACAGTTAAAGACGAATATGTTCTTGTAGATGAGTCGAATGGCTGACCGATTAAGGTTGACGTTACCGAACATTGCGTTCGACATCAATAAATTGATAAAATTTGTTAAGTCGAGAAAGGACCCGGGTGTGTCATTCGCTATTCCTCCTATTACTAAGACTCAAGTGATTAGCAGTCTAATGAAAATCAGTCCTCACAAGGCGTCTGGTATTGATAAAATCTGCGCTCGGTTATTGAGGATAGCTGCTCATGTAATAGCTCCTTCTATTATGCGGCTGATTAACCACTCCTTCGAGACAAGTGTGTTCCCACAGTGCTGGAAGATGGCTAAAGTTACACCTCTTTATAAGGCTGGTGATTTGGATGATGTCTTTAATTACCACCCAATTTCAGTTCTGCCTATACTATCTAAAGTAATTGAGAGGCACACATGACTCTGTGCAGCTATCTGACTGAGAATGATCTATTATATTCAAGGCAAACGCCATAGCACGCAAACGCCATAGCACGCAAACGCCATAGCACAGAGACAGCCTTTATCCAGATCATTGACAAACTACTGTTTAATCTTGACAAGAATCGAGTCAGTAGCTTAGTGCTTATAGACTACTGTAAGGCATTCAATATGGTTGATCACCTTATCCTTTTAGACAAACTCAAGGTGTACGGTGTGAACAACTGCTCTTTGGCATGGCTGAAGTCTTATTTATCAAACAGGCGTCAACTTGTTACCTTAGCTGGGATAGAGTCAGATATGGCCTATGTAAAGCATGGAGTGCCCCAATGTAGCATCCTTGGCCCTCTCTTGTTTATAATCTTTATAAATGACTTGCCTCTGCATGTGGCTACCTTTTTATGAGGATGCTAACTTAACTAAGTGTCTTATCGCATTTAAAAGGCTGCAGGGTGAGGTGCCTTAGTTTATATCTGCCAAATCTACTCAAATTGAACAGTGATTTACATGAGCGACATACAAGATACTCTAATTTTAACTTAGTATGTCCTTGATTTAATAGACAGACTGAGGGAGGAAGGATTTTAATGCAACAACATGCCAGCTTTGGAACCGTCTACCATTATCATTAAGACAGAAAGAATCTATCAGTTCCTTTAAGAGTTCTATATGGAGTTATGTTTTTAGGCAGCAACAATCTCTAAATCCTTGTATAGTTGGCAGTCTGTCATTTTCTATTTTATTATTAATATTTTAAGGTATTGTACAAAGTATATATATATAGTATAATAATATTTTAATGAATTTGTGTATTTATCTCGTTTTTATCTTAAATATAGTTTTGTAATTTAGCTTTTTTATATAACTAGTTTGTATTGTCAGTTATTGAGGGCCACAAGTTTGTTAGCTTTACTATTTAGTGCTACCCTCTTTAAATAAAGACTTTATTGTTATTATTATTGCATAATTAGCATATTGGAAATAGAAACCTCCATAACTCATAGATGCAACACTCAAATCACTAAAATTTTATTATGGAGATGTATCCTCTTAAGAATTCTTCTGCTGTTGTTCCCCCATTAACTAACAACATATTTAAGGAACTTCTTTCCTTAAAGCACACAAGAAAGTAAGATTTTCTGGCAAAGCTATATGAGCATAATTATGTCTGAATCCGTGGTTTTCTTGAGCATCCATTCAAGCGTGAGCTCCGAAGTTGAACATGATCTCGAAAAGAATGATACTTTATTTGAAATTTTGAAGGTTTCCAAGTCTGACCAATAATGGGCTTTAACAACACTAAAGAACCATTTGAGGAGTTAGCAAAGAAGATGACAAGCAAATGGACAGCTAGTTTTCTTTGGAAAGTGAAGGAGAGGAGCTTGAGTAGAAATCTTGCTAACACTCGTGTTCTGTGAATAATGTGCCATTTCTATTGTTCATATGGCTTTGTTTATGGTCATTGCAAAAAAACTTTTCTGAAACCACTTGCATAAAAACTGCCCCCCAACTTTGCAACAATTTTGTTACTTTCAAAATCTGAAAGTCAAAGAAGGTGTGGCTTATACATGATAAAATATGGTATCTTTAAAATTAACGTGATTCTGTAACTGAGTTCCAATTCATATGTTGAAATATGAAGAGGAAATTGCATGAACTGCTTGTGTAAATCACATATAGTACATGTAATATTTTGTGTATAATATACTGAGCAAACATTTGCTGAGAGCATGGAACTGTGCACTCTATAACCTTTTTATGCACTCGTTATTGACCAATCGGGAGCCAGATATTTTATAACTTAGCTACTTAAAGGAATAAAGCAGACCCAGCTGTTGCACTTTTAGATCAGTATGTTATATTCTTTCAGTTGTGTTCTCTTGATCATGCTCCCAAGTTAGATTCATTCTTAATTCTTTTTACCATTTAAAGTCATTCTGAAGTAATTAACTTAAACTTTATGCTATTTTTAAAGGACTGTCAAGTTGCTGAATCGACACTCTGAAGAGGAACACAAGCATTTCAAGCACAACCTTACCATGGGATGTGGAAGGTGAAAGTAGATTATAGAAGAATTCTTACAAATGTACAGTAAAAGGAATCAATATTAAGCATAAACCCTGTAATACCCAACCATATCACCTCCATAGTGTACAGTAATTTCACATGCACAGTAACTATGTAAATAATTTTAGCACATGATTAGATGGTGCACGATGTAGTTCAAGTGGTGCTGAATACTGATGCACTATAGCCAGTTTTACTTGATTGTAAGCTTGAAAAAGACAACTACGTCATAGCAAGAGAGTCATTTAGCAGAAAAAATGATTTTTTAGCGAAGTAAATTTCAATAAGTTTGTTTTTATGCACAAAATGTAACGAATTACCATCATTAATAACACAACTCTTTCTTTTATGTCATAGAATAACTGAGATTCTGCTAGATACAAAAATGTGATCAGTCCTGCAATTATTAATTTGGTGGACTCTGTCATCAAGTCGAGACTCAATCACGTTCTATGTAACACTTAGACTATCAGCTTGAAGGAAGCTGCGAGTACATACATACATACATAGACTTTATTTCAGTTTGAATTTGAGATTAGCATTTATGATGCTAGTATCTTCAAACATACGGAAGTAACAATACAAGATAAAATACAACAAGAACAATAATTACAGACAGGGATAATCCTCTGTCTAATTTTATGCTTAAAAGTGGCTAGATTAGGAGATGGCCTCAGATCATCATCCTGTTCATTCCAGTGTTTTGCAGCCATGCACTTAAAAGAATGTAGGCCAAACATCGTGGTTTTAACTGGCAGTATTTTTAGCTTCATAATCCCCAGCAGGTTGTAGTTACTTGAGCATAATGTAAAAAAGGATCTAAGGTATGCATGAGCTATGTTATGGAGACATTTGTACAGTGTACAATAAGATAAGCATGTCCTGAACTCTTCAGACTACTGAATAAGGATGTACTATTAATCTTCTTCAATAGGGCAATATACATACTAGACCTGTCATTTAGGGCAAGCCATACGTAGTACTTGCTTATTTAGCAATTCCAACTTATCGGCATTTCTGGCTCCACAAAAGTGCCACACCCTGCTGCAATACTGTAAAATTGGCAGTACAAAAGCCTTGTACACGCACAATTTCATATTACCCAGTATGAGGTTTCTGAAACACTTGATAACTTGGAGTTGCATGTTAAATGTAGTGTGAGTAGTTTAATATTGTTGTAGTAGAACTTGTTCAATCTGAAACTGAAATACTGAGATTTTGTTTAATTTGTCAACTAATTGGCAGTCATTGTTTTGAGTTTGAAAACCAGCATTTTCGCTACTCGCCACCTGTAATAGAATAGATTATGGTACCAGGGCATAAATAGGATAAAGAATGAGCAAGTTCATAAAACTTAAGTTTTCATTCAATCGTCGTTAAAGTTTGCAACATAAAAGTACACTTCCTACCAATAAATTGTGCCTTTTTGTTTTTCAATTTTAATGGTTTTGGTGGGGAAATGATGTTATGAAAGTGGCACCAAAATGTCAAATTTCACATAATTTAATTTTGTTTATTGCTTCTCAAAGAACATGTCAAGAGAACTGAAATATCATCATTCAATCAAAAGATGTTTGTTTTAATTTCGGAATTCCACAGTTTTGTTACTAAAAATATCAAAAAATGGCAGAAATTCCAAAATTCAACAACTTCTTGTCTGAGAGTTTAATAATGCTATGTAAACACATAATTTTCTTTTATGAATTAGAAAATGAGAAATGTTTAAGAAAATCTCAATAATCATGTATAAATCTATATAATTATATAGGCATGTCCTATTCATTTAAGTAATAGTAGGTTAAGATCTAGACAGTCCAATGGCAAGTCATGGGTAGTTCCAGCAAATATCCATACCACTACCATGGATGGCATCAATATTTTATCCTTCTCTGCATTTGGAAATTCCAGAATGCTCTCAGGCTCCTTGCGTTCATAACCCAGACTCATCTCCCTCCCTCCCCCCCCCCCCCCCCAGAATTCCAGTTTTACTTTGTAACCCAAGTATTTACTTTGTAACCCAAGTATTTTTCCTTTAAAAATATGTGCTGCTATGATGTTTTAGATGTTCCCTTCTATCGAGATATGAACAAGATGCATATACATGACTTGTATGCAATTCAGATATTTCAAATTAATAATAACATTGTAGGGCTTATATACACTTTAAAGAATAGACAGCCTTTTTTATTAACAAGGATCCAGATACATCCTTATCCGTGGCTAAAATAAATAGAGAATGATACATGGGCACGGAGATATGGAATTTATCTTCAAGTGTTCAACTCAATATTTCACAAGTGACCGCAGCGAGCGAGTGAGACTGATCGAGTTGAACACGAAGATAAATTTCATATCTCCAAAGCATCCATGTATTATTTTATTTATTTTATAAATAATACTTGGGCCTGGTTGTTCGAAGCAAGGGTAAGCGCGTGACATGGAAATTGGTTATTGGCTGAGAGGCAATATCCACACACGTAAAATTGTACTTTTTACATGTGTTCAGATACAATATTTCTCAGTGCTAGAAATCCTAGTTTTGTTAATGGATAAGTATTTATCTGGATAAGGATCATCCACCCTTTGAACAACCTGACCAAGGTGTTTACTCATTATTAATATGTAACTATATCAATGATTTACAGTCACTTATCATGGCAAAACATTTATTTTTAGTCCTCAGACAATCCATCAAAGGATCTCATGCCATTAGCTAGCTTTCAGATATGATTTTATAGTCAAACTGCCTTTCTTATCAATTTGGAAATTATATATGAAATCAGCATGAAAAATTCAAAATGTTTATTTAGCTGTGGTAAAATTAATCATCTACTGATTCCAAGAATATGTTAATAATTCACTGGTAATGACCTCAGAATGAGGAGGCCATTTTCACTAAAGTGGCATTAAATGAAGGTTCATTTTCATCAACCTGGATGCCAGCCACATTTCATCTTTCTGATTTTTTTTTTTCAAAATTATCATAGAGACAGAGAGAACTTTAGGTTGTACTAATAATTTAAAGACAGATCTGTGTATAACATGACAATCTCTTATTGATATCATTATCAGATGTCATTAAAAATTGAGTGACCATTGTCCGCCCACAGAGTATCAAGTTGTCCAGCCTATTCACACCCATTCCTCTAGGTGTTTCTCAAGTATCGAAGATATCTTAAAGGCGTACCATTCATGCCATAATGTATCTTGTATACATGAATAGGGCAACTGTTTATAGAGTAGAATGTACTGAAGTGCAACTGTGTTGTCTGACATTTCCTGAATTTCCATGACATGTTTCCTAGACCAGTGCGATGACAATAGTCCACTTCCATATTTGAAACGTACTGCTGAATTCAATCACTACAGACACATGTATACAGGGTTAGTCTTGTTCATAAATACCAACAAGGTGGTGTAAAACTCTTAACTAGCTACAACAATTCAGAGTTCGTATGCACCTATCTGCTGGAATTTATGAATGTTTAACCTTTGAATGAGGCTATAACCCTGTATACAATAATGCATATGTAGTCGTTGCATTCAGTGGTAATTTTCGAATATGAAATTGGACTATTAAATATTATTTCTCATTATACTTTTTATTAAAACATAAATGAAGTGAAGGAACATTTCAGTGCTTTAATAACAAATTTCGTGAAAACATTTTGCAATGGGAAATAATAACAGCTGTGTTAAGTAGTACTCACTGCAAGTATGATTCTAAAAAAAAAAAAAAAAAAAAAAAAAACATTTAATCAGGAAGTTCCAGTATATAAGGGTAAGCAGCTCCTCTGTTCACGCATGATGAACTAGGAATTTGAAATTCAAATTACATAGCAGTGAAGAATGTAGGCAAGTGAATCAGCTCCTCATAAAGTGAACAGAGGGGAAATAATAATTGTTTATTAAAGACTTTAGGTGGTATTTTATGACTGTTTACGAACTCTGTAATCCTTACTATGAAGTTTCACATTTGTGTGTTTGATTTGAATTTCGTGCCATCAGCAATGAATATGGATCATTCAAGCCGAGGGTTATCCAATACTCTGACAAATTTATGCATAGCATTGTATTGTATTAATCGACATAACAATAGCTTAACAATACAATACAATAGTAGAACAATACAATAAAATACAAAACAATGCTATGCATAAATTTGTCAGAGTATTGGACAAGTATGTTTCAAGCAGAGCATCGGAGATGTTCACTCGACAAAGGCTGAGTAACAACAGAAGGTGTCACTGGTCTGACCATGGCCCTTTTATACCGGAACTTCTTGTTTAAGACGTCCATCTTTAGTTCAACCCCTGAGGGTGGTGTATGCCTGTAAGTGACTGACACATACTATGATCATAGTATTTCATGTATATATTATATATATCAACAATTCAATTACTGGTAGGCACATTTAGAATTTTCAATTTCAGTGTTAAAGAATAAAGCTGGTAGAAATAACGGACCTTTTATAAACGTCCATGTTGTAACAATTATCTGGAGCTTATATCGGTGATTTTACCAAATATTTTGTCTAAATCACAAAATATTTTCATTCACAAAGAGAAGAAATGACGGTAAATTCCTGGTGACGTCACAAAAACAAACATTTATGTAATAGATAAAGAATGAGTGGCCGATCTTTATCCGATTTACAAACTCGAGCTGAAAGCGAGAGTTTGTAAATCGGATAAACATCGGACACAAATTCTTTATCTTACTTATCAAACGTCTAGATGTACAGTCTTGTCTTCAGTTATTTTGGCGACACGACTTATTTTGGCCGAGAAAATCGAAGCCAAAGTTTATGTAAATCGGGACGAAATCTGTATCAGATTTAAAGATCACTTATCGGTCGGTGATTTCCTTTGTTTTTGCTTCATGAATTATTAATGAGTTTGATAATATAACTTACAGATGCAACACTCAAATGAAGAAATATACCATTCAACTCTTCGTTTCATGTATAATCCATATTAATGATATAGAATTTGACCTTATAGGCGCTTTAAGGGGAACCTTCGCAAAAGAAACCCTTGCCTCCAATGTTCCTTGTGGATGCGTAAATCTATGTTTCCTGTATACTGTATGCTCAGTTGTCCTGTCCATAAAACTCATTTGAACTCCTACGTTGCTTGGAAAATTTGATTACATGGAATATATACTTTAAGATTTGAGATTAGGCCCTGTTTATATGAAGAAAAGTTGGCTCGAGGGGGGGGAGGGTCACCCTCCCTCCCGAGCCAACTTTACCGAGCGTTTAAATGGAAGAAAAGTTGTCCCGGGTGCCCGAGACAACTTTGTCTTGAGTGAGTAGTCTGGGCACGTAATATTGGATTACGCATGCTCTGTGTGTCCCGAGTTGGCCCAGTTAGGCGAGCCAAAGTGTTCATATGAGAAAAAGTTGGCTCGGTGCAATAAGTGCAATACATAATGAGAAAGCTAAATTAGATAGCTCGTGTTTAAAACGAGATGAATGTATACTAACTAAAGATAATGCTTGCACATATGAAACCGAATTGCGAGTTACGGTAGATTTTTAGTGCCTCTTACTGTAGCTTTAGAGATGTTCTGCCACAAACTATAAGTCTCTTAGCTTCTGTAACTATATCTAACAGAAGTAGGTTTCTTGTGTTAGCTGTGCATGCTGTAATCAATAAGTTGTGTAAAGAATATATCATCTGTGCAATATCAGTCAATAAATAATAAGTTAATAAAGCAACTCTGGATTATTCACTGGAAAAAAGACACTTGCTACTATGGAAAATCCATGGAATATGTTGAAAATTGGAATCATCACGTTCTAAATTCTCCCTTAGAAAACAAAGAAATTGAAGGAGAATTTTGGGGAGCCGTGGTGGCGCAGTGGTTAAGCGCTTCACCTCTGGCCCAGGTTCGATTCCCGGACGCGGCGCCATATGTGAGTTGAGTTTGTTGGTATCTCGCCCTTGCTCCGTGAGGGTTTTTCTTCGGGTTCTCCGCAAAAACCAACACGCTAAAGATCTGTGGTTTAGCCGGATCAGCCCCCATGGCTGTTTCAGGTCTCGTTAGAAATTCAGATATATTTTTTTTAGAATGTGATCAGTAAACATTTACGCCCTTTTTTGCACACAGCCCTTCAATTTGTAGAGGAAATCGCATGAACGCGAGTGGTTTATAGGTACTGAGTGATATTTTGAAAGTTCTAATAATTGCATAAGACTTTATCACTCAGTGCCTATAAATCAGGGGTGCTTTCCATTCAACCAAAACGACCGGTTAGAAGTTTCGAAAATATCGAATGGAACGGGATTTTTCGAATTAGACAAACCGGTCGGAAAAAATACGCGTTCCATTCGCAGAAACCACCCGGTTATCAGTAGCCTCGATTTCAATTCTCAAAACTGGCAAATCTAAACCGGGAATTTTGAATGGAACAGAGGTGGTTCACAATTTCCGAAACTTCGAACCGGAAAGAGAGAGACGTCTGAAATGCCGTCCAGTGACGTCAAGGCGGATTAACAATTTAATTTATGCAAATCACGGCGGTAGAAAGAGTTCGTGGGTCACAAAAACAAGGCAATCGCGCGCTGGCCTTGAGAAATTATGAGATCATGCCGGCCAAAATAAAAGCCTTACCTATATGTACATCTCCATCCCATTTGCTTTTCAAGTGCCTCTTATGTTGTGAAAACCTTTTCGAAGCAACAAATCGCTATATTATATTTGAGGTAGGCGCGATATCTGCACAATATCGAATATCCGATATTATAGTATTGATAGTATCGGATATTAGATATTGATAATATCGGATATTATCAAGCGATATTATCGGTTATTTTCTAATTAGACATATATTAGATATCTGTTAGATAAAGGTCTCTCTCTGAATTAGGACGTTGATATTCGATATTATCGACTATTTTCTAATTAGACATTAGATATCTATTAGGGAAGAGGTCAAAACAATGGATTTCGAATGGGACCCAATTTTGTCAGGGGAGGTGGCGGGTAATACCCCCTACCCCTTTTTTCGAGGGTGATTTTCTTGCGTTGTAAAATAGGGATACCTGATTTTAATGCAGACACACGTTCTTCTCTATAATAATAATAATAATAATAATAATAATAACAACTTTATTTACCGAGGGTATAAACACTTGACAGTTAAAACTGATAAACTCGTGGCCCTCAAAAAAAAGAATACAAAATAAATATATGTATATATATATATATATAAAATTATATGTATCTATAAAAGCTACTAGCGAATAATTACTACTATGTGAGACTAATTTAAAAATAACCAGGCAATATGTGTAAAATATGAATTTTAAAAATAAGCGACTATATATCTATTTATCTAAAAAGTACTTTCGCAAAGCATACTTAAAAGAATTTAGGGAGTCTTTTTTTCTAATTGCAGGTGGGATGCTATTCCATAGCTTTGTTCCTGTCACTTTGAATGTTCTGCCACCTTCAGTTTCGCGCTTATATCTGGGACAAACTAAATTTATGTTAGAGTATCTGCTAGATCTATTATGCAGGTCTGAGTTTCTGACAAGTAAGTGTTCCATGTAACTTGGGGTTTCGCCAATGATTCGCTTGTAAATTACGCAGCACTTTTGTAGATTTATTTCGTCACGTAAGGGTAACCAATCTAAGTCTTTAAATAAGCTTGCGCTCCTTTTCTTCGCGTCCGCGTCAAGTATGACGCGCGCAGCTCGCTTCTGTAACTTGAACACCTGATCCATGTTTTCGCCCGAACACGAGCTCCACACAGTGCATCCATATAACATGATGGGCTTGATCATCGCATTGTAGTACAGTTTTCGTTCTTCTAGTGGGAGGTTCCGCTTGATCTTTTTTAACACTCCAATCCTCTGCGACAATTTCTTACACATTTCATCAACATGCTCAGAGAAGTTTAGCTGCTTGTCTATTTTCACTCCGAGAAGTTTCTGGGAGTTTACATGTTCGATCGTGTCACCATGGAGTAACACATTCAGCTCCGAATTTACGAGCTTACTCGCCAATCGTTTGCCAGTGACAAGCATGGTCTTTGTTTTTGAAACATTTAGAACCATCTTGTTCTCCAGTGTCCATTTAGTAACTAGATCAGTGTCTTCCTGTAGTTGCTGTTGAATCACAGATGGAGATGATTCGCAGGTAGCTGATGCGCTCAGTGTTGTATCATCTGCGTAGATGTCCACAACAGATTGCGTCATGGCTTGAGGAAGATCATTTATGAACACGAGGAACAGCAGCGGGCCAAGGACCGATCCTTGAGGAACACCGTGTGTGACTGGCTTAGCTGCTGACTCTCTACCATCAATGCCCACAAATTGACTGCGACCTCTCAAATAGCTGGTAATCAGTGCAAGCTCTCTTGATACCACGCCATAGGCTTCCAGCTTTGAGAGAAGAATTTCATGATCTATGAGATCAAATGCCTTGCTATAGTCGATAAACACAAGACCACTCACATGATTTCTATCCAAATCAGAGAGTAATTGGTCTGTAAGTCGGATGAGGGCTGTTTCTGTAGAATGGGATCTACGAAAACCAGACTGAAGGTGATAAAGTAGGTCATTGTCCTTTAAAGTGCCAATGAAATGAAAAATTCGATCCCGTTTTTATTTTATTTTATTAAATTCTAGGCTTCTCTTATTCATTTTGTGCAATTAAAAATCAATTTGGAGAGCGCGAACATATTTTTTTTCGTATCGAAGTCAGGCGGAATTGCCAAAATCAGGCGACAATTTTTCTGCTGTTAAAGATATGGTAATCACATGCGTGACGTCACTAGGTCTGCGCATTTATTTTCGTCTCCATAAATACTACAAAATAAGTACATTTTTGGCCAATTTTCAATTTAAATATGTAATACTTTGAGAAACCTTGACGATGGCCACAATTGTTCTAATAGAATCAATGCAGTCAGTCATATTTTTACTTTTGTGAATATTAATGTAGGACCTAGTGACGTCACGCATGTGATTAGCATATCTTTAACGGCATAAAAATTGTCGCCTAATTTTAGCAATTCTGCCTGACTTCGATACGAAATAAAATTATGTTCGCACTCTCCAAATTGATTTATCATTGTACAAAATGGCTAAGGGAAGCCTATATTTTAATAAAATGAAATAAAAATGGGATCGATTTTTTCATGTCATTGGCACTTTAAGTAGCTATAGAGTGTGTGGTGTATATGCTTTTCGAATAGCTTGGAGAGTAACGGTAGCACTGATATAGGTCTGTAGTTGTTCTTATCTTCCTTACTCCCTTTACCCTTGTAAATAGGGGTTACCTTAGCAGATTTCCATGCAGACGGAAAATCACAGTTTTCGATACAGTGATTTATCAGTCGGCTCAAAGATGAGGATATGGCAGGAGCAACTGCTTTCAAAACCTTCGCTCCGATACCATCAACACCAGTAGCTTTGTGTGAAGGCATGCAGTGCAGTAGGTTCAGGATCTTGTTAGGGGTGATGTGAGGGATTTTAAAGACAACAGAAGAATTAGTCCTTCGGCCAATAATTCTATGTAGGGAGGCAGGCGGGAAACTTGCTGTTAATGAACTGAGTAGTTTCAAGGGCTGAGTTGCAAAAACGTATTAAATAACTCGGCGATTTCTAGCTTGTCGGTAAACGTCTTGTCGTTTTCCTTCAGTTGGCGAATACTGCTATGATTATTTACGTCTTTCCTCGTTAAGTTCTTGATGAGACTCCATAGCTTTTTAGGATTGTATTTGTCTTCAGCTACTTGTGACTTGAAGTAATTCTCTTTGCCTGTAGAAACTAGAAATGTAGTTACTTCTTCAATAAGTATTTTATTCAAGAAGATATTTGTGGTCAAAAATCTAGATTTTGCCAAAATAGGTGGTGGGTTCCGGGTACAACCCCCCTTCCATCAAAATTGGGTCCCGCCAGAGTACCATTGTTTTGACCTCTTCCCTTAGATCTCTCTCCTCTGTGGAGGAGGTTGATATTCGATATTATCCGATATTGTCGACTATTTTTTAATTAGACATCTATTAGATATCTATTAGATAAAGGTCTCTTCTCTGTGAAGGAGGTTGAGATTCCATATTATCGACTATTTTCTAATTAGACATCTACTGATTAGATATCTATTAGACAAAGGTCTCTGCTCTCCTCTGTGAAGTAGGTTGATATTCGATATTATCGATATTTATTTTTTGAACATTTTAAAACTGGTTTAAATATAAAAGATTCTAGAAAGGAATTTATTTAGTTAGTTAGTTAGTTGGGGGGGATTTAAAAGAAAACAATTCCACCCACCACTCCCCTACAAAAAGTTTTTTTTTTGCTTCCCACCCCTCCCCTCTACTTTCTCCACCATCCACCTCAACATTTTATCTAGAAGAAAACTTCTACGAAATAGGTAAACAGTATCTTAAAGTAACAAGTGCCGAGGATCTTGAAGTAACTCCTCGTAGTATCCGTTAGACTGCTTTCCAATTGGAATAAAACACTGACTAGAAGAAAATGGAAGTGTGCAAATAACAAACTTCTCAACTCCTGACAACAAAGAAGTGGCTTAAAAATACTCTGACAGCACATAGGGGCTGATCGATCCAAGTCAGGAACCAGCTAATTCACAGAACGAATTGGAATTTAGCATGTTGGTTTTTGTGGAGGGAAGTAAACCGGAGAAAAAACCCACAGAGCAAGGAAGCGGAGATAATATAGCACCCTACTATTCTCTTGTTCCTTCAACAAAGAATCGCCCACAGTGGATGTGAAAAGACGCAAATATGGACTGATAAATGATCGAGAACTACACAGAAATAACTAAAAAAGTTATCAACATTTCTGTTTCACTTTGCCGTTTCCATGCCGAACATTAGGGCCACTAACAAGCAGATTTATGAAAGCCAGTTAACACTTAGGGTCGGTTTCAGCCGTTGGGGTGTCGTTTCTCCAAAGCGGAGCGCGGGCTCACCGAAACCCCCACGGCTGGAAACCGAGCCTAGTTAACACTCCACTCCAAGCAAACTCATAACACAATCTAAGCCCTAACCCAACATAAAAAAACTAACCTCAATATAAACCCAAGTGCTCAATAATTTAGGATTTTTAGAGTTATAGTAAAATTAGGCTTTTTAGGGCTAGTTCACTGAATGCAGAAAAATAATGCTTCTTCGATGGTCCTGTGAACTAATCCAAACCCTACTCCTATATTTCAAAACACCCTAACCGTCAACAAGGGGTGCCTACTAATTTATGATTTTTAGAGTTATAGTCAGTAAATTATGCCTGCTTTTAGGGTTAGCTAGATCACTGAACAACACAGAAAACTAATACTTCTTCAATTGTCCTGTGAACTAATCCAAACCCTGCCCCTACATTTAAAAACACCCTAATCGTTAACAACAGGTGCTCGGGACGACTGCAGAATACCCCACCACAGCAAGCTGTATTGTAGAAATGTCAAAGCGTCTACGCGTCAACTTGGGTGGAATACACAGCCAACGTAGTGAGCTGAATGTCGAGTCAACGTACTTTGCAACGCGTCATCGTTTCAACGAAGTAATATATAGAGTACACTTTATTCATGTCAACGTGTCATCGTGTCAACAAGTAGACTGCGGTTGATAAAAATAATAATACTTACATACATACATACGTTTTAGGAGCATTATACAGCACTCAACGCTCTTACAATATCATGCAGTGATGGTAATCAACTAAAAATAATAAAAACTATCTACTTACACGTGTTCTAGTAATATCGAGCAAGCTATTTAAAAAGAAAAGTCTTTAACTTAGATTTAAATACATTAACAGTGTCGGCACTCCTGATGTTAGACGGAAGAGAGTTCCAAAGTCTTGGAGCGCAGATCGAGAACGCTCTATCACCATAAGACACAGTATTTGACTTTGGTATGGACAACAAGTTATAACTAGATGATCTTAAAGTAAGGGCTGGCTTATATCTCTGTAGCAGATCAAAAATATAATCCGGGGCCAGACTATGGAGAGCTTGATACGTGATTAATAGAACCTTATAGCTAATTCTAGATCTAATTGGAAGCCAGTGGAGTTGACGGAGTACAGGGGTGATGTGTTCTGATTTCTTTGTTTTAGCGACTAGCCGAGCGGCAGTGTTCTGTAAGCGCTGTAGCTTAGCTATTTCAGAGTCAGGTAGCCCAAACAGAATACTGTTGCAACAGTCCAGACGGGAAGTAATAAAAGCGTGCACCAACTTCTCAGTCTCCTTGACACAGATACTTGCAAATTCTTCCAATGTTACGGATAGCAAAAGAAGCTGACTTGCAAATGTTGTTTATGTGAGTAGTCAGTATAAGGTGACTGTCCAAAGCAATGCCAAGATCATGGGCGACAGGAACCGGAGCAATGATAGTACCATCAATGGATATACCTGGCATCGGCTCACACTGTATGAACCGAGATGAGAGATGGACGATCTCAGTCTTACGTGGATTACACGCGAGTTTGTTGGCGGTGCACCTCACGCCGAGAATCGATGGCGCGGAGAATGACGTTCATCACGCATAGCATTGATGTCTCCGTACTGTGAAATAGTCTATGCTGACTGGAATTTAGCAAGCAGACCATTCCCCAAGAGGTAGTTCATCGTCTGTGTAGAGGCAATCCGTTCCAGTAACTTAGACAGAAAGTTTATATTTGTGATCGGACGGTAACTTGAAAATTCCTCCTGGTCAAGGTTGGACTTTTTCAGGGATGGGTGTATGATGCCAGTTTTTAGAGACGAAGCTAAGGGAACACGCCCTCAGACAATGATGCGTTGATGATTTTAGTAACTTGAGGAACGAGAAAATCAAGATCTTGCTTCATAATGTGTGCCGAGGAACAGGGTCAAGCAAGCATGACTTTGCAGGAGACTTTTCAAGGGGTTTGCAAAAGTATTTTTTTTTAATCTGGATCCGCTAGTGATGTGCTTCAGAAAATGTATTTTTTTCAAAAAACCTGTACAAACCTGTTCGTGACCCGTATAATACGCTTGCATTCACATCCGAATTGAACCCTAGTGAAACAGCGACAGAAAGCTTGTTCTAGACCCCCAACGAAGTACCAGGATATGATTGGCTTTTATTAATGCTCATTCTTGGTTGACTGTTTTATGTCATATTTAGTGATCCAGTCTCGTAGATTGTTATGACGGGCAGTTCATGTCAGAGGCCGCTCGGTGAAACTGTTCGTTTGCATGTGAGTCAGCTGTTTACTTAGGATTTCTCGCCCTAGACGAGCTCAGTCGTCGTTTCCCTGTGTTTTACTATCGGAGAAGGTTAGGTTTATTTCAATTTCAGGTCAGGTTTTGAAGTAATGTAACATAATAGGCTGCCCGTAGTTTAGTGCCACCCCGGGTGCCACATGAAAGGACTTTAACAGAACCGTCACGACATAATGCGTGTTCGAGCACAGGCAGCCCACCCGTGTGACGCGGTTTTCTGTAAAATGACCGAAACAGTTCGCTAAATGGCTCCAAAAATCCTCATATTTGGTCGAATAATCCCCAAATACCTTTAAACTCGTAGTGAAATAACTGATTTTTTTACACTTTGATGTAGCCTAATATGCTTTTCTGGCGATATGAGGGAAGTTCACGAGGAACACACAAACAAATTTCCCATGCAGCTTGGAAAGATCTAGTATGTACCGCATCCGAACTCAACTCAGTCAACTGCGGCGAACTGCTCTTGTTCTAGTAAGCGAATCTCGATTTCAAACTGATATTGTGCAAATATCACTGCTCTTCTCTGGCGACGTGTATAAAAGCCGCCACATTCATTTTTAAAAGCCAATCAGAATAATCCTGGTACTTCGTTGGGGGTCGGAACAAGCTTTTGGTCGCTGTGACGTATACGGACTCGATTGAAAGCGAGGCTACCAAGTTGTACATGTCCACTAAGCCAGATTTTTATAGCGCTTACCAGCCTGCTTGCAGGCTCTGGTTGATTTGGGTCTCTGGTTGATTTGGGGTTCCTGTGGTGGGAGAGACAGCCAGAGAGACAGACAGACTATTTTATTTTAACACGGTAAAAACATGAATTGTACAATCAGTAAAATGGAGTACATAAAATATACTAAATATCGTAGAATTACTAATAAACTGCTTTACATGTTTGCCGTGTGGGAGTCCGATCATTAAAACAGAGCATTGACGCCTCTTTTAAATTGTTTCAAGGAAGGCGCTGTTCTTACGTCACGCGCGGAAGATTATTCCATATATAGGAATGCCCCACTGTAGCTCAAGCTACGCTTCAGATAGTCTGTCCTCGGTTTCGGTAAAGTTAGCTTACCCTCGGAGTCTCTGAGATCATAGTCTCGAATTGCCAGGAGAGATCCCGAAGATAAGTTGGGGCGAGATCATGCATTGCTTTATACATAATCAATGCTTTTTGTTTTTTTCCGATAGGTTGTCACATTATCCCAGCCAAGCATATCACTCAGGGGCTGAGCGCTAATGTCATAGCTGGATTTAGTTACAGCCCTGGCGGCTCGGTTTTGCAATTTTTGCAATTTGTCATTCAGTTCTTGGCTAAGGCCATCCCAGACTGAGCAACAGTAGATAAAGTGTGGTTCAATCAAGGCCTTGTATATTTTTCCGAGGTGGCTCTACTTACAAAGGGCCTAACGCGCTTTAGCGCGCCAATGACAGAAGCTATCGTTTTTGATACTTCATTGATATGCTTCCGCCAGGTAACGTGTCATCTATATAGACTCCCAGGGACTTGGTAGAACTCACTTTTTTTATTTCTTTGCCCTCAATATGAACGTCGATGGTACCATTTTTCTGAGTCTGTAGTTTTTGGCGAGAGCCAAGAACCATAAACTCAGTTTTAGCTATGTTCAGACTTAGGTTATTTGCTCTGAGCCAAATACTTATGTTTTCAAGATCTGCATTAATTTTGGCTTCAAGACCGCCATTACTGTCAGTAGTAAAGCTTATACTGGTATCATCGACGTACATACTCGGTAGTCCCTCTGTTAGACAATTTGCCAAGTCATTAATATAGATTAAGAAAAGCAACGGGCCAATTATTGATCTGTGGGACACCGCAGGTTATTGGACTATCAGAAGATAGGTAGCCATTAACGTTACACTTTTGACTTCTATTTTCAAGATATGAGTCAAACCAGATCAGGGTATTGTGGTCAAAACCGTGCAGGGCCGAATTTCAAAAACAGGGTCTTGTTTCTCTTTCTCCCCCTTCCCCCTCCTCTGTCCCACCATAGGAACCACAAATCAACCAGAGCCTACAAGCAGGCTAAGCGCTTACTATGTGCTCTGTTGTTATCGCGAGTTGGTGGTACGTCCTTCATATTGTAGGCAACACATGAATTGTTATAAAAATATAATAGAATTAACACAATACAAAAACAATAGAACGAAATACACAATACAATAGAGAACACAATACACAATACAATTTGGTAGTAATTAATGTCTGCTTACATGAAGGGAGAACCCGCGAGTTAGAGTGAAAAAGCTACTTCATCTCCACTTCTGTTTCCCTGCTTGCAGAACCTCAGTAGTTCTCCTTTGATCATGATTACAAAAAAAGGGAGGAAACGGAGACTCTGCTAGCAGTGAACACTTCTGTAATCCGAATTGTACAAATAAAAGCCAGAAAAGAAGATCAAGGGATTCTTTTCACACATTTGCTTCCAATGAAAAGCTCAAAAAGCAATGGAATTTGAAAATACGCGGAGATGTCGGCCCACACTTCAGGCTTCGATAAATATCCAGAGTGAGTAAAAAAAACGCAGACTAATTATAAATTATAAATACTTCTATCTAACAAAGTACACTCCTGTACGATCTCTAAGCCTGATCCGCCATCAACCCACTCTTGCAAGTTCCCGGACAAAGGTCGTTTTCTTACGTTGCTCCACATCTATGGAACTCTCTAACAGAAAAAAAAAACTCGATCTAACAGTAGTGGGTTTTTCACTTGAACCATCAATTAAAATATTTTATTTCTAAGACATTTTAAAGAAAGATAGATAGAACCGATTATGTATTTATTTAATTATTCATTGCATGGGCATACCATTTTTAAACGATTGCAATTTTAACATATTTCGATAGTCTATATAACTAAATAGACAGATAGGGATTATTTGGTAACGGATTGGTTATATTTTACTTTATTTATTTATTACCAAGGCCTTATTCTAAAATTAAATTAAAATTAGATTAAAATTAGACTCTTGGATGATCAGATTGATAGATATGTAATTTTAACAGATAGATGGAGACTACTTTAAAGGCGGACAGATTATTTTATATATTTAGTGCTTATCAAGACCATTGTAAATTATATATACAGATTAAATTAGATTATAAGGTGATTAGATTGAGTAGATTAGTTAGTTCTTACGGTATGCTAAGATCATTGTAAAAAGCATTGATATTTCGGTTTAATCAGTGCGTTCTCAATTTTAATTAGGCTAATTTAGCTAATATAGTTTAAATAATATGGCCCAACAGTGATACTTAGCGGCCTTTTGTTTAAACTATTAAACTATGCAGGAAAACTACAAAAGAGACTTCAATAGTCACGTTCCAACTGCATGGTCCTCAGATCCGAAGACGTTGACTCACGGATCCACTGTCGCGTATTTTTACGTACCGTAGTAGAGAAAAACGCGACAGTGGAATGCACCTTAAATATTTACGAATCAACTAATTTAGGTGACGTCATATAAATAGCAGTGACGTCAGCATAAGCACATATGCATGCATATTAAACATCTCTAGCTAATCAGTTTTCGTCACCTCAGCAGAATAAAACAAAATGGCGGGCGAGTCGGCCGGAGGTGTTCAATGGCGCATGTTCTTATGACTGTACTATTAAATACGTATTTTGGTTTAAAACGATAAAAGGGAATATTCTGCATTTGGGAAAAAGTTCATAGAGCAACTTGGTGGCGGTAAAATGTAGAATACGATTTTGTCGGTAATAATTTTTACTTTGTAGGAACTATATAAGGCTGTTTCAGGCTCGACCTTCTCACGTGCCGAATCTAATGCTAATTACTATAGTAATAGAGATAACAATAGATCAGCTCATTAGCATTGGATTCGGCACATGAAAAGTTTGCCATACCGCAATCCTACCCCCTCCCCCCCCCCCCCCCCCCAACAAAAAAGAAAACGCACACCCTGGCCAATCAGACTCGCTAGTAAATGCTAGTCTGAGTTTCTGACTGGCTTACGTTGGACTAGCTTACGTTTCGTTTGCAATAATTTGGTCACCAGCTCAAATTTGCATGCAAGTTGACGCCAGTTGTTTCACCGTTTGGCCACCCAAAAGTGGTAAAAGAAGCGTTTTTATCGATGAAATTTGTGAAATTTATGGGGGATTTAATTTAACTAAACAGTACGGATTTTTTTTTTTACGGCTAAATTAAACTTGTGTAAACTTGCGACCTAACTTGCGAGTTTCTTTGGCCACCTGTCCGCAAATCTATGAGCGCAAGTTTTAATTTCGAAACTTGCCGTTGACTTGTGTCGACTTGCGAGTCCTATAAGTAGTAGTATTTATTGTTAGTAAGTTTGGTAATTGTTTATAAATGTATTAAATATTTGTAACATTTTCAAATAAAGATAATAATAATAAAATAAACAAATAAAGAATTGCGAGTCCATTTGGCGAAGGCTTAATTATAAGTAATTCGTGACTTTATTCCACTCGTTGTTTTTTTTCGATCACTGGGGTCGCCGTTCCCACATTTTTACTCATGTCATGAAGTGACCGAGTGAAAGTGCCGACGCTCCCTAATCTAACGACTAGCCGGGTAATCTAGAAACTATATATAAGTCATGGGTAAGGGTTAGGTTAGGTCCCGCCAGAGTACCATTGTTTTGACCTCTTCCCTAACCTAACGCCTAACCGCCGGGTAATCTAGAAACTATATATAACTCATGGGTAAGGGTTAGGTTAGGTCTCGCCAGAGTACCATTGTTTTGACCTCTTCCCTAACCTAACGCCTGGCCGGGTAATCTAGAAACTATATATAACTCATGGGTAAGGGTTAGGTTAGGTCCCGCCAGAGTACCATTGTTTTGACCTCTTCCCTAACCTAACGCCTAGCCGCCGGGTAATCTAGAAACTATATATAAGTCATGGGTAAGGGTTAGGTTAGGTCTCGCCAGAGTACCATTGTTTTGACCTCTTCCCTAACCTAACGCCTAGCCGCCGGGTAATCTAGAAACTATATATAAATCATGGGTAAGGGTTAGGTTAGGTCCCGCCAGAGTACCATTGTTTTGACCTCTTCCCTAACCTAACGCCTGGCCGGGTAATCTAGAAACTATATATAACTCATGGGTAAGGGTTAGGTTAGGTCCCGCCAGAGTACCATTGTTTTGACCTCTTCCCTAACCTATCGCCTGGCCGGGTAATCTAGAAACTATATATAAGTCATGGGTAAGGGTTAGGTTAGGTCCCGCCAGAGTACCATTGTTTTGACCTCTTCCCTAACCTATCGCCTGGCCGGGTAATCTAGAAACTATATATAACTCATGGCCGCGGCATATGTAAATCGTTTTGTTTTTCATTCTAAAAACATGAACGGATTTATACAAAAAAACTTACGTTTTAGTTAGCAGAATTTATGCTTTAATTTATATATCCATTTTGAAATTACTGGAGTTGCACGTCTTATCAAAATCATTGCACACAGATGAGGACATTTGGTATTGGTTATTGCTTTGAAGTAAATGCGATTTTATTTGAGAGAGATAACAATTTCAGTCGCATTACAAGTTTATAATGTGGCTTTCCTGTTGATACCAGAACTATACGAAGGATAATTCTCTGCTTTCATTTTGACCGCTCCAAGATCGCTCCAACTGCAGCTCCCGCCATACCAAAGGTCACACAAGAAAAAATAGCACGCAATGGAACTTTAACAGCGATTTGTACCGCTCTAAACTCAAGAAACCTCGATGAGCTATGCGTGAAAATGTTGTAAATGTATTGTTATATCTGATTTCAGCGGTAGAAAGTTAGTTCTGACATGCGTATTCAAGATAAATCCAGGTTTTCTCTACTCGGTAGTTCCTAAACTTGTAACGCCTTGTAAAAAATCACTTCACTCGCGAAAGCAAATTCAAATTTGTACGGTCGAAATCTTAACATAATAATAATAATAATACTTTATTATTTGCTATAGCGCATTCTCCAGAAATGCCCAAATGCGCTTTACATATATATACAATTCAAGTCTAAAAACCTAAGTTAAAGTATGAATAACGATAATAAATGCTAACTATATATAATAGAAGTATCGGAACTTATATGAACAGTAAAAAGTTAATAATATACTAATTTAAAAAGATGTGTCTTGAGTTTCTGCTTAAAAATTACAACACTAGGACTACACTTAATGTCCATAGGTAATTTGTTCCACATATAAGGAGCGCAAACTGAGAACGCTCTGGACCCATACGATTTGGCATGATATGATGGCTGGCAAAAAAGCAACTTGTCAGCAGATCTAGGAGCTCTCTTTGGAACATAAGGTACAAGCAGTTCACTTAGGTACATTGGTGCTAGACCGTTAACTATCTTGTAGGTAAACAACAAAATCTTAAAATTTATGCACTGTTCCACTGGAAGCCAGTGCAATTCTATGAGCAAAGGCGTGATATGATCAACCTTGCGCGACAAGGATATGAGCCTCGCAGTCGAGTTAAGAGCATACTGTAAACGCTGGGTTAAGTAGCTAGGCAGGCCATACAATAAAGAATTACTCTAAACGGTTACCAGTTGTAGATTAGATGTTACTCAACTTTGATTTGAAGGTAGAAAGAAGTCATAAATCATTGTACTTGTTTTAGAAGGCAAAATAGCTCCCCAAACCATGTATTTTCGAGTGAGATGACTGGAAGTGAGTCACCGGCCGGATATCGATATGTAGGCTTTTGTACGCAATGACTTTGATACAATACAATATATGTTTATTTCAATAAGAAAAACAAATATGGAATTTAAGAATAATTACTGAGTAGGCAGGACCTGATATCGAGTCAGGAACACCTTTACTAGCAGGAGATATAGGGACAAGAAGCTGAGAATTAATTAAAGACTAGTTATTGTATTAATAAAAAAATATATAACAATAAACTAATAAGATAAATGAAGTATATCGTAAGATGGATTACGAGAGGAGTTTAAGTAGCTCTAAATAGTAATTGGGTAGAGTTGAAGTAAAATATTAGTGTGTTTTTTCTGTTCGTCTGAGTATTCGTTAATTAACAAAGCAGAAATGATTTTCTAATATAAATTTCTGTTTTTGGATCTGATATGTTGAGGAATCATTTCCCAAATTTTGATGCCGTTATGATTAATGAATATTTTCCTGTAGTCAGTTCTAACAGGTTTTATAAATAAAAATATATTTCTGTTTTTGACCGGTTTCATACGAGTGAATTTCAGTTTCACTAATATCTCTGTGGAAGATGTCATACATAAATAAACTGGTGTGAAGTTTATGTATGTCATCTAGTGTTAGGCAAGTTAATTTTTGAAACAAAGGTTTAGTATGACAGTTCCATTCTTTATTCAGTACTGCACGGATAGCTTTTTTTTTGCAAAACTCTAATGGTTCAAGAGTTGTAGAATGAACATTTCCCCATAACAGGTTAGCATAGCTTAAATAAGGAAAAAAATATGAATTGTATAATTGCAATAACATGGAAGATGGAGCGTAGTGTCTAATTTTATTTATAATCCCTAGTGTTTTAGCCAATTTAGTTTTGATTGAAGATATGTGTTATTTGCAGGTTAGGTTTTGGTCAATTATAACTCCATGATATCTTGTAAAGCTTTTTTCTGTTATTACTTCCTGGTCAATTTTCAGTATTGGAGACTTGGTAATCGTTTTGTTTTTTTGTACGAGAGTAAACGCAATTTGATTTTGACACATTTAGAGATAACCTGTTACTAGATAACCATTCATCAACCTCAGAAAGACCCTTTTTTATGGTTGCTTCAAGTTCATCTAAACTACTATTTGAATGCATGGAACAGACTTGTGTCATCCGCAAACAAAAATAATTTTAAAGAGGTTGATGTAGAGTTTTGGATGTCATTAATATATAAAAGAAAAAGGATTGGACCAAGCACCGGGTCTGAGGTACGCCACACTTGACTCATATGTTTAATTTAGTTGATGAAGTACCATTTATGGAAACTAGTTGATATCTATTTGATAAATAAGATTTGAACATGCAGTCAAGGACAATGCCTCTTAGGCCATGCATAGTGTTCCAGTTTATCTAATAATATATCATGGTTTACAGTGTCAAATGCTTTTGCAAAATCAAGGAAAACTACTGATGAGGAAAACATATTTTTTTCAAAGGAATCGATGATATTATTGAGCAAGTCTAGTATTGCCAGAACAGTTGATTAATTTTTTTGAAAACCATATTGGTGTTCAAGTATGATTTGTTTTGTTTCTAGAAAATGTTTTAGTCTTGATAACATAACTTGTTCAAATAGCTTAGAGAATATTGGTAAGAGAGATATTGGTCTATAATTATTAACAAATAGTTTGGAGCCACCTTTGTGAAGAGGTATGATATGAATCTGATTCAGTTGAAAAAAGTGCGCATGCATGCGGACCTTATCATACCCCATTCGTAATTTCAGCCAATCATAGCGCAGATCACGGTCATGATTTGCGACGAAATCAAGACACTGTCCTAATTTCCCACGAAATCATGGATAGATTTGTTCTTAGTCAAAGGCTGATGGCGAAATTAGGCTCAGTTAAACTACATTATTTTCAGTCAAATCGGCTATTATGCTATTGTGCTCAGTCAAATCTATAACGAGAATACGTTACATTGCAATCCTGAGCATCACCACATGAATGATTTACGACATTCATGCATGTTAGACAATCGATTCCCGCCAAAACATGTCGCTTGCGTAGTTGCGTCCTTCAGATTTTCAGATTTCAAATGGTTAGACCTTCACGTCTTCTCGGATAAGGACGTTAAATCGTAGGCCCATCAGTGGATGAAGAGCAACCTACTGGATATGCCACTGATAAAACCATTATAATTATTACGTGACCGATGGTCACGTGATAGAGCACGTGACCTGGGTAGCTAGTCGATAACCATACTAATATACGTAACTCGTTGAAGTATACAATTGAAAGTGTGACACTTTTAGGGCATATGATAAAAACTGGGAATGTGTATATTGTATTTTGTAATTTAGACTCGTTTCCATGAAATAGAATCCAAAACCATGTAAAAATAACTGAACCTGCAAGTAGGCTACAACCCCTGCCATTTAAGTCGGACCTCTTCAGCAATTTCCGGCTATTTTTAACACAACCCCCCTCCCCAACATTGTGAAGGGGGAGGGGGACAAGCGAAGTCATACAAAATACCCGCGATGTGTCGGAGGAGTTCGTTCAGTGTTCTGAATAGCCTAATTTTGTCGGGCGGTCCGTAGTTAATTGGCGAAGCCGGTTGTAGTTTCGAAACAACACTTTGTATACGGACATTTATTTTGCTTCGCTATACTCTTAGTAAACAAAAAATGTTTCTGAAAGGCGGGACGAAGAACTACGCAGGCTAGCAAATATACAGTGATAAATATGTAATTCAGCCATGTCGTGCACGATTCGGTAAAACATCACTTCATACTATTAGGGCTCAGTTGGTCTCACCGTGTTATTTTGGCTCGAGGCTCGACCAAACTCAGTTAAACTCACTCCGATATAATTACCGACTCGTACACAAAATTAACGATTACATGTAAAAATCCGCAAATCGCACACTTTGATGAACCCGCAATGAAAACAGGAACCGCACAAACCAGCCAATCAAATCAAAGGATATGTAAAGCAATTTTAAAGCAAAAGTATCAAAAAACATTTGCCATCAATGTTTGCTGTCAAACGTTTTCTCTGAACTTTGAGCACAAAATATACAGTTGCGATGGGTGGATTTAGATTTCAAAATAGATGCCATAAGTGGAAATCAGATTGAATCGAGTGCAATTTTGGTCTGATTACAAGTTGCTACGCGGTCGTGCAATTTTGTAATCACTTGGCCAAATTTCACTCCACTCAATTCTACAACAATTATCCAATGACGGCCGATTCAGGGATGAAATCAGGCGTCTCTGATCTTGCGCGTAGCCCTTTGTGCTTAAAGCCCTTTCGTGACCGCCTTAACGCCTACAAACACGACATGGGAAAAACAATATATGTGGTGTAGTTGAAGATTTTATCAAAGTCAGAAGTCAACGAGTCGCGGCATGCACATTGATCTACCTGCCTGCTTAATTTTCCCTGCAAGTTGCGTGCTGCTTCCGATTAATCATTTTCCGCGGAATCCTCATGAGAGTTTGCAGAGTTTGAAACGTTTCTTTCTCATCATGATAGTGTAAAAAGGTTGAAATAGAGCATGGTAATAAGTTCATTTCTACCATAAGTCCTGTAAGTTTCTTCATAGTATATAACACTACACGGCAGTCATGAATTATAAAAGTGTTTATCACAGTAAAACAATGTAAACAGTGTACTGCGTTTCTTTGTATTTGAGAAAAAACTTAATCTCTGGGCATGGGATTAGTTTGGGGTCCTGGCTGTCACGATTTCATGTTTCCTCAAAAACAAATGACTCCTGCTTTTTTGTTTTCAGTGGTTATAAATGGCTCTTGAAGAACAAATCAGCTTTCGATATCACGACAGTGAGTAGGATGAGAGCAAAACTATGAGGAAACAGTGACATTATTCGCACTTTTTGTCTATAAAAACTCAGTCAACTGTTACTTTGTAACTATTACTGTAAAGCTTGGTTTGCACATCAGATAGAATGCAAGCAACCGTGGACGACGATCCTGCTGGTGTACGTTGGATCAGTGATTGATCCGTAATCGGCTGGATACATGAAACTAAGAGTAGCAAAGCCGACACAACGTAGATTTTCGAGGTTTATATAACGATATGTTGGCTGGCCAAACCAGCCTTATCGTTATATATATAAACCTCGAAAATCTACGTTGTGTCGGCTCTACACATCAGAGCCTTTTATTGTTTGTCTATATTTTCCTCTTGTCGTTTTTTGTTGTGTAGATAGAATCGGTTCTATCTGAAAAACACGGACAAACCGCAAGAAAATGCAATTTTGAAGGCTGTATGAAAACCAGGCGTAACTGTTACTAGCGAAATCTTCAATGGAAAAGATATCAGTCGTAAGGGTTGGTTTCATCTTTTCTTGTTTGTTTTTTCGGCACGCTAAATTCCAAGTCGATCTATGGATTAGCTGGGTCCTGGCTTTGATCAGCCCCTATGGTTGTTTCAGGTCCCGTTAGAAATTCAGAGTGTTCTTCTTGTGTCGTCTATTTCAGTTTTTTTTTGCGGACTGGTACGGAAAAACAAGAAAGGGCAATTTTAAGGCTATTATGGAATTGAAACAGCTTTAAAAACTCAGTGCCGTATTTAAAACCTTACCAAGATTATTACGCAACAGCTTTTTTCAATACCGTAGGATTCGGATGAAGCCTAAAAAACTTCTCGATTGTAGAGCGAGTTGGGACACCTGAGATTCAGTGTAAATCCGTCGAGGAAGTGAGCGTGGTATTACTGTAAGATTGGGGGACGTTTATAGGAAGTTAAGCTCTCCACGTTTCCCAACCGGATTTTTTTATGAACTGCGTCACGTAGAAGTGCGTGATCAGAGGGAATCGGTAAAGAAATGGTGCGTGGTGATAACTTCCGGTGAATGAACCGAGGAAGCCTGGGATAAACCGTCTGCACAGAACCGAGTCTGAACCGAAGCGCGTTTGTTTGGTTTGGAAACGAGGCTATTATGTACCAAAGCGAGGTTTATTAACACGAGAGCGAGGCTATTAACTTGAAAGCGAGGCTCTCTTTTGTTTCACGCTTGCTTACACCACGCAAAGTTGTCATAAATTAAAATATTAATGTAGTCACCGAGGCCGCAATGCATTGCGAGTTGGGGTTGGGCCCCCCCGCGCTGTCGATCCGTCGCTAGTTGCGCTTCACGGCATTGACAGAGCGAACATTTCAGAACGCTTTTTACTTCAAGTTTTCCGTTCTATTTTGTGATCCTAAAGTTGGTTAAAGAAGGGATTTACGAAGAAACAGCACTACACCTTCGTTCAAGATCGCTTGGAGAGGCTTCGGGCTCCTTCATGTGCCGTTTTGTGTAGTTCGTGTGTCATAATGTCGCTCTGAGGACGACAATGGTAAGCGGCCATGATTTTTGTTTTTACTTCTGCTCAAAACTCATCGTACGTGTGGAGATTCACTTCTGTGGCGCATACAAATGTTTGATTTGGTGAGGTTATAACTCTCTCTACTGGATTTGCTTTCAGGGGATAACGTTGGTCTTCCAGTTTTGAGACGATGACTATGTATGATCAACAAGTCGTTTTTCTGTAGTGGGGTTTGTATTGTACCGTAGTAGTAATGGCCGATCAACTGGTGGACGGGCCACCGAATAAACGGCAAAAGTTGGGCACACCGGATACTCCAACCGAAAATGCAGGTAAGTACTCATAGGAATACCTTTACTTAGGAAAGGACTTGGTTTGTAGCTATGATACGTCTCTCGAAGCATTTCGAAAGATCTTATTTAAATTTCCCTTCCCTTTAAAGAATTCATTGGGAAATTTTTGGACGACTTGGAACAGAGTTTACCCGAGGAACTCATGGGACCAGGCTCGATCAACAGTTCTGACGGGCTTACGAATGGAGATACAGCTGATGTAGCAACCACGTCACCCAGTTTACAGCACATTTTGCAGTCGAATTCTCCCATACTGTCAAGTAGCACGAGTACGGGGCTGAATTCGAATAGCACCACAACCACAGCAAGTGTCTCAAGTCCCAACAGTCCTTCTTTGACAACTCTTACTCCGGCTAAGTCTCCGGCGATTAGTCATTCTATATCTTCACCACCTTCAATGCCGGTTAGTACTTCTGGAACGCCGACTCCAGCTACACCACTAACTAGTGAACACCATCTTTCTTCGATTGGTTTGAGTCCTGCGCCTGCAGCGAACTCCGTTCCACTGTCAACAATGAATTCCGGGATGCAACCAGCTAATATGGCGCATAGCTTTTCCTCTGGAGAGTATAACTCTCTAGACGGGAATGCTTTAACTAATTCGAGTCCCATGATGGCTTCATTGAACGGTTCTAGCACAAGAAACGCTTTAAAAGCCATGAACATTGTACCGCGTAATGGACCAACTTCGGGTTACGGTCGCCCGAATTCGATGGGTTTGAACATGAACGCTTCTGGTTCTTCCCCGAACGCTTTCCCGAACTCGTTGAGCCAAATTCAGACGGATCCACTCTCAATTAAAATGGAACCGAACTTTATGACAGCAGCAGGATTAAATGGAAGCCTCGATCCACCAAGATCTTTACAAGCTAGTCAGGTAAGCATTCACGAAGTACGAGTGTTTTTATATCGTAGCTTTCTGATTTTTTGCCGCCACCAACATTAATCGCTTGCTCAACGCCGCATCTAAAGTGGCGTAGTGAACTGATGCAACGCTACACCCACTGCGATTTAAGGCTTTACGATTTGCTTAAACTTTAGGTTTAGGATTATGGAGGAATCCTTATGGAGGAATCCTTATGGAGGAATTCTCTAGATTTTGACAAGTGTGTGTTGCTCCATCCGCTCCAACATTAGACTGCAGTAGAAACCCTGGCTCCGAAACCCTGCAGTAATGTGGGTCATCGCATGGTTTTCTTGTTGTTTTGGGGTTGTGTGTGGTGTGTTTGTGTTCGACAGTCTTCTCCTAGATAACTAACTCGTGTAGCGTAGTGCGCGAGTTGTCGCGAGAAGTCCTTTAAAAAGGAAGTCCCTTTTTTGTGCGAGAAACCCCACACGAAGCGCTACTATTTGTTGTTTGTGTTTTCCAGATATTAGATTTTTCCGTAGTGGTGTTGTGAATCCGGTGTAGTACAGAAGAAAGCTTATTTAGTATTTATGCTTTGATGCAAGTTAAGTTTTTATTTAATTTTACGTTAGAAGCCTAATAATTTCTAAATGGCTAACTTCAAGTGTGTTTCAAAGAAATGTGTTAAATAATGTGGGAATAGTATTTTTAACTCGCTTTTTTTTGCACCAAACATTAACACTGGAATAACAGTGGTACTTACCGGGAACTAACACGTGAAATCTCGCATTGGCTCAACAATGTTTTAGCTAATAGGAAGAGAGTTAGAATAGATAAACCTGCTCAAATCACTGGAAATAAAAATTAGACCTGTTGACCCCAAAGTAATGTATCTGAACATTGAATATTTTTTTTGTTGTTGTTGTTGGAATGGCAATGCTGTGGTGGTATTTTAAAATTATATGTTTATCAAGGACAACCACAATTAGCTTTTGTAAGTTTGGATCAATAAGGTGCCATGGTAATGTTTGGCAGATCTCTTTCTCTTTCAGTGGTAGTGCAAACAGGTCAATGAATCTTGGCATCACTGAATACTGTTAGGTTCCAGGCTAATTTTTGTAGGTCGATCAAGTAAAATAGCTTATTACAGTTAAGTGAAAGCAACATCAATACCAGTCTCATTTCCTGTGAAGCCTGACGAAAGCATTGGAAATCTTTGTACCATAACTGAGTTTATTTAGGGCATGTTTTATGGACTGTATTCTGGAATAAGAATACATGGAATGATCACTACAAATCACTTTTATCAGCACTCTTTAGCCAGTGGAATTTGAATTGTATCTTTGTACCTTTATGTGGAAAATGTGCCTTAAAAGACTATTCCATCTATTCTTATTCTGGAATATGGTCAGTCAAATGTGTCCATGTTGCTTTTCTGTGTACACTTCTGTGTCATCCCAATCCAGTATAAACTGTTTTGAGGGTATGTTAGATCAAGTCGCTTACAAGTTTTCAGCCTTCAAAAAGATAAACTTTATAATAATTATTATTATATGCATGTTTCTCAAATATTGAAAACAACTTTTTGGGTTTTCAAATCGCTTTATCTGTCAAAATCTCTTCACATAAGAATTCTCTCTTACCTCCTTGTTTCTTCCAGTTGTGAAGTTTTCTCTTTCAGTAAGGAGGACACAGTGCCTCTCTGTCTTGTCCTGGAATGTTCACTTGATTAGTAATTAGACTGTGCTTTTAAGTTTGTTAATTCTGGTTAAGAAAGTGAAAATATTCAATGGTTAATTTAAAATATTCAGAAGAGCATTCAAGAACATATTTCCTTTGGTTTTAAACTGAAACCTGGATATGAGTTTTGAGTACTTTTAACCTTTTACCACTGGACGTGTTTGGGCTCAATTGGTGAAATCCAGAGTGCTAACTCAACCCTCCCCCCTCAGTTCCAGTTTGGGTTGCCCGGGGTAGTTAAATACTGCTGACTTTTTAAACTTTCCCCATGATGCCATTCAGCAGAACTCTATGGACTCGTCAGCAGTAAGTATGCTTTCTTCTGTAGGATTTCCAATGAAATGTGCTCTAATTTTGGACAAATAAGCCACTGTAAGAGAGCTACAGGACATTAAGTCTGAAGACGGCTGAAAAGTACTTGGTTTGCTTTTAGTAGGCCTTGTGAGGGGTTTCACAGGATGATTTTTCTGTTGTGTTTCTGCTTTGAGACACATGAAATAATTCTTCACTGAAATCCTGCAGTTGGTTGTCTTTTCCCCCTGCTCAACCTATTAGGATGTGTTTTTGTCACTTTAAAGCAACGGCTCGAGTCCAAATCACCGCTCTTGGTTTAGGGGTAAAAGACTTCTATAATAATCCTACAGGAGTCCCAGAGGGGGGGTCCCCTTGTGAATTTTTTGTTGATTACCCAGCATGCAATTGGAGATGGGAGCAGGAAATTGTGGTGGAGTAAAATGCAGTGTAAACATGGCGTGGTTCACAGTCGCTTGGTGTGTTTCGTGCAAACAAACCTGGTGGTTGGAAAGATTAAAGAAGGTATTGTAACGACTGAGTGTTGATTTTGTGTTTGCTTTTGATTTCAAGTGCGAATGGGAAGGGTTTTTGAGCCGATTTTCAGCTCCTCAAAATTTGTGAAAATCAAAGAAACAAGACAACATATCCAAAACAAATGAGTTTTTCTCCAAAGTGGGAGAGTCGAGCGATCCCTGTTATAGCTCTTGCTTTGAAGTCATTCATCCCTTGAAAAAATATTGCAACATCATATTTCCAGCATGTCTAGATTTGATGTAATAATTTTTCCCATGTACATGCTTCATATTGGCCACTTTTGAGGCCTGTAGTGGTGAAAGGGTTAATAAATACTGATGCCATTGTGAAGGTCACACTATCAAAGTGGGCTTTTTACTTCCTTGTTGTTCTCATTTCATGTTAATAGTCAAAGTCTTTGAATCAACTGATTTTTGACTAACACTTTGTACTAATATAAACAAAGATCTAATGGCAAAGATTTTAGATGTCAGTGTGCTAGTAGTCATTTGGACCTGAACTCTGAATTTCTAACCCCACCATAGCACGAGAAACAGTGTAGGGGTGGATTTAGGGGGGTGGGGTGGATTGGGTGGCTTTAGACTCTAGAATGTCAGATTTCCTGCCTTTCGAGAGCAGCTCTTCCTGCTCGTACGATATTTAATTTACTTACTTACGTTATTCATACTTATTTACCATTTTGTTTCGGTTTTATTTTTATGGAACTCTATTTATGTAATAGTTGTGTTATTCTGACCTTCATAAATTAAAGCCATGCAGAATATTTATTACATCCCGAAAAAAAAATGTATTCAAAATGGCACTATGTTTGCAGCCACCCCCCCTCAAAAAATCCTAGATCCGCCCCTGCAGTGAAGTATGCACCAAATGCAAAAATGGTACTACACTCAGCAAAAGTATTCCTAGAAAAAATGTTCCTACTGTACCTTCTAAAAGATCACTTTGAAATCAATAGTTTTGGAAAGTTTGGATGATATACAGTACTTAGCATATAAGCATTGATTTTGGTGGTTGTTTTTAAGCAATACATGGGTTGATTGTAAACAAGTATGAAGACCATATTGGAATGTATTTTATAAGGAAAAAAGTTTGTAAGAAAATACTGTTACACTATGTTGCTTGTGTCAACAATACCTTGAATGAAGAGCAAAAATAAGTTTTTTTATTATTGCATATATTTTGGTAATTAATTAGACTTTTTGGACTTTCTGTAATATTCTGGCCTGTTTTGTGTGCATAATTTTCAAGACTTGAAAGGAAAGTATTGAAATTAAGTTTAACAGGTAAATTGAAGTTTCAAATCTTCAGTTCTTATTTTCTCAGTCAAAGAAGTATTGTACAGTTGCACAAATCAATACCAAAAAGTGCTACAAGAATATTGGTAAAGATTTTTCTTGTGGTTGCCATTCTTGCAGGAGTTTCTAAATCTTTGCAATTTAGCTTGAATTAAAGATTAAGAAGGTGTGAGTATTTGTGTTCAATCCCTATTGGAAATACAAAAGAGGCAGCTCAGTTTGACAATAGTAGACAATAGTTTATTTAGTACCAGATTTACAACAGTGAATAAAAAAAATACATGTGTAACAACTTGGTAATAAGTACATGCCAACTGTAAAATCAGCTGATAAAGTGAATGAATTTACATTTGAAAAAAGGTCACTGAGAGAAATAAAGGCAAAATAACAACAATTTATAAATAGACACACACACATACATATTTAATAATGTACTATTTACAATATGTTGTATCAGATATACAATGGTGAGCCGCTTATATCCGATACAACATTGCCACAAATGTTGTAATGTACTTATGATATGCACCACATAGAATTTTAAACTTTGATTTCTTCCACCTTGCTATCTATGTGGGATGAATTAGTTTCTCACAAAAACATGTCCCACATCGAAGAGACAGTGTGTACGCAATAAGAGAGCAGAGCGTAGCATGCAGAAAAATAGGTCCCACATCGAAGAGATGGTGTGTACGCAGTAAGAGAGCAGATGTACTTTGTCATTTCACCCGGCCCGGGATAGGGGAAGTCGGTGATCGGTCGTGAGACCTCCTCATACTAACGCTGGCATGTTAGTATCCTGTATCATTCCATACAGGATTGTAGTTGGTTTATAGTTAGTACTCTGTATCATTCGATACAGAATACTAATAGGCTAACTAGAATTTTGTATGGGGTTTAGAGTGTATTCACGTGACCTGAATGCTGGGTCTGGATTGGCTAGTACCCTTATGAATTATTAATGACTATAATAAATATATATACAAGAGTGATATAAGTACAATAGTAGAATGAATGAAAACTGGAGGATTGATAGTTAACAGTGGAGGCTATACTAAAGTAATGTAAGTGCGCAATGAGGCTATTAATTATCAGTTAGAATCAATATTGGTGTAACTCTCCAGTAGATAACTTGTCAGTCTCTTTCTTTAGTTTTGAGCTCTTTGATATTATTATAAATACTATTGATGTTTTATGAACCAAATCCTCTAGTGGTCCCCAACAAAGAACAAAATTTTGTTTTGTCTGTTTGACATTCAAAAAACTGAGTTTTGTTGTGTTTGTGAATGTGTTATTTTTTGTCTTCTCTGCAACATCTTCTCCACAATGGTTACAAGACTAGTAAGCATTTATTGTAATAACAGTCAAATACTTAGAGCTGAAAACTGTTGTTGTTCATGTTAACTAGAACAAATACTCTTCCACATGAAGTACTAAGACAATGCAAGTACTTTAAATACTCAAAGAAATTTGAACAGGTATTTTTAGTGTCTTCTCCGCAACAGTCATATTTAAATTTCTTGTGCTTCCCTCTAATAATTCATGGTCAATTATAACATTGGTTTGGCTAGACCTAAGTGGCAACTGTCACACCAGAGCAAAAAGAATGTGATTGATAATTTTTATTTCTTTGTATACTTAATAAATGTCTCTGATTTGTCTTCTCCGCAACAGAGGATTACTGTGGAATGACCCTTTATTGGAAAGATTACCATTTTCTGTCTTAAGAAAAGAATGTCTGGTCAGTCAGATTTTTGTTAGGGACAGAATAAAGGGAAACCATTTGTAAACATTCAATTCCCATTTTCTTGTCACAGCCATCTGGACTTCCAGGAACAGCAGCTGCTGCAGCTGGAGGTGGTGTATCAGCATCTCAACCTCCGACAGCAGACCCAGAGAAAAGAAGATTAATACAACAGCAGTTAGTTCTCCTTTTACATGCGCACAAGTGTCAGAGAAGGGAACAACAGGCTGCAAATGGTGAAATAAAAGCCTGTAATCTACCACACTGCCGAACAATGAAAAATGTGTTGAATCACATGACAACCTGTACTGCAGGAAAGACTTGTCAAGGTACACGACGGAGAAACTCTTTCTGAAGGGAGTCTTGGGGCTTTTGAAGTAACATTTTGAAAATTAAAAAAATTTGAAACCATTATTTTCTCTTTCCTGTTGTTTTTGTGGAAGGAATTACCTGATGACATTAATTACATTTTTTATTCATTACAATATCAGAATTACTTGTTTTTGCAGACCTTTTTTAGAGTGAGCTATGGTTTCATACGGGAGGGTACAGTTTGCAGTTTAAAAATCTCTAGAGCCAAGGGGAAATGCTGGAACAAAATTCTTTAAACTTAATTGTTATACCAAGAGAAATTGTTTATAGTGGAATGATCTGACTTTCTAATGTTGGTGAAATAATTCGTAGTTAGATAGTTTTCATTTTAAAATGCTTATTGGTATTTTAGTGATAAAAAGGTAGATTTGCTGTGGTAAAAACAAAGAGGTCTTAAATTAGTCACTTACAAAATGACACATACAAGGATTTAGACATGCCATTTGCTTTCAAGTGAGTCTATAACCAAATGCTCTATATTACTATTTTAGTGGCACACTGCGCATCTTCAAGGCAAATAATTTCACACTGGAAAAATTGCATGCGACAAGACTGTCCAGTGTGTCTTCCTCTCAAGCACGCATCAGATAGAAGAAACCAAGGTACATCTGTGGTGGCTCGTTGAGGGAATAACAAAAGTGTTGCTGTGATCGATACTACTAGAGCAAATTTTGTATGAGTGGGACAAACTGGCACTAACTGCGGCACAGTTACTTTGCAACATGCAGTGACTTCGACATGGTTGCCCTATTGTTTCTGTCCTGCTGGTCCAATCAAATTATAGAGTTATGTGTACATTACGGACATGCCATGATTTTCCCTACTCAGAGGAAATCTGCTCTAGTAGCATCAAACAAACATAGGACATTAATCTCCTTTTATTAAGTAGGAATACTTTGTCGACCTGCTTACATAAGTATTTATTGCACATATTAAGTTGTGCTTTTCATCCAGGAAGTACATGAACTTTGTTATGATGGAAATTTGAAAGAGCTGGAATGAGGAACCTACACCTTTTTTTGTTACTCCAAACAATTCCCTGATGATTTTTCATATTAAATGCATGATAAATCAGTCCAGGCGAAAGTAGTGTGCTTTATTTTGGAGCTGTGTTAGCAATTGCATTATGCAAATTGAATTTGCTTTGTATTTTCTCTTGTTAAATGCTGTCTCTAATTTGTACAGCTGCCAATGTAGGAATGCAAAGAGCATATCAAGCACTTGGTTTGAACTACAGTGGAAGCAATGGTGCTCCCAACTTTGCATCCTTAGGTAAGAGTACAATATGCTTGATACAACTACTTCTGGAGAATGGTTGTTTGCTGTATTGAGCTATTTACAGATGAAATAGAATGTCAGAAGTTTTAACCATAAGTGTTTTTATGCTTCCCAGGTTTGACTGGGAATAAATCGTTTGGAGAGACAATTGCAGGAACGTCAAGGTATGTTATCCTTACATTGCAGTTCTGTAGTATTATGCCACTCTGCTCAGTCTTGAAGTACTTTGAATAATATTTTATTGTAAAGTATCCTTAGTGAAGGAAATTTGATTTTCCACTGGCTGAGGAATGAAATAAGTGGGATTTTTTTTCTCACACGTCACTGGGGCCTGGGCCTCTTCGAGGGGGGTTAAGCATCACATGACATGAAGGTCAGATCAGTTTGCATTTTTGCTGGCTGCCATCTGACTTCCCACCCACCTATGCACCCTAAAATTCCAGTTTTAAGGTTACATTACAATACTCTATTCTCGCTACGCCCATTGCAGTGAGGCTAGTCAGACATAGTATGCTATGAGCCTGTAAGAAGTTATTGTTATAATTGGTTAATGAAGGGTAGGTTGCGGTGGTTAGCTTGACATAGCTCTCAGTGGTGTATGAGAACAGTGATTGAGAACAGCCCAGGTTAAGTGTGACTGCCAGAGGTATATGTATTGTTTTCTTTGTGGATGCAAAGAATCCCAGCAAACCATTTGAATAAGAAATAAGAAATAAGAAAATATATGAATATAGGGCTGTCATAATTTTTTTAATTTTCTTAACAATTGTGAAAAATAGCTAGTCTTTTTGTGCCATTAGCTACAACTGTGGCTTTAAGTTTTACATTACAGCAGATGCAGGTTGAGCATTTAACAGTGGCTGATTTTGTGTTCATTGCAACGGTTGATCGCTCATGTTTCTAGACAAAATTTGACAAGTTGCTAACCCAAAATGTAGATGTTCTCAGTTTCCTGCGCTTTGTGTTTCTTTCATTTAATCTGTCTTTAACCAAAATTCAAGTTGGTAAAATACTTCTACTAATCATTTAATTGTTTTTAATGGTGAGAAAGTTGTAAAATATTGAGTGTTTCACTTAAAATCATATTTTGCTTACTCCTGCGACTGCCATAACATACAAAACCAACAGATGACAAATTGGTTAGCAATATGACAAATTGTGTCTAGAAATGTGAGCGATCAAGCCTTACAATGAACACAAAATCAGACACTGTTTAAATGCTCAACCTGAATTCGCTCTAAGTAGCCGGCAATCATTTTAGTTGCTGGCGATAATTGCTGGTAGCAGGTTTCTAATGACAGGCATGTAATGAGAATGCTGCACTGTGGAAATACTCTGGGGAGAACACTGAAACTACAAACTGGTTTGACAAGCCTTATACTCTTGTCAATTACATGATCACCATTCATGGGACATGTGCATTTAAAATGCTTATTTTTCTTAATTAATTTGTAGTACTGGGTCTGCAGCTAATAGGGGACCTAAGGAATGGCACCAACATGTTACTCCTGATCTTAGAAATCATCTTGTACATAAGCTGTAAGTACTTAATTACATCCCTGTTGTGCAGTTTTAGAAAAATAGCAAATCTGATTCAATGGAAAATTCAGGCTTTGTTTTAGAAAAGAATAGATTGCATTCATAATGGTCACATCCTGATTTGCATTATTTGGGAAACTAATGCCACCACATTAAAACTAGTAATTGTGTTTAGTTTTGGAGCAATGTGGAGAATTGCTGTTTAGTTATATGCATTTCAATGCAGAAAAAAATAAAGCAAGGCTAATGGCTCCATTGTTTTTTTATACAAATCACTAATTTCAAATGGCTGTAACTTCATTGCTGTTTAAGCAACAACACACAAATTTCACAAGATCAGTAGTGTCAACATGCTCTTTCACACGTGGCAATGATAATGTTTTCTGACAGTACATTTGGATAAACTAACAGAATTACACATTTATAAATTCATAAGGTCTACGACTTTCACCTTGGCTTCACTCCACTGCTCAGCTACATTTTTCCATACTGTTTCAATCTAAGTAATATTAGCTGACGATTTATTACAGATTTGCTGAAAATGTTACTAACAAGTATTCTCTTTTCTATTAGGGTTACCGCAATCTTTCCAACACCTAATGATCCCACTGCTATGAGAGATCGACGCATGAGTAATCTACTAAACTATGCTAGGAAAGTAGAGGGTGACATGTATGAAACTGCCAATTGCAAGGTAACATTCAGGTTTTATTGATGCACTGTTGAGGTAAATAAGTATTAAAGTTATTAATTAAGATTTCTCTGATCAACCCCTTCTTTTTCATGACGTGTTGTTTGTAACCAAAAGTAGAAACTTAAGAATTGTTTTGTGCATGTGGAATTACCTCATTCCTGTATAGTTTTTACCTATTGCCTAAACGCATCCAGCACCAATTAAAACTTTGTCACACAAGGTTTTGGCTATCGTCTTTTGCCCCTCAAATTGGTGCTGGAACACAGTAATTGGCTTTATTGAACATGGTGAAAAGTAATTCATTAATTATAATGACATGAACATTATTTTTGCCTCACTTGTCAAAAATGTGTCTTTGTCTCTTGAAAAAATTGTTGTTGTCATAAACTAAAAAAACACTGGTGCTGTATAATATACCAGCAATCAAAGGTAGTACTATTGTCTGTTTATTTCGGCCTTAAAAACTTGTCCAAATCATCTGACAATAGAGACTGCCATGGAACAACATTAGATCCAAGATGGTGGTGACTAAAATGTTTCCCTCCAAGTTTTTCAACAAATTTTAAGTTTAGATCATATTGCCAACAATTTAACGGCAATTTGTTCCAACGGCCAGATTTTTCTTTAAGTAGTACTGTATCTTAAAAAGATAAAAGTTAATTTAGTAGGACAGTAATTCAGCGCTTTTTGTGAAAACCTCAAATGGAAAGAAGCAAAGTAATCAGACCAGTGTTCATTATTGTTAAATGATTGGCCATAGTCTGCTGTCCGACAGGCTGCAGCCTGTTAACTGAAACCAGGGGTTTAATTAGAACCCAGCTACTGCCAGAGTTTTGGCGGCTACTCATTCTCATACAGCCTCCTACTCTGTCTGTTACTGCTGATAAAACTATTGAAATAAAGCAAATACATACACTTACTTTTCTTTCATGGCCACTTACTCAAAAATATATTGAAAGTCCTGTGTAACTGTGCATTACAGGAGGAATACTACCACTTGTTAGCTGAAAAGATATACAAGATTCAGAAAGAGCTGGAGGAGAAAAGGCAGAAAAGACTAATGACACAAATGAGAACATTACAGCCTCCTGGTACTCCCCAAGTACCACAGAGTACATGTAAGTGGCAGGATTACACTGTTTCTCTCAGGGTTCAAAATTAGTGGTTGTCCGAGACAACTAAAATTATGCTTGGGCAACCAAATCCTTATTGAACCTGAATTTTCAGGGAATTAGTATCCCAAAATATCCTCTTTTAATTGTGAATAAAGTTACACCAAAAGACGAAGGCATTTGCAAGAGCTACAACATAACCATCAACTCCACTTGCGTTGTAGAGTGGGTTTCCAACTTGCTTTTTTGCAGCAGTATCTCCAAACATAGTTGTTTGTTGTTTAGTGAAGAACAGGGGCAAGGGCAACCTAAATATTCTTGGGGTAACTAAATCATGTTTGGGGGTTCCCCCTGGGACAAGTAGACAATCATAAACATTAATTTCTTGAATTCCTTGCTGTTTTGATTATTTTTTTATGGTTTCAATCCTAAATAAATAAATTTATTTTTTTCAGTTACTATGTTGCTTGACCCAAAGTTGATGAATAAATGTTTGCCAGTCAAACTTGGGTTACTGATAGTCTCAGGTCATTGGCTGATTAGCTTAGAAAAGAAACCCACTTTGAATTTGATAAAGTGGTACACAGTGGATTCAGGTTGAGCAGATTTTGTGTTCGTTGCAATGGTTGATCAGTCATATTTCTAGACACAATAGGAGATATTGTAGTTGAGTCTACGAATAGCAGTTTCAGCGGTATTGACCCGAACGCCTCACTTCAATGTAATGAAGCGCCATTGAAACCATCATTCTTACACGACACCAACACCCTCCTAAACAAGCACAACTAATTTAGATACACAGTTTGAATAGCGCTTCATTACATTGAAGTGAGGCGTTCGGGTCAATACCGCTGAAACTGCTATTCATAGACTCAACTACAATATCTCCTATTTGACACATTGCTGATGAAAAAGTAGACATTCTCATTTACTGCACTTGTGTTTCTTTCTTTTGTTCAATCTGTCTTTGATTGAGATAGCCTGACATACAGTCGCTGCCTCCACTTGTTCCAGGATCCACTCCCCGAGAGGGACATCTGAATTCAATAGCCACTAATGCTGTCCGGTGACATCATGCACTACAGCAAATTGCAGTAGTGATTTGTATTGGTCAATTCTATAATTATGTGCATCATTCCACACTAAATATTTTGGATCAAAGATGTTGTTTGAAATTGTCGTACATTGTTTTGTGTTGGAAAGCTGTATCCACAACAAGAGAAATCACTTCTAGAGTTTATCATGGAGAAATGATTTTGTAAACTTGCCGACAGGTTATGGAAAGTTCTTGATTTTTCAAATGGCTCAACTCGTCGCCAGTGCCATCACACTGCATATACAGTCTGTCTCGGAAAGCATTTATTTTAGTTTACCGTAAACATGGCACCTGGAGTTTAAAAGCTCAAATTTGGAGAGAAAATTTGAAAGGAAAATCAAGATTAGAAAGCTGCATCACCTTCCTTGCCTCATCAAACTTTCAATGATATAACTCTGTAGTTTCACCCATAATTTTAGATCTGAAAGTGTCTACTAATTACTTACACATATACAATAGAACTTTAATAGAACTTAATGTTAATTTCTGGAAATTTATTGAACCTTTTCTAGATGTTCTCACAGATAAGCCACACTCCCAATTTGCAATGAAGATTTTGGGTAAAAAGGTGCGGCTTACATTGTATCTGCCTGTGTTTACGGTATATCTCTTCCCTAATTGTATTGATGAAGGATGAAGGCCTTCCTCGAAACCCTAAACATCCCAGCAGCATGTGTTACAGCTGATAAATGGAGGAAATGGTTCTATAAACAAAATCAAAGCGGGCGAGTTTTGCAGTGGTTTGGTGGGGAAGAGGAGTGTTCATTTGTAATATCAGTAGGTTCGATCACATTACTCCCATTTTATATAAACTACACTGGCTACCCGTTAAACATAGAATTGATTTTAAAATCTTACTTATTACCTACAAAGCTATAAATGGACTCGCTCCGGCATATATAACTGAACTTATCAAATGTAAGACTACTTCAAGATATAACTTTAGATCGTCTAAAGAACTTCTGCTAGAGCGACCAAGAATGAGAACATTGATCACATTGGGTGACCGCTCTTTTGCGGTAGCGGCACCCACACTGTGGAATGTCCTGCCCGCTAAAATTCGTAGTGCTTCTAGTATTACGGCTTTTAAGAAGTTGCTAAAAACCTATCTTTTTGGCAAAGCATTTCAACAATAGTATTGTATTACCATTCTTATACAACACGTCTATATTTATATACTGTATATATTCAATTATGATAGATTTAGATATACTATACACATTACTTAGTTAGGATTAGTATATACGTAAGCCTATAGGCATTTGTAATGCGCATGTGAGCATCTGCCAATGGAACACGCGCAATATAAATACTAAATTTATTTATAATTTATTATTCATTGGGAATACTGTCGACAAACTACACTGTATGTCAAGTCTGGTAATTTTGGAGTGATTGAAAAATAAGGATGATTTTCAAAACTGGCATAAAGTCAACTGCATAATTTATGACATAAAAAGACATGGTGGTGAAGCAGGTAAAATTTTAATATAACACAAAACTCCAACTGCGACACTCACCTGCTTTGATTTTGTTTATAGAACCTGTTCCTCTTGATTGGCTGTAACACATGCTGCTGGGATGTTTTAGGGTTTCGAACTAAAGCAAATGCTCTCCGGGACAAACAAACTGTACACATGCAGCGTGATGGCGATATGTTGACTCGCACTGACGACGAGTTGAGCCCTTCGAAAAAAAGCACACACTATCCATAACCCGTAGGCAAATTCACAAAGACATTTCTACTTGATAAAACTCTAGAAGCGATCTCTCTTGATGTGGATACAGCTTTTCCACACAAAACAATGTACAACAATTTAAAACAACATTTTGCAGATCTTTGATCCAAAATATTTAATGTGAAAGTATGCACATAATTATAGAATTGACCAATCAAAATCAGTACTGGGATTTGCGGTAGTGACATCACCAGATAGCATTAACGGCTATTGAATTCAGACGTCTCTCTTGGGGAGTGGACCCTGGAACAAGCTGAGGAGGCGGCTGTATTTTGTGCTATGATTGAGATTCAAGTAGGTAGAATACATGTACTATTGTGGCCAAATAATTTCATTGTTTTTAATGTGGAGAAAGTAGTACAATATTGAGTGTTTGATTTCAAGTCATGTTTTGCTTACTCGCACGACTGCCACAATGTACAAAACCATGTCACCAAAAGATGCCAAATTGGTTAGCAACATGTCAAATTGTGTCTAACACAAAATCAGCCACTGTTAAAAGCTTAAGCTTAACGTAAAAGATGGCAAAGTTTGGTATAATAATTATTTTCTCCTCCTTTCAGCACCTTTTCATCAGATGAATGGTGGTGACCAAGCTGGTGCACAGATCATGTCAGCCCAAGTTGTAGCACTGGAAGCTGCTCAACAACACAGACAACCTCAGTCACAGTTGAATGATCAGTTGACCCAATTATCACCTCAACAGCCTGGGCCACCAACATCTCAGTCAGTGACCCCTGCATCCCAGTGTTCGCCAAATCCTCAGTTACCGTCTCTGTCCAATGCTCAAGCTCAAGTTCAAGCTCAGGCTCTAGCTAAGGTTCAGGCTCAGGCTCAGGCTCAAGCTCAGGCTCAAGCTCAGGCTCAGGCTCAGGCTCAGGCTCAGGCTCAGGCTCAGGCTCATGCTCATGCTCAGGCTCAGGCTCAGGCTCAGGCTCAGGCTCAGGCAGCAGCCCAAGTACAGGTTCAAGCAAAACCTCAAGCTCACACACAACTCCAGGCTCAATCTGGAACTGGAAAAGGTCAAGGAAAAAATCAGATGCCGTCTCCAGGAACCCCCCAGCCATTATCTAATGAAAAACCCCAGAACTATATGCAGTCTCAATCACCAAAGCCAACAGGTAAAGGAAATGGTCCACCAAGCCCACGGGTAGCCTCTTCTACCATAGGAAAACCAGAAACTGCTGAGAAGCAAGTATTGCTGACGTCGAAAGAGTCTCCTAATACACAGCATCTACCAAAGAACCAAAAAACGGTAAAGCTGTAAGAGAGGATTTGGATGGGAGTTTCTGTTGGATTCATTGAATCAAACTAGCCACACAGTATTAATAACCCTTTCAGCCCCAAACACTACATTTGTTGTGCTTTACTGGTTACTTGCTTTGAGGATTTCAGTCTGGCTAAGTTGAAGGAGCAAGGCCCTGAGATTGACACATAACATAATGTATAGACAAATGATCCTACTGAACTGTATTTAGGCATATTAAAATTGAATCATTTCATCTAAATCCTCCTTTCTTTGCAGAAGTTAACTACAGTTTACATTATTTCATTTCAGAAAAAAGACTAAGTTACTCACACTGACAGAAAAAAATAGTTCTCCTCAGATTCTAAATTTTCTTACAGAAATGCATGTTTCACATCAATTATAGGCTTTCAAGTTTCCACTAACCTCACTTTCTGTCCCTGAACACTGAAACTTGCCCAGCACCAAGCCACCATTCCATAAGCACTTCAGAGCAAGCTATAGTTCAACCACTCTGACCGCAAAGCATGCTGGGAAATCCAATCCACCGGCGACATAGCACTCCCCCATCTTCATTCTTCAAAATATGTACTAAGTCTAAAGCCATTTCGACCTAATACCTTCATATTGGAATCAATGGCAAGTAAATATTGTCCAATATTCCAAAAAAGCTATGATAGGTGGCTCCAGATCCCATTTATAAAGCCCACGCTAAAGTGTCAGAAGACGTCCTGGCCCATTCACAAGTGGGAAATGAGGCTCTTTCTCTGTCACAATAAACTGGCACAAACTCGGTTCTTTGAGAAAGTGCTGATTGAAGCTCTCATCAGACTTAATGATGTCCTCTGAGGACAGCACTCTATAAATGGCAAAAAAAGGCTTTAAAAAGCCTGAAATTCTCTGTATTCCTCCAAACAAACTTCCTGCCAGCTCCGTCAAGTAATCCACAACTGCTTTCAAAATGGCTGTCTAAAACTTTGAGCCCCCAGTATTATAGGTCAGTTGAAAATTCCATGGTAACAATGACTACAGTTTACTTTGGGGGGGAGGGTTCTGTTTGGTCTAGAAATAGCTAAAAATCACTTCCAAAGACTCAGGGCTGAAAGGGTTAAGTAATCTGCTGTTAAAACATTCAATAAAAGTTGTACATTAATTTTGTTGGATGTTAGTATGAGGCAGAATATTGTGTAAGACTTCGTAGTCACTCAGGCACTATTGTTAGTAATGTAACATTTAGTTCTTTTTCGTGATGCAGTTTTTAGAAGCAACTCAACAACCTTCACGGTCACCTGCTCAGTGCAATACTCAAAAGGTAGAAGAAGATGTGAAACCAGTTGTGTCAGCTCTTCAGACACATTCACCTGCACCACAGTCCACTGTGGGTACAAACCTACCTACTGCAGGCACAACGAGATTCCCATTCAAGAAAGGTAACAGATGCTGTGGTATCAGGCCCATATCCAGTTGGGTGCACAGCTCTCTTCCCCCCATGGCCTGTTGAGGTCCACCCAAAATGCAGGAAATGCCATTTCAGGGAAATTTCCAGGGGCACATGCCCCCAGACCACACTAATAGCTTGTGCTTGCCATGCTCATTGTGTGCCTACATTGCTACGCTTGAACCCCCCATATAAAATCTTGGATTTGGTATGATGTGTGTGTAACAGGATCATTTGTGACCCTTCACGCAAAAACCTGGCATAAGAAAAACAGTTAGAAATCAATTTACAATTTCAACGCATTTAGGACCATTGAGAATGCATTGTAGATAATTTTCAATGTGTGGCAAACATTGTCAAAGCATTATGCACCAGTCAATTCCAGCTTGTGGTAAGGTCAGGGCAGCTTTTGAAACAGTTCCAAGTTTTGCTTGAACTTCTGCCATTAACCTGTATTTATATTTAGCAGCATGATCTCATGGTTTTATAAGTGGAAATGTTTAAACATTGAGATTTATTTCCAATGCATTAATGTTCAAAGCATTTAAACATTCTGACAAAGCGTTCAGGGCATTTAATGTTGGAAATGCATTGACAATTAATGGAAATTCTGATAACTCCCCTTAGGTTTTCACGTTTAGGGTCACATATTATAGGTACAACCTTAACAGTCAGGAAAATCATCTTCACAAATGGGTATTTTCCCCCGGCTCCCAGCCTGTTATATATCCCTGTTATAGACAAAGTAGATTTCACTTCAGGCATTGAAGTCCACAGTAAATGCTTGTGCTTTAGAAGGAGCAGTGAAGGATTGGTGGTTGTTCTCTTTTTCAGTATTCTTACCAGAAGAGCTTCGTCAAGCTCTGATGCCTACGCTTGAAAAGCTTTACAAACAGGAGCCAGAGTCCCTACCCTTTAGAACACCAGTTGATCCAAAATTGCTAGGCTGTTTGGTAAGTTTTTAAGCGTTACTACCATACTTCTTTGAGTTCCTTTGTTCTAGCTGGTTTCCCAAAAGCTTTTCATTGTTTTACTTTAAAGTTTTGTAAAAGAGTAGCATCAAAACATTTCCCATCATTTGCATGACTAGTCTCTCCACTAAATATTTGTGAGTAGGAGGTCAACATAGGTACAGTACTGCTCATGAGTCATAAGTCAAATTTCTACTCGTTCCAACTTGTTGCTCGCAAGAACGAGTGAACCTGTCAAGTCATGAATATTCTGCAATAGAATACTCGCAAGTAGCGAGTCAGAACAAGTAGAAATTTGACTCACGAGTTGATGTTACGTTACTCGCGAGCGGTACTGTAAGTAGGCATCTGTGATAAAATTCGGGGCAAAAGGCAAAGTTTCATTTTCTATTGATCAGAAAATAACCAGCAATATACCTCGAAGCAACCACAGATGTACCTCAAACCACCCACCGGCTTGTTTTGAAAGCCCTTTGTACTGTTATTAGTCTGTTTAGTTTCTTGCAGATGGCCTTAATTGTTATCTGTGAGTTGTCTTAGTTGTGAGGCTTTTACTAACCAGTCTTCCTTACATGCCTTTAGTCTTATTGAATGGAAGGGAAATAAGTTAATAAATAGTCTTAGCAATATTATAGTGTGTTGGACTACAAATTAATATAACTGTTGTGTAATGGTTTAACATATCTTACCATGACTGTATGTTTAGGTTTCCAACTTAGCACCTAATTGTAATGCAGTGTTATTTTTTGGGTGCAATTTGTACAATATTTTCACACTTTGTTTACATGGGAACAAGTTCACATCTGTACTTTCTAAGCACAGTGCATCCATTATATTTGTAAACTCCATTATCTGTTAGGATTTCTCAATTGTTGTAGAAGGAATTTTGTTCTCCTAAAAATGATACAGACTTAGTTGCCTAGTTCTTCATCATGTGCACTTTTCTACTCTTGTTTATGATGAATTAGCTGTTTCAATCACTTGCAATAATAATTGTTATAAAGTGACTATTTTCTAGAATGTGCACACTATAATGAATTATTGTGTTTATAGATTGAAACCACATATTTCATGTTCTGTTTCAATTTCAGATGATGAATCAAAATAATTGGGTGTAAAATGTTCCCCAAAATATATATTTTTGGAATAATTGTCTCCTATGACACAACAAATGTCCCCAAATTTAAAAAGCAATGAGATATATCCCACTGACTTCTAGAATGAACACTGGTAATGTTTGAAAAGGAAAAATAATTGCAGAATTTTATTCCTTTACAACCTTTTTGGACAATTTTAGGATATGTGTATCTGTGTAAAAATGTTATGCTCTCAACCTAATCTTGAACAATAACATTGACACTCCATTTCTGCTATTTTCGAATGACCTTGAACTGTGAAAAAAGTAATGTTGTGTTCCACGTTGTATAATGCATCATTGTAACATAGACAAAATTATTATTATAGACAATGGAACACCTTGTTGTAGACAGTCACTGGGATGTCAAAACTCTGGGGAAATTTTGTTTCTCAATTGTTTAAGTTAGGTTTCAAAAATAAAAACATGTTTCTTGAGTTTATTAAATACAATATTTGAAGAATAGTGTGCTCCAGAAATGTGCTTTTATATTATTTTGAAACCCAACATAAACAAGTGGGAAGCAAAATTTTCCCAGAGATTTTCAGATTATGAAATAAAAAAGGCCCTTCCTGTCTACAACAATGCATTTTATTGTCTACAACTATACATTGTCTCATTTTTACTTTTTTCACAGTTCAAGGAGCAGTAATTTGTACAAATCAGTTAAATTGGATGTCAAGCTGTTCATTTTATCAAAATCTTTTTGAGGCTAGTTATTTTTCCTTTCAGATTAATGTGAGTACAAACCCTCCACTTGTCCTGGGCCAGTAGATGAAAGATTTTTTTCGAGCTCAGGGAAAGGAGAGTTCCAAAGTTTGTTAATTTAAGCTGGTTATTGATGTTGTTGATGTTCCTCTGATCATGAATCAACTTTGTCTTTGGCTAAAAGAAATGGAGAGATACTAGATTACTGTGGGAGTTGAACAAGTTAAATAAGTTATGGTTTTGTGCAAGTCGATTAGAAACTAATCTTCTTCACATGTGAATACTTTCCAGTCAGAGTTTTCTCTTTTACCCTGAAGTGTAATGTTACAGGTCTTTTACTGATGATTGTGTGTGGTTTGCCTGTGTTTCAGGATTACTTTGACATTGTCAAGCACCCTATGGATCTATCTACAATCAAAAGGAAACTAGACACTGGTCAATACAAGGATCCATGGGAGGTGGGTTGAGTATGAATTTGCCAGTATTCAGTATCTCTGTTCCTTAGAAGTGCATATATGGGGTCCCCCAAGAATAGCCATTCAGCCATCCAAGTTATTGCCATTTTCATTGAAGTGCGATGGTGGAAGTTTCAAGTCTCATCAGTAGAATTCAATTAAGCTGACCATCAATCAAACATGGTGTCTTTTCTAAAACAGCTTTCAAACACATGCTATCTAGAGTTAACTAATTCTGGGCAGAATACGTTTGATTGACCAGAGTTCCCACCATCAGAGAAACGATCAGGGAAAACCAAAAAAATCAAGGTCAGGGAATAGTCAGGGAATTTAGGATTTGGTCTGGGAAATCCCACATTTCAATGAAAAGTCAGGGAATTTTTATTTCAGGCTTCACATATGGTACTTACTGTTTTGGGCTGTTCTGTTCAATCCCTCTGTCTCAGAATAATGTGCTGGAGGTTGGTGAATAATGCTTTTTGGTCAGTGTAAAGTCAGGAATTTTTCCTGAAAATGTCTGGGAACCCTGTTGGAGCCTGTGCCATACCTTTGTTATCTTTAAAATTTGCCCTTTCTGCCAAAGGAATGGCATCTGTGTGACTTTTAGTACTGGTATCTCTTGCGTTATGCTATCATGCTGAGCATGCACCAATTCTCTGTTCCAGTACTGTGATGATGTGTGGCTTATGTTTGACAATGCATGGATGTATAACAGAAAGACATCCAGAGTTTATAAATATTGTACAAAGGTAAGTTTTGTTTATTGTTATCATTCTGGATGGTACATGTAAATCACAAAATATCAATGCACTTTTATCCAACTGCTGCATCCATTAAAGAATTATAAAATTATAAAATAAGCTTTTTTTAACTGAAAAATGGCATATCAACCGTCAAAGTCAAAACCTGAGAAACTAAGTCTAATTTGTTAGTATAAACAAGCCACTGTTCCATATGCTGCCTGTTTTAGGACCTGTTTTCTCTTTTCATCTTATTCCCTGGGATATGTGGACTAGTCCAACTCACTTTGAATAGATATGTGGACTAGTCCAATTGTTGTAACCAGATTTTCCAAAATCCAGGTTTTCTAAGACACTTACAGCTCATCAACCTGACAAAAATACTGAAAAATCGAAGCTAAATAGATGTCACTGGAAGTCTTTCTCAATCTGGTTTTCATCACCATCTTCATTGTAGACTGCTGACCACAATATTTGAAGGCTCCAATATGGTGGACAATGATTTTTGTGAGTTTCGGAGCAGATTTCGAAGCATTTTTTGAAAGTAACTCAGCTAACACTGCAGACCCCAATTATATGACCAGCTGGAAATCAAAGTAATATCCAGTCTAGACTCACTGGCAATTGACTACTGAGCTTAACTGGGCAGTTGTGTATTGTTTATTGAAGTTTGCTTATCTATTTTATGCACTAACATTCATTTTATTTCATTTGTCTTGACAGTTGTCTGAAGTGTTTGAATCAGAAATAGATCCAGTCATGAAGTTATTGGGGTATTGTTGCGGTAGAAAGGTATTAAATCTCCTTTATCAAACTCATTAATAATTCATGAAGCAAAAACTAAGGAAATGACTGAGAGATAAGTGATCTGTAAATCTGATACATATTTTGTCCTGAATAAGTTGTATCGGCAAAATAACTGAAAACATGACAAGTCAGATACAGAATTTGTGTCTGTGCTTTATGGGATTTACAAACTTTCAGCTCAAGTTTGTAAATCCCATAAAGCACGGACACAAATTCTGTATCTATTACTTATTTGTCCTTCCCATCAGTGTTCTCCAGATTGAAGCATTGGTGGCCAACATTTTCACTGCCTATGCAATTCTGAAGTGATGTCTGCTTAAATTGACAGCAAAAGTATAAGCCACTCATTCAATTCCTCTTCAATTTGTTGTTACTGGCCACTTACAGTATACGAAATGTCTGGAGATTACTGTCCCATCCAGGGCTTGAAATAGTGACTAAAAATATGTTTGGCGACTAAGACTTACTGATTAGTTGCCAACTCGGTGTCTAACATTAACTTGCTGGCGAGTAGATTTTTCTGCAGCAACTGAGGATATAATTATGTACTTAAGTGACTGTTAAGTTTTAGCTCATCATCTACTGCCATTCTTCTTTCAGTATGTGTTTCATCCTCAAGTTTTGTGTTGCTTTGGGAAACAGCTGTGTACGATAACGCGAGACACAGCGTACTATACATATCAAAATAGGTGAGTTACTAGCCAATCCAACAATAAGCAATTATCTTATTTGTTCAGTAGTTGAAAAACATAATATTAAAGGAAGAGAAACTGAAGAAACTAAAATTACAGTACAGGTTATCTGAATAGCAAAAGCTAATCTGGCAGATAGTGCTATCAAGTTAATTAAAAGTAAGATGAGGTTGGAAATATTGTAAACTTTGTGAAAAAATAAAAGTTAAAAAAATTATTGCTCAACTCTGTACATTTCAGGATGTGTTGTCAAATTTTCACTGAGTCCAATGAATAAACACTTCAAGAATATACAGTTCTCCAAAAGTACTCCGACCTGTATTGGGCTGGGGAATACGTTTCCACTTTTTACCACATGAACTGTGGAATTTATTGTGGTTTTTCGTATCTGGTGGAGTACATTATCTTTAACAGACTGCGAGATCTCATGTTGCTGAATATTATAGTGTATGAAAAGAAAAGTCTCTACTTTTACCACACAACCATGGTTTTTGTACCCAGCTTGGGCATTAACAGACTGTGAGATAGTATCTCACTTTACAGTTTTATAGCATGTTTAATTAGTTTAATAAATTGTGGGTGCAGTTATCTTTCAGGACTGCCTACTGCAGGAGAAGGAATCAAGATTTATACATTTTGCTTGTGCAGGAACATTGAAACTTACTACTTGTAGTCTGACATTCCTAAATATTATATTTCAGATTCCACTACTGTGAAAAGTGTTTCAATGAAATTCAAGGTGACATGATAAACCTTGGCGAGGATCCCTCTCTCCAGCAAAGGTATCTAAAATACATGTACTATCAATTTTAGATAGTAGGAAGAAATCAGAAAGTAGCTGGAGCATTGTACAGCACCACATGGCAAAGCCACATTTTGAAAACCATGGATAATCTATTGTAACAACCTTTATTATGCCTAAATATTAATATGGTTTTACCCTTTTTGCAGCTTGATTCCCAAGAATCAATTCATAAGACAAAAAAATGATCACTTGGACATAGAACCGTGAGTCTTTTAAAATCATTTTCTTACCATTTTCTTTAGTACCTGTTTTAAAAAATTTTATATCCTACTTGCTTGTTTATTTCCACTAAGCATATATATATATATATATATTGCAGGTTTGTAGACTGCATAGACTGTGGTCGAAAGGTTCATTCAATATGCGTGCTTCACGTTGATTTCATCTGGCCTAATGGGTAAGATGCAAGTGTTGCCTTCAGTGGACCATTTGTGTGTCAGTTAACTACAACTACCAGAGTCTTTAATACTTATTCAGATTTTGAAACTCCTGAGAATACCAAGACAATAGTCTAAATTAATACAACAAAAGAATCCATGCAAAGAATTCTGGTAGTTGTAGTCAACTCACGTGATTGTGTGTCCAAACTTGCTAAAATGTGTTATGGATTGGATATAAATGTAAAAGCAGCAATACTCTGTTATTTTGTTTCATTTGATTTGCAAAGACAACTTCACTAGAAAGAAGTCTCATGTTTTTTTTGCCAGTGTACAGCAAGCTAATAGTTATTTTTCTTGTCTTAGGTACCAATGTGGTGCTTGCTTAGAAAGAAGAAACTCGAAGAGGAAAGATAACAAATATTGTTCAAGGAGTAAGTAAAAGTGTCAGACAGACCTGGAAATTACACCTATATTAATTTAATCTTACACATATACCATATTCACTCACAGAGAAGCTGCACCTTTTTACCCAAAATCTTCGTTTGAAATTGGTGGTGCGGCTTATCTGCGAGAACATCTGCACAAGGTTCCGTAAATTTACATAAATTAAAATTTTAAAGGATTTTTTTTTATTAACTCACAAGCGAGTTAAGGTATACTACTAAACACCACACAAAACCAAAAGAAACTAAGCACTGCTCATTGCTTTTGCAAGTTCAGTGGCTCTCAATAGAGCGGTTTTGATGTACATATAAATTATTCTTGCCATTAAACCTTCTTCGTCAAAAGATATTTAACACTGTTTATAGTTGCTTTTCTGGAACAACTAAATGTCACCACACATGGGATCTCATTCCACCACTAAGCTTGTTGCAATGTTGTTGTCGGCCATGGTTATAGCTCCTCCACGAGCAAGAACATACCACGCTATCCTTGAGTATTCGCACAGTAAATGGCCCACACTGTCATCACTGTTCAAAATTTTCACAGCAAATTAGTCAAACTGATCTTCCACCTCTCTTTGAGTAACTAGTTTTTTATCCAATAGATGGCTTCCAGATATCCTTTTAGACATGATACATGTATCAATAGACAGCTAATGAAAATATTGTTTTGACTTCGTTCAGTGAAAACAAATCTTCTAGTGTCCAGTTTTCTCTCATCCAACAGATGCCTGGTTACTTAGCTATGGACGACCGTGAGCAAGTTTTGTTAAGAAAATTTCGGAAATTGTGGTCACCTTAAGGTTGTCCTATTTTTTTTAAATTTCGGTTAGACTGACATTTTCTATTTCGGAATTTCTATTTACCAGAATTTGTATTTGGTTTATATAAATGGACATGCTCTTTTTTTTTACCAGATTTTCTAAGTGGACAAATCTGTTCCATTCGACGTGGGTGTTTTGGTCAAATGGAATGTACCCCTTGTTACAGGCCTTCCTAACAATATGCAACTGTGTTTTGTAGGACTGCAGCAAACCAAGATGGGTGATCTTATTGAACGACGTGTCAACTCCTTTTTGAGAAAGCAGACTTGTTCAGCAGAGGTAACAATACGAGTGGTGTCAAGTGTAGATAAATCTGGAGATATCAAACCTGGCATGAAAATGAGGTATGGAAAGAAACCTTAAATTTAAAGATCTTACAGGAAAATCACATGCCTGACAAGGTGATTCCACATTTAATTGCATGAGAAAACTGATATTGCCCAAGTCGCATAGCAATCAGGGCAATACCCGTTTTTCGAGTGCAATTTAACGTGGAATTACCGAGTCCGGCATGTGATTTACTTGATGATATTAATAGTACTTTTGTTAAGATTTTACAAAGTTATACCGTATTTTATCACGTACAAGCCGCACCTCACATATATGCCGCACCCCTAACTTCAGCCTGATAAATAGAAGCTTGTTTTTCCCGAAAGGTTTAAGAAAAAACTTCGTGTATAAGCCGCATCACAAAATTCAGTAAGAGTAGTCTTGGTTCGACTTCATAAATGCCCGTAATTGAAGCAAAACTTCTTCATAAGAGATCGTCATATCACAACAACGAATTGGTTACAACTTTCCTTGTCCTTTCTTGTGTAAATTTTAACCTGCTGTCTTTAAATCACTTCAGAATTCTTCTGCTGTTGTTCCCTCATTAACCAACAACATATTTAAGGAACTTCATTCCTTTAAGCGCACAAGAAAGTGAGATTTTCTGGCGAAACTATATGAGCACGTGTCTGAGTCCGTGGTCCGCCATCTTTGATTTTCAAGGATGCCTGGGGCGAGAGTTTTCTTGAACGATCGAGCGTGAGGCCTCCGAAGATGAACATGAACTCAATGAGAATTATACTTTATTTGAAGGCTTCCAAGACTAATTATGGCCTTTAACAACACTAGGAATCATTCGAGGAGTTAGCAGAGAAGATGACAGTAAACTGGACAGCTAGTTTTCTTTGGAAAGCGAAGGAGAGGAGTTTGAGTAGAAATCTTGCTGACACTCGTGCTGTGTGAATTGAATGTGCCATTTCTATTGTTCATATGGCTTTGTTTACGGTTATTGCAAAAAAGGTTTTCTAAAAACACTCACATATAAGCCGCACCTCCAACTTTGTGGCAATATTTTGTTGCTTTCAAAATCTGAAAGTCAAAAAAGGTGCGGCTTATCAGGGCTCGAAATTAAGAAAAAAAAGGAGGCGTAATTTTACGCCCAGCTTAAATATTTTAGGCGTAATTCTCCAAAATTTAGGCGTAATGTAATGTAAACTATTTTCCCGCGCGAAACAAGTTGTTTTGCATGACAAAAGACTGTTTTGCATGACAAAACCTATAGATAGGAGCTGTCAAACTTTGACATTTTGCGGTTTAAAGTTCAGACTTCACACGCCAAACATTGCCGCGTAATTAGTAAACTATGCGTTTCAAACTTGAAACAACAGACAAAAAAGTTTACACTAAACGCTTGCTTGCAAATGGTAGTAATTTTTCAAAAAAATCAGATAGTTTTAGAGATTTGGAAATAAGACTTGTGTTCCGATAATTTTTACCCTTGTAAGAGGATCTAACGCCTAAGTGGAAAATGTTAGGCGTAAAACGAAAAAATCTAGCCGTATTTACGCCCGTATCGGGCGCAATTTCGAGCCCTGCTTATACATGATAAAATACGGTAAATTGATTCCACTCTGAATCACCACTCTCTGCACTCGTGTGATTCAGCTGTGACTGTGTGATTCTATATTAGCTGTGAGTTTTCTTTCTTTTGTGTGCTAATTCTTATTTTTATTATTTTTAATGTTTTATTATTTCTATTAATTTTTTTGTCTCAGTCACATTTTAAATGTTTTTTTTTTTGTTTTAAATTATTTTATTGTTAGGTATGAAGGATCTGGGCAATTACCAGAATGCTTTCCATACCGTGCCAGGGCCTTGTTTGCCTTTGAGGAGATTGATGGGACAGATGTTTGCTTCTTTGGTATGCATGTTCAGGAGTATGGTTCTGACTGCCAACAGCCCAACACGCGGCGCGTCTACGTCTCATACTTGGATAGTGTTCACTTCTTTCAGCCAAGAACCTTGAGGACTGCTGTCTACCATGAGATTCTCATTGGCTACCTGGAACATGTTGGCCAGATTGGGTAAGACACTGGGTTGAACAGGGCTTGACATTGCATAGTCACCATGACTATAACATTGTTTGGTAACTAAAATTTATCGATTAGTTGCCAATTGTGCTACTAACATTTGCAGCTGGCTGGCAACAAGATTTTAGTTGTTAATTACCAAGTGCTACTAAGGAAGTTTTATTTTTTCGTTCTGTTGAAAGTGTTGTTGGTTTGGATGGCAGCATTATTTGTACTGAGGATGCATTAATAGTAATTGCAAAAAAAATAATGGAACACTGAAAACAATGAGATGACTGTGTCCAAAAGGAAAAGAAGTTGAACTTTTAAAACAAATTATATTTAATGGAAACACAGTCTAGAAGCATTTGAACTGTGTTGTGTTGCACACTACTAATTAAGGTGGCATTGCAAAGTAATGTTGGTTTGCTAGCTAATAATGGCTCAACTTTCCTTTACAGCTTCCAAATGGCACACATATGGGCCTGTCCACCAAGTGAAGGCGATGATTACATCTTTCATTGCCACCCAGCAGAGCAGAAGATCCCCAAACACAAGCGTTTAGTGGACTGGTACAAGAAAATGTTAGACAAGGCCATTATGGATAGGGTCGTGATTGAGTACAAGGTACTTAAAACATCTTGAGATTTCTCAACATTGATTCATTATTATTGCTAAGAATCTAGATTTCTAGACCATAATTTGATCATATTTTGTCATATTTACCAAAAGGAACTTCACATACCTTGCCCTTGAGTATATACACAGTTTTCTGTGTATTTTAATCTTAAACACAAAGTTCCCATATAAAAGGGTTAGCCCCTCCTATTTTCATGCCTTTGAAACTCAAAATTTGAAATTTAAATTGCTGAACAGTGGAGAAGAAAGTAAGCAAGCATTTCAGCTTCTCCTTTACAATGCTAACTGGAAAGGTTTAAAATTAAACAAGCCATAAAAAAGTGGCCAGAGGGTCAAAGTTGTTCATTTGTGATTATAAAATAATTTCATAGTATGTGCATTCTGATTGGCTGATAGCCATGTTTTCATTAGCCTGTGCAAACATGGAAATGACGTCACACCATCAATCTCGTTCCCAGAGACCGCGATCTTTTGGCCAGCGCCAAGATACGAGAGCTCTGGGATAATCCATATCGCGGTCAAATTTGATTGGCTAGAGTATCTCACCGGAAGTAAATTCACAACAACGGCATTGAGTTGCTTTGTTCGATCGGCCATATTTACTGGCCTAAAAAGTAGTGGAAAAAATCGCTAAAAATCAAGGTTGTCATTCTTGCCGTTGCTGCAGTCAAGTAAGTAATTATCGTGTTGAACTGTCTGGATAAAAAAATCAGGAAGAGACACATTCTGAAGGCTTTTAAGAACGATGTGTCAGGTCAGATGTTTGGGGGGATTTTCAAAGTACAAAATTCAACTGCCCTGCTGAGCTAATGTAAAGGAGCTGAAATATATTTACCAGATTAATTAGAACTGCGAGAGGGAAATTACAACTAGGTAAATTGCTGATTCAGTGATTGAAATTAGTTTTTAATACCCGACTTTTAATATACTCAGATGCGGAAAATATGTGTATCTAGAATAAAACGTGTACAGTACATATTTTTTGTGAAGTGAAAACAAGAATAAAATGTGTTTTATCTTTGCATAAAGCCTACATGTAGTAGATGAATAATAACTATCATTCTGCCTTGAGCAGAAGAAAACTCGGAAAATCCACTTCAGCACAATGTAATATACCAGTTCTATTTACACATAACTCCTCCCCCGGCATTTGTGGGTCACTTTACATTTTTGAATCAGAGCATTGCAAGTGCCCCATTGGGTAAGGTATGCTAATGCACCTCTGGAGCTTTGAAACAAGTATAAATCTCTTATACAGGGTTGTCACAGGTCTGACCTCCATCAGGGAAAAATATTTTTTTCAAGGTCAGGGAAAAGTCAGGGAATTTTAATAATAATGTTTGTTTTGGATGAGGGAATGTCGAACAGTCTTATTATGGTCAGTAAAAATTGTTTTATGGTCAGTGAAAAGTCAGATTTTTTTTCCTGATGTGTGGCAACCAACCCTTTGACCAAATTCCCCACCTCCTTAGATACTTAGATACTTAGATGGTTATACTCCCTGGGATAGTTTTCACTAATACTGGGAGTTTAAATAATATATAAATTAGAATAATAATAATAAACTAAGTAACATAATAGTAATGATAATAATACTACTACTACTACTACTACCAATAATAATAATAATAATAATAATACTAATAATAATAATAATAAACTACGCGATTTAAATCGTGACACATACCAAAATATTAAGTAAATATTAAATAGATAAGAATAATAACTAAACATATATACGAGCGATCTATAGCCTGCGCTATCCCTGGGATAGAAACTCAGTCAATGCCCCACATACAACAATGTATGCCCAGGAAGATGGGTAGGTTTGGAATCATTAGATGTCAAACATAATTTATGCAAACCAATGCAAGTATTTGATTATGAAACAAGGAAGTTTTGATCACTTTAACAGATGTATAAGCTGCTTCGCATGGGGGCAAGACTGATGCTCCCTACCAGTCAGCTTGATGAAGGGATAGTTTTGTATTCAAGTTCTTATTCAGATTAGCCTAGTGGTTATTACAGATGACATAAGTACTTCCTTTTGCACACTTCACCATTTCTTTTTCTCTTTAAATGTTTTCCATCTTAACTAGTACTTGAATAAAAGTTGTTGTTGTTCTCACAATTTATTTTCCTGCTCCTTTACACTTGCACTGTGGTAAAAGTGGATTTTGAGACAAACAATAAATACATCACCTTTAGGATTTTTCTTCCTACAATCTCACAAGTAACATCACCAAATGGTGTATCAAATGCAGAAATGCAAGAGAAACCCCTGATGAAAACCCCACACAAAGCCTACTAAAAACAAGTTCAGTATTTTTCAGCCACCCTCAGAGGATGTCCGTTGGCTTTCTTCCAGGGCCTATTTGACCAAAATTAGAGCAGTTTCCATTCAAAATCCTCCGACAGAAATTGCTGCAAGCCATTGCCAAAGCCATAGAATCTTCCCAAATGGCATTCTGGGGAAAGCTGGAGCCATTGACTTTATGGTTTGGCAGTATGTACTGAACAGGGCTAGCCAAACGTGGACTGAGGGGGGTTAGTTGAGTTAGCACTCTGTGTATTTAACCCAAATTGGCACAGTAGACAATGGGTTGAAGTAGTGTGGATTTTTGTCCATTAACCACAATTTTTGGATTGGTGCTGCAAAATTGGGTAAAGAGAAGTGCAGTGTCAGAATGCTATGGGCCACAGTCACTTGATGCATTTTGTGCAAACAAACATGGTAACTAGTGGGATAGATTAAATTGTGTTTGCTTTTAATAGATTTTAATTGCGAACTGGAAGGGTTTTTAAACCTACTTTTAGGATATTGAAATTGGTAAAATTCAAAGAAATGAAAAATAAATTGAAAGTGTGTTGCTCCGAAGATTGGAGCCAATTGATCAATGTTATCATTGAAATAATATTGCTTTTACCAGCTAGCATATCTAGGTTTGATACAAAATATTTTTGGAGGGAGTTCCTGTGTGTAGAAAGAGTGCTGTAGGAGTCAATTGAGGTAATAGACATGTGACTTAGTAGCAAATATTCAAACATTTGTGTAGCAGAAACAAATATACACAAGTGTACATTCTTCACACTAATTACAGGGCAGCTTGTGAACATGCATTGTGTGGTCCAGCAGTCTGTTTTGGTAGATTGTTACCCAGGGCACACTTTCTTATGATATATATATATAATGTTTAGTACTGTTTACAGCTTGGAGTAGGAGCATTGCAAGAACATATTACTTCTAAAATAAGACTTGGTTTGTGAGTCAAGAAAAACGTGATTTTACTACAGGCCAAGAAACACTTAAAAAGTTTCCTTATTTGGAATGATTGACAGGTTAGCAGCTTTCCACAGAACAAACATTTGAGAAGACATTTTTTACTTCGCGATGGGTTGTAACACGCTTATTTCAATTGCTCTCTTCTGTGTATTTTTCTGCGTTTTCACGGTAAGAGGAGGAGATAATGGTGATATGCCCAAGAAAGAAAATATCAGTGAGTTATTATTTAATATTATTTGAGGTATGAAGCATGCAAAGCACATGTTTACCTTTTGTGGTGCTATGGAATGATCGGCATGCAAATACAGTTTTATTCTTAGCTCATGGGTTTATTACCAGAGACCATGGTCTCTTGGTTTGTTGCTACTATAAAGAAGACTAGATATCGTTGACGTGAAAATAGGTCATATTTGAGAATCTTGTTCTCAAAACTGAGGCAGTTTATCTCCATTGTCTTGACGGTTTTGAGGGTCATCTCATTAATTGAAGGTAAAAATTAGCATATTACGATCGTCGCTAATTTGAAAAAAAAATGGCTTCTCAAATGTTTGTTCTGTGGAAAGCCGCTAACCTGTCAATCATTCCAAATAAGGAAACCTTTTAAGTGTTTTTGGCCTGTAGTAAAATCACATGTTTTTCTTGACTCACAAACTGAGTCTTATTTTAGAAGTAATATGTTGTTGCAATGCTCCTACTCCAAGCTGTAAACAGTACTAAACATTGCTTATTTGGAATGAGATATTAGCTAATTTCTTCAGAACCATGTGACCGATGACGTCATATTATTGTTGTTTTTGTTTGTGCTGTTTGCCTTCTTTTCAAGAAAGTATAAAATTGTTTTTGCCTATTCTGGAATTCTACCCTCCAATCCAAGTCTGTTGCCAAAATTATTTCGGGATCATCTCAGGTACTTGATGGGAGTCATTTCGGGTTGGGGATCATTTCGGGTTGGGGATCATTTCGGGCACGGGATCATTTCGGGTGCTGTACAGACGTCGTGAATTGTTTAAATCACAGCTTTCTTTGTCTCTGAGGGAACCTAGTATTGATTGGCAGAAAGGTACCTTCAGCAGTTCTACTGTCGTTTCGATCTTTATCTCTTTTTTCCCCACAAGACACAAGCAATAAAATATTCTCAGCCGTTGGCCATTTTGGGCTATTTAGTAAGCCAGCGCTCTATTACCACAGTGGTTGCTTTCTCTGCGCATATTCATAGTACACTAGATACACGACGCATGCTCAGTAAACGAACTACCACGCATGCGCTTTCAAACCGGAAGCATAAAATCCTGCTTCCAGTTATGGATTATCCCAGAGCTCGGGGCGTTTGGTCACCGCTGACCGAAAAATGCGTGGGCTCTGGGAACGAGATTGTCACACCATAAGACGAGTACCGTAAGTGCTTCTTTTATCAGAATAATTATTTTTATAAGAAATGAAACAGATTGTCCATGTTTGCACAGGCTCATGCAAACCTCGATAAGTTTGGGAGAATTCTCGAGCAGGTACAAACACTCTACCTGTGGTCTTGTGTTTGTTCTGCTCTCGAATTCATCCCAAACTTACCTTGTTTTGTATGAGCCTGTATAAACACAGAAGATCCATTTCATTTCTTAAATGCAAATGTATTTTATGACTCTTTGCAAACTCTGTACCCTTAATTTGAAGTTAACATTTATTTATTTGTTTTTGAATTTCCATGGTAAGAAATCAGTAGGGAGCACTCGAGTGGAGCATCATGGAGATGTTCTGGGCTCCCCTTTTAAACTGAAACTTTGGGTTTAAAGATTAAATAAGCCTTGTAATTATGTATACTTATCACTTTAGGACATCCTTAAGCAGGCTACTGATGATGGCCTGACAAATGCAAGTGAGCTACCATACTTTGATGGGGACTTTTGGCCCAATGCGCTGGAGGATAGCATTCGAGAACTGGACCAGGAAGAAGAAGAAAGAAAAGCCAGTGCAGCTGCTGCTGCAGAGGCATCTGGAAAAGAGGTAAGTTGATTTCTTTGTTATTGCAGACTTTGGTTCTTGCTTATAAGAAAACATTACTTTTACATAGTAAATTCATATGAGTTGCCATCCGCAATTAGCATAAACAAAATTTGCAAACGTTGCCAGGTATAAGTAAATTATGGCCTGTATGCATGAAAGGCAGTTTGACCCTAATGCCAGGACCAGTTGCATTGTTTTCAATGTGCAAAACAGTCTCTAGGGACTACAATACAATTATGATAGCCCTGGTGCAAGGATCAACATCCCTTCATATGAACAGGTCCTTAGAGTGGCATGCGACTAGCTTCTGATCCTCTTATTTGTGTTAACAGGGTACACTTCCTACAGGGTTGTCACAGGTCAGGGAAAAGTCGGGGGGAAATATTTTTTTCAAGGTCAGAGAAAAGTCATGGAATTTTGCATCTGGTCAGGGAAATTCTAAATTTCTTGTCAAAGTCGGGAAAAAGTCAGGGAATTTTATTTTAAGGTTGCCATGACGGCTCCTTATGCCTCGAAGTGTCTGCGAGGGGAGGCTACAGGTTTTGATAATGCATTTTGTTTTGGACGAGGCAATGTCGAACAGCCTTATTATGGTCAGTGAAAATTGTTTTCTGGTCAGTAAAAAGTCAGGGAATTTTTTTCCCTGCAGGATACACAGTTTGTTGGATTAAAATACATTTTCAGTAGCTATTCTGTGAATTGATGTAATAATGAGGGTTTATTGGGCAGGCTACTCAGCTTGCACTAGCATTGCACATTTTGGATTATTTTCCTGTTGTGGCACCAACTACAAGAAATAACATCAGAACCAGAATAAAACTGGCCTATTGAAGTATAAAATGTTTTGCAAATGTCTCATTCTTATAAGCTGCATCACAATTTTAGAAATTTCTTGCTAAAACCAAGTCAAGTTTGGAGCAACTTTGCTGAAATGTTTCTGGCTCTCAAATCCCTCAGCTTATCTAAAATGGCTTTGAGGATAGTTCTAAGACATTTGCAGTTCATCAACCTGTCAAAAATACTGACAAATCGAAGCTAAACACATGGAAGTCTATATGGTGGAGAACGAGGTGAAGGTCCATGTGTTTGCAAGTTTTGGAGCACATTTTGAAAACTTTTTGGAAAGTATTTGGCTATAAGCTGCACCCTTAACTTTAGGGATTTTTCACAATTTTCAACATTTCATTTTGTGGCAAAATGCTGCAGCTCATAAGTGGTAAACTACGGTATGTATCTGTGAAAGCCAAATTATGTTCATGTTGGTTGTTTAGCAGGGTCAGGGCAGTAAGAACAAGGGCAACAGCAAGAGAAGTAACAACAAAAAAGGCACGAAAAATAAAGCTGGTAATCGCAAGCCCAACAAGAAGTTCAATGGGCCTGTAACAGAGCTGTGTGACTTGTCCCAGAGGTTATATAATACCATGGAGAAACATAGAGAGGTAACTGTGCAGCAGAAGTTATTGTGTCCTATTATACAAAGTGTGTCCATCTAGGAACTATTATACAAATAGTGTGTGTCCGTCGAGGAACTATCAGCTGATAGTTGTCTGCGGAAATTTGATGTTCTTAAAACAAATATAAGCGCGAGAACGAAGTTCGAGGGCTTAAGAACATCAAATTTTCAAGGGAAACTATTAGCCGATAGTTCCGAGACAAACACAGTCTATTTGTCGTTATTGTTCATCACAAAATTGTCTTCCGCTCTCAGCAGGCACTATCGCCTGATAGTTTGCATCCGCGGACGTCAACTATCACGTCACGTGATCGGTTTTAGCCAATGAGCGCACGGCAAAAGTTTGTGGTGAACTATAACGCCTGATAGTTTGCATCCGCGGACGACAACTATCACGTCACGTGATCGCTTTTGGCCAATGAGCGCGCACCAAAATTTTGTGGTGAACTATAACGCCTGATAGTTTGCCTCCGCGGACAACAACTATCACGTCACATGATCGATTTTAGCCAATGAGCATGTGCCAACATTTTGTGGTGAACTATAACGGCTGATAGTTGCCTGCGGAAATTTAATGTTCTTAAAACAAATATAAGCCTGAGAATGCAGTTAGAGGGCTTATAAATTATGTTAGGTTTAAGAACATAAAATTTTCATGGGATCTGCCATTATTGTTCATCACAAAATTGTCTTCACTCCAAAAATCCATGTCTGGAGTGTGACTTGAACCTCGCTTGCAACTGGCTGCTAGTCCTCTGTCTTGTCCACTACAATATCAGTCCGTTTGTTGAAATGACCATGAGAAAATAACAATCACAACCCCTGTAGTCTATAATTGCATGTGATATGTTGCTACTAACACATGTTTGACACAATGTCCTTAGTTTCTATTGTTTTTAACCATTAAGACTAATTTTTCCCTATCTTTGATCTCTGTAAAATTGCTAAAAATAATAACCCAGACAATAAAAAATATAAATATATATATATAATTCATGTGCTGTTAGTTCCCCCCTAATATCTAGAACTGATACTATTTAGAAGTAAGAACCTCCTCCTAGCTAATGGCCAACATAACAGAAAGGATAAATACTGTACATAATTTTTCTTGATGCATTTGTTTTTGTTGCCGTTGACATTTGTTAAGTCATGTTTCTAATTGTCTTTTAGGTATTTTTTGTGATTCGTCTAAATGGCCGAAAGACACCCGACACTATGGACCCAGATCCTCTCATGACTTGTGACATGATGGACGGACGAGATGCATTCCTCACCCTTGCTCGTGACAAGCACTATGAGTTCTCATCCCTGCGAAGGGCAAAGTATTCTACTATGACAATGTTGGTTGAACTGCATAACCAGGGGCAGGATCGGTTTGTGTATACATGCAACTTGTGCAAGAGGCCAGTGGAAACGAGATACCACTGCAATGATTGTGAGGTTAGTTATTCCAGTTAATTGTAGCTCATTGTCATGTTGAACCCTGTAAGCTCCAAGAGTGCGAAGTGCCATAATAATTGTGCCATACTAAGTGTGCCATATGGTACTGTCTACTCCTTGCTTTTGTATGGAATATGATGCCATCAGAGCTAAGGAATGAAACTTTTTTATATATTTTATTTAAGAAAGGCCTTAAGAAGCACCTCAGTGCTAAGTAATTATGAAATAATGCAATTTCTAATTTTATATGTAATCGTAAGCATTTTTTGTATTCAGGGCTCCATTCAAACCAGCCATGCTGAACTGGACATCCCTGAAAAATTATTGCTTATAAACATAAATAAATAAATAAATAAATAAATAAGGGTTTTAGACAAATGATCCTATTGAGCTTCATTAGGCATATTAACAATGAATAATTTCATCTGGATCCTTCTTTCATTCATTGTATAAGTTACAGTTACCATTACTTCATTTCAGAGAAAATTACTAAAAATGGAATTTACAAATAAATTTATTTCTCGTCAGATTCTAAATTTTATTACAAAATTGCATGTTTCACAAGTTTGCACTAACCTCACTTTCTGTCTGGCTGTACACTTAAACTTGCCCAGCACCAAGCTATTCTTTGCATAAGCACTTCACAGCAAGCTAAATTCAACCACTGTAACTGCAAAGCATGCTGGGAAATCGAACCAATCACCAGCATGCCCTCCCCAAATCATCATTCTTAATCTAATTATACATTTGCCATTTTGACCTAATAGAACATTTGCATGATGGCATCATATACTACATCTACCAGAACTCTCTGCATGGATTATTTTGTTCCTCTAATTTGGACCATAGTCTTAGTATTCTTGGTATTAGAGACTATCAGAAATGCCTATTAGTATTTAAATGTCTAAATGACCTAGCGCTTGCCTATCTCTTAGTGATTTTAAATATTCCCACGACTTTCACGTGTACAACACTAGGAACAAGGATCTGCTTTGTTTGTCATTAGCAAAAACCTATAAGTACCAGGGATCCTTTAGATATAATGCTGCAAAAACACCCTACCTAGCAGTCTTAGAAAAATGTCTGACTTAAATTTAAACTGGCACTAAAGAACTTATATAAAGGTAACTAGAACTACTGTACTTTGAATAATGTTTCGTAATGTAATTATTGCAGTCTATTCTTACTATGATTTTATTGCTATGTGTGTTTGCTATTCTACGCACAGAGCTTCGCCGAATTGGACATCTCTGCTTAAATATTGTTAATAAATAAATTAATTAATGAAATAAATTCTGAAAGGAGTTTTAAAATCTTAATGAGAAAAAGTATTTCAAAAGGATTCTGGTAGTTGTTGTAAAATGACACCGTAATAAGAGAATTTATATAGCATAGTGGAATCACTGACGAGAAAATGTTGTCCAATGTTTGAAAAAAAGGATGGTCTACAGGTGGTTTCGGACCTTCATTTATAGAGCTCACGGTACTACCCTCCCCATCAGATAGTCCATCCCTTATGTTCTTTATATAATGCTTGATTGGGCGACAATGATCTTGTGGAGTTACTGGAAAATAATTAATCTGTCCTGCAGCACTCTATAAATGGGAGAAAACCCTCGGTATTGTAGGTCAGTTGAAATTTCCATGGCAACTATGACTACATTTTTTTTTGGGGGGGGGGGGGGGTTCTTTTCAGTCTAGTAATAGCTAAAAACCAGTTAGACTTAACGGTTAAAAAGAGCCCCATGTGATTTTCTTTGGAGTAGTTTACATAACCTGAAGTTGTACATTTACAATTGCATACAATTGGCATTTTGCAGTCAATCTATCACGTGATTGTACTGGATGGTAAAATAATTTTACTACATTTATTTACAAGCACTTGCACGAGATTAGTAGTGTTATCAGCAAAACCTGTTTGTAAATGCCATTTCCACCTTCAATTGATTGCTGATCTTTATAAAACAGCGTTTTTGAAGATTGTTTGCCAGTAAAGCCTGTAGTTCATTTGGCACGTGACTGTTAGCTGCAAAAGGCCTATTAATCAATTAAAAATATAATTTATACATTTTCTAAACAGCGTGTTTGAATTCAAGTTTCAGAGTATAGCTGCTAAATTTTTTTTAGTTTCCAGTGCTGGGTAAATTATCGTTTTATTCAGAATCATAGGAAAACACACAGCACACGTGCTAATTTTTTTTTTTAAATTCCAGGACTATGATCTTTGTGTTCCATGCTACAATGAGCAAGGTCATGAGCACAAGATGGAGCAGCTTGGCTTTGGCCTTGACGTGGAACAACAATCCCAACCTATGCAGGATGGCAAACAACAAGGCCAGAAGCTCAGTGCACAGGAGGAGCGGCGACAGAAGATTCAGAGATGCATCCAGAGTTTGGTGCATGCAACACACTGCAGAGATGCCACATGTAAGATGCTAAGTTGTGCAAAGATGAAAAGGGTGGTGGAGCACACTAAATCTTGCAAGAAAAAAACCAGTGGCGGCTGTCGTATTTGCCAGGAACTCATTCACCTTTGCTGTTACCATGCCAAGCATTGCATGGAGAGGGAGTGTGTTGTACCATTCTGTAGACACATTAAGGCTAAGTTACGCCAACAGCAGTTGCAACAGAGGTTTAATCAAGCTCAAACTCTGCGGAGACGTATGGCCCTTATGCAGAATCGAATGCCACCAACACAAATGACAGCACAACAGGTTCCTACTGCTGCTGCAGGATTATCCCAGCCACCTCACACAGGTATACATCCATCTCAGTCACAACAGATGCCTACACAGCAGCCTCCGCCATACCAGCAGCAGCCACAGGCACCACAAAAACCTGTTGATAATGGCCCTCCTCCAGGTGCTGTTGCTGCAGTTCAGCAGATCACACGTGATGCCAGTCTGCAGGCAGCACAGGCACGGCAACCGATACCAGCACAAACACAAGAAGAAGCAGAAATAGTCATGGTGCAGCATGGTTATCAACCTCAGCAACAGCCTCAACAGCAAGCTCCACAGCCACCACCACAGCCACCACCCTCTACCCAAGCTACCGTGGGATCACCTACTGGGACCATGCCTGTGATTATGAGATCACCCAATCCTGGTGGCTTCATGCAGCAAGGTTTGCAGAATCCAGGAGTTGCTGCTGCTCAGATGCAGAGACCAGGTCTGAGACCATCTTTGGAAAGGTGGCAGTCCTTATATCAGCAGCAACAACAGCAACAGCAGAATACAGGTACACCCAACCCAGTAATGGCAGGTGGACAGCAGTTTCAGCAGATGAATCCTCAACAAGGAGTTCCATCAATGGGATCACAAGGAAATCCCATGCTATCTCCAAACATTCCTCCAGCCCTGCAGCAGTTGTTACATACTTTCAAGATGCCAAATACCCAACAAAAACAAGCTCAGATTGTTCATATTCTCAAACAACATCCACATTTAATGCAAGCGTTCATGAAGCAGAAGCAGCAGCAGCAGCAACTTTTGCAGCAGCAGCAACAACAACAACAGCAGCAGCAGGCACAAGGTATGCAGCAAGGAATGCAGCAGGGAATGCAAACAATGCCACCACAGGGAATGCAACAAGGAATGCCACAGGCAATGCAACAAGGAATGCCACAGGCAATGCAACAAGGAATGCCACAGGCAATGCAACAAGGAATGCCACAAGGGATGCAACAAGGGATGCAAGGAATGCAACAGGGCATGCAGCAAGGAATGCAGCAAGGAATGCAACAAAATATGCAGCAAGGAATGCAACAAGGCATGCAGCATGGAGTTCCACAAGTCATGCAGCAAGGTATGCCCCAGGTCTTACAGCAAGGTATGCAACAAAACATGCAACATGGAATGCAGCAAGGTATGCAACCAGGAATGCGACCGGGGATGCAGCCAGGCATGCAAATGAATATACATCAAGGAATGCAGACAATGCAACCTAATATCCAACAAGGAATGCAGCAAGGGATGCAGCAGAATATGCCACAGGGCATGTCACAAAGCGTGCCACAGGGCATGTCACAAAGCGTGCCACAGGGCATGTCGCAGAGTATGACACAGAGTATGCCACAAAATTTTGCACAGAGTATGTCACCAGGCATGCAAAACTCCATGCAACAAATGCCCATCACAAGTCAGTCGGGAATGACTCTCACGCCTCAGCAGCAGCAGTGGCTAAGAATTCATCAGATGAAGATGCAACAACAGCAGCAGCAACAACAGCAGCAGCAACAACAGCAGCAACAACAGCAGCAACAACAGCAGCAGCAGCAGCATCAGGGTGTGTTTCAGCAACCGCAGCTGCCACATTTTTCTCAAATGAATGCAGCAAGGAGAGCACAGCTGCAAAACATGAACAATTCACAGACAAATATGATGCATGGAAACAACCAGGGCCAGCCTTCATCTCCACAGCACTACCAGGCAAAACAAGCTCAGATGCAAGCACATCTCATGTCACCACAAGCACCACCACCCATGTCACCACAACAGGGGATTCTGCCATCACAGTCTCCTCGTCCCGTCATGTCGCCTCAACCTCATGCAACCACACTATCCCCCAGACAACAGACAATGTCTCCTCATCCACCGCAGTCCCTTACATCTCCGCACCCTGCACACTCCCCTCGTCAACACATGGATCAACCCCAACTAACAGACAAACCGCTCTTCACCCAACCACTCAGTGCTCGCATGACTCTTGCTCCTCTCCAAGCGCCCACGGACCAAGATCTTTCACTAGGCCAGGACGATCCCGAGGCGGTGCCCCCGCTCACACCACAAGACCAATTGACTAAATTTGTCGAGAATTTATAGTACGAATTTTAAAGCAAGAGAAAACAAAAGAGACGAAAGAAAAAAAATGTACTTTATACTTTATATGTAGTTTTATCTCGGCGCCGATAATCACTATGATGAAATTTTCTACCATTCATACCATTATTATATAATTAATTTGTATAGCTGGTAAGCTTGACGTGTCGGCCTTCCAGACTCACTGCGCCGCAAAGGACTGTGCGATGTAATTTTAGTTTTAGAATCATAATTTTTGAACATCCTCGGTCGGAAGGCATTGTACAAAGCGCACGTTCTTACAGTTACATATATTGACCGAATGACGTGCATGTGTACAACAATAAATGTGTGCACTTTTCAGAACGCTTGACACGTGTTGTGGTGGTGGTCTTGTCGTGTGTGTGTGTGGACAACGCGTTCTCCCCGTTGAATTAACAACTATCCTTAAATGGGAAACACGCTTGAAATAATGATAATCGTTAATTCTAATGACATTCTTAAAACCAGTCAAGGTTTGTTACATTCCGAACGGCGATAGACCGGCTCAGTGTAGTAGTGATGACGCCTTCACTACACTGCAGTACACGCAAAGGGGTTCGAGTCCGAGTAGGAGCGCTCAAAAAATACTTTTCCTCTCTTTACCTTCTCTTCTTGTTTACCTGTGAACCCTAGCTCTAGGTGAGTGAGAACCCGTCGTTTACCCGTGAACTCTCCGATGGTTAGGGTTTGTTTTGTGTTTCGGGTAACGATTTGTCGTAGAATTAACGATTATCATTATTTCAAGCGTATTTGCCATTTAAGGATAATTGTTAATTCAACGGGGAGAATGCGTTGGTATGGAAGAGGGGGGACATGTCGCTAAAGCCTGGGACCTAGAATTTTGTCCGAAACTCGTGCCACGAACTGGAGAAAAAATATATTTAGAATGAATCACCCTTGGCTGCGATATTTTCCCTTTGCTCCCGAACCCCCGTAGAAACCCGCGCGCTTACCCAATATGCCCCACCGCCCACCTACTCAAAACCATGCCCCGTGGACCGCTCTATCGGTCAGGCACGGGAAAACCAAAATCCCGATGTTGGTAGAGTTGCTTGGGGAGGAAGCTTCTTGGACTCTTGACCTATAGTAGGGTAGCCAATCAGAATGCAGGATTTGTAATAGTCTACTAGTTGGTTTATAACTAATGTGGTTTATAATAGACCGTTCCACGTTTTTTTTTAACTTTCGATATATACGTATAACGGCAAAACCGTCAATACTGCTGAAAAGAGCACCTCGAAGTTTGTCAAAATCCCAAATTTGAGAGATCTTGAATAGGAGCAAAGATACAGGCCCGCAAACTCGGAAAATGTCGGGAAATTTGACAGACGTTTGTATGGAAATTTCGAATGGGGGACAAAAACTTGCACCCAGTCGAAATTTCTATACAAACGTCTGTAAACTTTTCCGAGTTTGCGGGTCCATAACTTTGCTCCTATTCAAGATATAACTCAAATTTGGGATTTTGACTAACTTCGACTTTTCAGCAGTATCGACGGTTTTGCTGTTGTACGTATATATCAAAAGTTAAAAAAAAAACGTGGAAGGGTCCACTTTAAATCGGTAAACTACGTTCCAAACAAATTTTGTTCACGTCAACTTTTCTTTCTACCTTCTTCAGATTGTCTTTCTTTTTCTTTATTTCACCGGTAAAAAAAACGAAGTTGTTCTGGAACACGGAAAGTTGAATTGCATTATTTTTGGAACACAAAAGCTCTACCATTAACCTTGAAATGATCAACGCCCTTTTCGTCGGTTAAACGACTATAACATTAACACCTCGTTAACTTTGCTGACTTTGTAGTATTGACGGTTACACCGATACTGATCGTAGGTAGATTACATTTGATGGTCTCTTTGTATAGAATACGGCAACAAAACTAGAATGACGCCTAAATTACAATTAGACTAAGAAACAAAAATATACATGATAAACTAGTCCATAGACCCACGGTTTTTTTAAACTTTTAATATATACGTATAACTGCAAAACCGTCAATACTGCTGAAAGGAGCACTTCGAAGTTAGTCAAAATCTCGAATTTGAGAGAGATCTTGAATAGGAGCAAAGATACAGGCCGCAAACTCGGGAATTTTTTACAGACGTTTGTATGGAAATTTCGAGTGGGGGACACAAACTTGCCCCCCAGTCAAAATCTCCATTTGGTTATGCTGCTGTACGTATATATCAAAAGTTCAAAAAACCGTGGAAGAGTCTCGCAGACTAGAGTTACTCACTTCTATGTCTGTAGACTAACAACGGTGTGTCGATAACATGTAAAATCGGTGTAACTACTATGAAGTCCCGACTGGCACATAAGTCGTATGTAAGCAGTTATATCATCAAACAGACTCGACTCTTGACTGAAAATGTGCTACAAAAACATCTATCATTTGAATCCTGCCTCGGCAGCTTTTCCAAGTAAAAAGCAGTGAAAGAATATTAGCCTGCTTGCCGTTGTTTTTCAGTCATGCACTCTTCTTTTCCACTTTTTTTTTACAAAACTACATTGTAAAGGTTAAAGGTATATCATGCATGGCCATTAATAGGTATCCCGGCATAATCCCACCCACGACCATCTATTGCCGTCCACGCATAGGTACCCATTTCTCCATTGTGGATATTTACGATTTACCGTATTGAACTTGATGGGATCCGTTTTCCTCAGTGATTACGGCTTGCTGAATCCATGGAAACCGAGATATTCGTTCCTTGAACTGCATGACACTGGGATTGATTGTCAGATGTAGTCTGGTGGGCGTACCGTTAATTTTGATAGATACGGTTGGATTGCACGAGGATCCTCTTCACCTGGCACAGATACACACGTTCTTCGGCAACTCCTACCCCTGTTTCACATAGTTTGCTGTTGCCTCTGGTTCGGACTCTACAGCTCTGGCTTGTCTGTCTGTTATTGCCGTTTCTTGCGGTTTTATACACTGTCGTAGTTATTCATACCTCCACATTTGAGGCATCTTCCCGTAGCAGGACATATGGACTTCCTCTGGGGCCGTGTACCCCGTTTCCACACCTGGTGCAAGTCAACCTGGCCAGGGAGCGGTCAGCGTCTCTGTTCTGGCCGTTACTTTCCTGGCCTGCTAATTATGTTCACTCTAGTTCTTGTTTTGCGTGCTTGCCGTCGCAAGTCATGTCCTCGCCACTTTTCATCATCTGGCTTCCTTCCTTGGCTATTTCAAACGCCTTTCGGTTGTCTCTCGCACTGACTCGTCAGTTGTGAAGCTCGCTGTCTGCCGTTTTGACGACAGTCATGATGATGATCGCGTTGTCTAGTGTGATGGGGAAGTCCCAATGGAGCCCTTGCTCCCTACACTTCGTCTCAAAATCTGCGAAGTACATTTTTGGTGGCCATTCGGTGTTAAACAACTGTAAAAGCTATTACAATGTACTTTGAAATGTTGATCTAGCTTTTCTAAATGTGACGCGTAGGCTGTTCAGGCAGTGTTTCGAGAGCGGAGTGGAACAGGCATTTAAATATCCTCCCTCCCAATTTTTTATGCTCTTTTCTCTCCCTCCCTAATTTTTTCGGCCATTTCTCCCTCCCTGTTTTTCCTCTTTTCTCCCTAATACGCTGTTGCAGCTTTTCGTTGTGTAATAAGTGTAACAAGAGCCCATCTGGGCTTTCACTCGGGTCACATGAAATTGAAGATGAAATACACTTTCATTTGAAATCCTCTTAGTAACAAGAGTTCAGTTGACCTTTCAAAATATATAAATTTATTCTGAGGTACGCATACTCTAAATCACAGAGATGTTAAATAAAGCGATAATTAGAAGAAAAAGTACATTAACAGACAAACTGAGAGGAAATTTATTCAAATCAAAAAGAGGTTACTTACGTAACTGAATCTTTCGTTTAGGATCTTTTGGTAGTGTTGTTGACAGCATCCCACCTTCGTGCACATATGCACTGAATCGGAATGAAAGTCGAAGCCTACCTCGAACTTAACTGTAATTCGAGTTACCTTTAAAGTGCCCCTACGATCAAATTTTGACATATCAATGTTTTTGCATATTCATAAAGTAGAGTTCATATATTATTACCAGTTCAAATTGTTTTTCGATACAACGACAGGAAGTCTTATTTTTTTAGCTCCGAATTTTGAATCTACACGTCCGCCATTACTGGAAGCCGTGCCCTTTGTTCAGCTTTAAACAAAGGTTTATTCACCGGAAATGATGTCATACACTTAACGCTCGCCTGCAGAACACAACGCCTGGAGGCATATTTCTACTAAAAACGTCTTGACGTACATAAGAAGAAAGTTATATTTATCTTTGCAAGGTTGGCTACTTTTTTATGCACGCTATTTCGCGCCACGAGGTTGTCGTGTTAAGTGTATGACATCACTTCCGGTGAATAAACCTTTGTTTAAAGCTGAACAAAGGGCACGGCTTCCAGCAATGGCGGACAGGATTTTACCGGTAAACTCTCCTAAAATTTGTGGTTTAAGATGCCCATTTGGGAATATTTTTTACTATTTCAGATATTTCTAATACTGATTGACCTATAGACACTGAAAAAGTGGCAAATCGAAATGGTAAATTTTCGTCGTAGTGGCACTTTAATCACGTGAAAGAATTGTACAAACTTTGGGGTTAAGTCATGTTACACGTTCCTCTCTTCAACATCCAAGTCTTAAAGGACTTAAAGTGGTCGCTCACCTCAGAGTGGTAAAATTGTGTCGATTGTAACTTGTCTGCTACTACGAGTGTGTACTGATTAAGTGATATCATGTTGCATCGAGCAATTTGCTCGTCAGTCAGTTCGTTGTCACTGTCACTATCTCCATTTATACGCTCTTCCTCCATTTCACGAGGATCAAGTTCACTAATGTCACCACCAATACTTTGCAGCTCCTCAAACTGATCTTCTGTGAGTGTTATTCCGCTAAGGGTTTCAGAGCCCCAGCGGCACACCCCTACCCAACTTTAGGTAGAGTACCCCCCCCCCCCCCCGGGGGGGGGCTTGGTGCAATCCCAGACTAAAATGCAGACAGTCGTCTCTATCTTGGACGAACACGTCTGCATTTATAGAGGAATTACAGTCGCAAATATCTTCGATCCCTTGCAACTATGAGAATCTCATTTTCTTCAGTGCTTCTTCTGTGGAATACAGTACCCCTATACAAGACGATTTTCCTTTGCGGGACGACAGAGGTGTGCTCATCACTAGATCCTCTAAGGAATGTTGAGAAGTCGACATCCACGCTTTCGGGTGCCTTGGGAATGGCTGGCAGATCCTTAAACTGAATGAAATCTTGCGGAATTTCATAGTAGGACTTCGGATGTGTGAAGAAAATATAAGGGATTTATTAAGCTTCGCCTGAAGGAAAAATACATATCAAGACTGATACCACGAACGATAGTTTTAACAAATTACAGTGATGTAGAAACGAAATGATAAAAGGCAGGGTGACCGCAACAGCTAAAGCCAATTACTGCGGGCCCAAGACACTAAATTAAATCAATAATAGTCAAAGAAAGAACTAATGGTAAGGATTTCACAACCACAAGGTGACTAAAAACAACAAGTTAAAGGACTGAGTAGGCTACGGACAAAGTTACATTTTACACAAAAGGCTGACTTCCATGCATGTGCGCGGTTGTCTGGGTAATAATGTTTTCAGGGCTGACGTATATAAATATTGTAATAGGTGAGACTTGTAGGAGGACAGTGAAAGTGCTGGTTGTCGGGTTTCCTTAGGTAAAATTCGGTTCCAAATTCTAGTGGCTCTTATCATGTAGGATTTCTGATATGTTGTTGTTTTACAGAAGCGTTGCTTATTAATAAACTCAGTACCGCTGGTGTTATTACTAAACCTAGTTAGTCTCAGGGCAGATTCCCTGTGGTAAAGCGTCGTTATTCAGTGAAATTGATAAACCCTCTGATAGCCTTAAAGAAAAATACCATATCTAAGTACTCGTACCAGTAACATAGAGGTAGTAGACTGGTTCTTATTAGTCTATCCTTATAACTCGTTTCACAGAGAAAATGGCAAAATCCAAGCACCCAACGGCTTCGTTGAGCCCCAGCTCACGTGCTTTCGCGAACAAATGCTCGTTAACCTGCGTCGTCGATGCTTTGGTAATGATATGCAGGTTTGGGTTGATGGATACCTCTGAGAGGTCACTGACTACTTCTTTTAGATTCTGGTGTACCATGGCGAGTGAGTGAACTGTTTCACGGGAAGGTGAGCCCAGCGATCCATCCCGTCTAGACTCTTGTCAGGCCGTAGTTCAACCATCTGTCTTATCTCTGATTGGCACACAGTTTTCTACTACTGGAACTGCGTCACTAGCCTCGACGTATTCAATATTGCAATGAATTCCAAAAGCGTCATACAATTTGCCAAATTGTTGGGTAGCAATATAAAGGGGCTTCAAGCTGCTAACTAGAGAAATACCATTTACTGTTTATCCACACCCGAAAATATTTTACGAGTATTTCATTACTGACGTAGTCTTTACTCCCGGTCTGCCATGCCCTTCCGGGACTTTATATTAGATCATCGATGTAGATCACGTTGTACTGGGTTTAAATTAGACTTGCTCCAAGTCGAACTCGCTGAGTCACTGGGTAAGCGATTACTTATTAAAATAAACCCAACTTTGTAAAGATAGTCAGTTGTATATTCCTGTCGAAGTCTGAAGACTCAGACGAAACGCATAGGATCAATAAACAATTCAAGCTGCCATAGTCTTGTGTTGCTCACTGGATCTCCATAAAAATGTTTACTGACCTTTCAGGTTACTTTAGGGATAGCTAGACTAGCTAGTGCAGAGGTTCTGTTAGTCTTAATAACTTCTCTTGATGGTCTGCATGCCATGACAGCCATGACATGAGGTAAAAATAACACAGGAAGCCCAGTCGAAATCAAACCGAGATAACCAGGGTATCGTATAACCGTATCTGGACCGCATTTGTTTGGGTTTCGGCCGCAAACAAACAAAAAAAACTTAATAAATTAATAATTAAATTGGATACAAAAACATTTCTCTCTTCTCCCTTTTTATGCTAGCTCTCCCTTCTCCCTATATTTTTTCGTTGTTTCTCCCTCCTCCTTGTATTATTTAGCCGTTAATTTCTCCCTCCTCCCTGATCCGTTCCTCTTCGCTCTTTCGATTAGCTTCTGTAGCTCTTTGCCGTCGACTAACAAGAGACGATCAAGCTTATTGTCGGTGCTGACTGCCAACCATCGAGTGGCTCTTTAATTTCAAAGCGAGCTTCCATATAAATTGCCATACCCGCTGTCCCGCCTCTCTACTTAGATTTAGAGCTCCGACGCTTGCTCTGACACCTGTCAGAACTGTCGACTTCCCTCTCTTGGTTGTTATACCGCCTCACTGGTTAGCTCAGTTGGTAGAGCACGGCCGGTTTAGAGTGCGGGAGGTCGGGGGTTCGAACCTGGACGAAGGGACGTTTATAAGCCGTTGGCCTTGTCTCCTTCTACTTCTAACCAGTATTTGAAGGGGACGTGAAAGAACCTGTTGTACTACTCGAAAAAGAGAAGGGGATTGTCACCCAGTACAGCAGGCTTGGTATATAACGTGTTACAAGATACAATGATACGGAGATACGGCAGCCATTGGCGCCCTAACAGCAGTCCGAAAAATTCACTGACGGGATATGTCGGTAAAATGTAAAGCGCCATGAAACTGAGGTTTATGGCGCTATATAAATATGGCCTATTATTATTATTATTATTATTATTATTATTATTATTACAAGTCGAAACCTCTAACGATAATCATAAAATGGTTTCCACCCCTCCCCCCTTATTTTTGCAAACTTTGCAGATCTTGCACAAAATTCACATACGATATGTTACTACTATTAACAGGAAATGCATAAGCTTTTTCACCTCTCCCCCCTCAGTTTTGCAAGGTTCGTATTTCTTACCCCAAATTTGCAACCAATATGTTGTATTCGTCGTGTTTAGTGCCTAAACTATGATTTTTAGCTGCAACTTCATTCAACCCAATTCTAAATGGGGAGGGTTCCATTATTAATGGCACTGAAGGCATAGGATTTTCCACCCCTCCCCCCTCAGTTTTGCAAGGATCGCATTTCTTACCCCAAATTTGAAACCAATATGTTGTGTTCGTCGTGTTTACTACCCAAACTATGATTTTGAGCTTCAACTTCATTCAACCCACGGGTACCATTATTAACAGGAAACGGGCATAGGATTTTCCACCCCTCCCCCCTCAGTTTTGCAAGGTTCGCATTTCTTACCCCAAATTTGCAATCAATATGTTGTGTTCATGGTGTTTGGTACCAAAACTATGATTTTAATCAGCACACGTGCACGTGTATCCAGTCGCGTGCTGTAACGTTATTGAATCCAGTTCTGGACTGCGAAATTTAATTTTACCACAACTGCCGGTAATCTCGCGATCTGATTGGTTGAAGTACGGTGGTAAATGAGAGTCCAGACAACGGTGCTGACGCGAGAAAGTTGTAGACAACGCTGGCTCTTTCAAAGCTGTCACGCTTTGTAACGAAACTTCCTTGTACGTTTTCTAATATTGTTGTAAAAAACAAATTTCCTCTGGTTTTCCGTGGTGTGGACTCTTTATATTTACCACGATTTACGTCATCACATGGTCAAAATTTGTTGTGGAATCACTTGGTTCCGCCTCGTGAGTCCACAACAAATGTTGCGGACCATGTGATGACGTAAATCGTGGTAAATAAGAGTCCACACCACGGAAAACCAGAGGAAATTTGCTAAATAGAAAATGAAACTTGTCCCAGGATGCTTTGCGGCCAAAACCAAAAGGGCGATGGATTTTTAGAGGTAGAAAGGAACATGGTAGAGACATAGGATTTTCACCAAAGTGTTACCCATAGAAAACTGCAGGGATCTTCTTAATTTGGTTAACATTGATGTTCAGGGGGGGAAATGACAGCCAAAATAAAACTTCAAAATGGCTTAACCCCCCCTGGAATTCATTTGCGCGAATATTACATCAAAAATTTAATCTAGTTGGATGAAATTACATATGATAGGCTTGTTTTAATTCGCATTAACATAGCGAAACGTACCTAACATTAACACCTCCAAGCTATAAATTACAATTATTCCCTACCCCACTCCCCCTGGAAATGGTAAACCCATTTGTGTTAGCAAAATGTCTCCGGTAAATTTAAGGGGAGGGCTAAGATATTTAGGGCTTCGATTTTGGGAGGGCCAAATTTTTTTGGGCCCACGCTTTAGGGGAGAGTCACAAATGTTTGGGCGCCTGTTTTAACAATGAAACTTTTACAATATTTTTGGCCATCCCTTCATGTAGGACGACACGAATTGCTACCAAATTGTATTGTATTGTATTGTATTGTGTTGCGTTCTATTGTTGTATTGAATTGTATTGTGTTGTATTATATTGTATTTTTGGTAAAAATTCGTGTCGTCCTACATAAAGGGATTGCCATATTTTTAGGCTACTTCAATCGACCATTGAGCTCCACCTTGGAAATGTCCCTTTAACCAGCAATCAGCGCGTGCTGGATGCTGCTAGTGGGCAACGTTCGAGACTTCAAACATTCTGCTTGATAACGAGGTTTTCAGGAGTAAAACAAAAGAAATGCTTTCTTTTGTTAAAAAAAAGACGTAATATTTTTTTTCGTCAGATACCCCTGGAAGCCTCGATATCAAGCTTTTTTAGATCTCGAACGTGACTCATTGTGGACATTTCCGAAGTGCACCACATGCTTCATAATATAGCTGGAATGGTTGACTTTCAACGCGCAGTTTCTGTAATAAGCCTTGGACTCAGAACAATTTTTTCAACATCCATCGTATTTATTATGAAACAACAAATAGCAACTTGTGACTCGTTGCATTTCCTTGCTATACCATGCTCGTAGGGGAGCGGTCATTAATTACTGGGGGGGGGGGGGGGGGGGAGGGCCAACATTTTTGGGTCCTCGTTTAGATATTTTACCGGCCCTCCCCCCCAAGTAATCAATGACCGCTCCCTAAAGAGAGCCATTCGGTCCTGAAATAAATGTCGTAGGTTTTAATAGTGTAAGCACAGGTATTGCATCGTGTCCTAGAACATTTAAAAGTGCCTGGTTGAAGATCCTTTCGGCTAGAGAATCACGGAGATTCTTGTCACGTTTGAAAGAAATGAGAGGAGGATGCGGGAAAATAGAGGCGGTCTCTGGATCACTCTGTAAAATCTTAAAGTTCCTATGGATAATTTTCTTGATAGACAGATTAGACGGATGGTAAATCAATGGAAACGGAATCCTATCTTCAGTCTTCGGTTTGGACGGTAGCAGAGCCGTTCTTCTGTCGATGTCACGGGCGCGTATGTAATCAACTAAAGTCGATTGAGGTATGCTAACCGCCGTGGAAAGCGAGTAGCAGCTGACGTTTCGAGAGGGTCTGAATGGGGGGGGGGGGGGTCTACATGTCAGTTGTCAGTTAAAATTTTGGCCATTTGTCAGTTGTCAGTTAGCCCTAGTTAATCATTACTAGAGAAAATTTACTATGTTTGACCCACAAAAAACAAATTTGTCAGTTGTCAGTTATTTTTCGGTTGTCAGTTGTCAGTAAAAAAATCGTCATTTGTCAGTTATTTTTAAGGCCGTTTGTCAGTAGTCAGTTAACCCCATTCAGATCCTCTTTCGAGCGTTAGCCCTTCGTCAGAGGGGCTAACGCTCGAAACGTCAGCTGCTACTCGCTTTCCACGGCGGTTAGCATACCTCAATCGACTTTAGTTGATTACATAGATTACATACCAGTGTTTATCTTTCCCGCCGACGCAGACCAACACTAGTTTTTATAGGAACTAGTTGCCTATCGTATTAAAAACAAAGGGACTCCAAAAGCTTTGTGCTGTATTTGAAGCCCGGGGATTTGAAGGTATTAAAATATAAATATAAATTGCTTACGAATATTTAAACTGTCTGTTAAAAACAAAATGCGATCTCACAGCTAATATTATGTCCCGGGGGTTGGGACATTTTATCGCCTAATATGACGATGGGATGGGGCATTTGAACAACATTTTTGGCCCGGGAGACGGGAATTTGAACAACTCCAAAAATTCACATGCCCATATGTTAGATATTAGATAACAAGCTGTAAATTGGTTATGAAAAACCATTGCTGGATTAACCATAGTTAATAGTATATATAGTTAAGGTTAGAAACCCACAGCAAAAACCGTGTACAATCAATCCTGCCAGACTTCAACCTCGTCCCCAGGGTCTTCTCAGTCAGATCCAAGATGTCGGCTTCTCAGAGAGAAGACCCTGGTAAACGCTGAACTGTCACGTATTCTGATTGGCTCTTCGATTATGACGCAAAGGTTGTACTAACAATGCTTTTTATTGGCCAAACGGACTGAGTCCAGAGAGATGAACTTGTATATAGTTTAGATTGCTCAAATTTTATCAATAAAACGATTTTAAACAACCTTAAAACACGTTGTGTAGATAGAGCAATAGATGAAGTGCATTACTGGGTAGTTTTCTGGTAAGGTTCATCAGTGGGAAAGCCAGAAGAAGCCGTTAAACCTGAACATGTGCTATCGATCGCTTCGCTTCAACGCTAACGGAAAATAAACGGCTTTTTAGGATCCTCTTCTAGCTTAGATACATCCTGGTAGCTTTGTGATACCTTTCCACTGGTTCTTTATCCAAGTAAACTCCATTTCGAGCCATTTAGTAGACCTGTTTTCACTACACCGTTCGCCGCGTGGAAATACCGTTAATCGCTTCTCGCTCACTCCGGATTGGGATACCTATGGTTTGTACACGTCATGAACTATTCCCATATTTAGCTTGGCCGCCATCTTAGATTGCCAAATCACGTGACGAGATACTCCCAAAATCTGGGAGTATTTGATCACGTGATCCAGCCTTTACCAGGGTCTTCTCTCTGAGTAGCCGCCATCTTGGATCTGACCGAGAAGACCCTGGGGACGAGGTTGGCCAGACTTTGGATCAAAAAACAGATCTTGATCAGCAAGAAGAAGAAAATATAATGATAAAGTGTCCGAAGACTACTGCAATGCTGATCAAATACAACGCTTGTCGAGGTTTATACGATATTTCGGCTGGCCTGTACCAGCCTTCTTCAGGTTTATTACTCGGGCTGCCTGTGGCAGCAACGAGTCTTAAAGGAACAGTGCCACGGTAATGCGCACGCGTAACACGTGATTGTTAATAATGTCAAAGACAATGGAAAATCACGCTGTTATGGCACGTCACGTCAAAACTTAACTGATCTGGAACGACCTTTGGAATTTTCGCTAGCACGAAATCTAGAGTTTATAGTTTTGTGATTTGCATCAGTTGAGAAGTTCAGGATTTGGAATCGTATAAACTCCCCACTGGACCAAGACATAAGTGCTTCGAAGATCTGCATGTATGGGATTCGGGATAATAGTTTAGGAATCCACTCGACAATACCGACTGACATAAACAAACAACAACTTCTGTGCGTGGGAATTATAATATTCCATTCTAAACTGCAGTTTCGCTAGGGGGAAACTAATGTTCTGACTTTATAGCTTTGGGGCTTTGTGATTTTTAGGATATAAGAGCACTTCCACTACAAAATTGGGGAAGAAAAGAGTTCGACTTTGCTAAATAGCAAGCTCGAACTGTACCGAGCGAAGGCCGTGTAACTTGACACTGCAATAAATACACGCGAACATTCAGCGTCTTACAAGCAGAGTAAATGTCTCCCCTACATTCTTACTGTCTCCAAGTTTGCTAGGCCGTCAATTGTCCCCTTCTCAATGCTTTGGATGAAACTACCAGGAGAGAGAAGTTTTCTTCTGTAGCCATTAATTCCTCCACTCGACGAACCGTCCAACGGCACTGAATTCAGAGTCAAAAATATTCGCAAAAATTATAGCAACGAACGAAATAACATCATAAATCCTAGGATACAAAACTAAATTACTGTTCTAAATAGGTATAAGGTCAAATGAAACTTAGGCGAAGCCGATGGAAGAGGATTTCTTTCGCGTATCAAATCTCTCCCCATCTTTTGATTTCTGGACAACCCAACCGAAATTCAAACATTCGCGCATGGGCACTGAGCCATGGCACTGAGCCATGGCACTGTCCCTTTAAAATGCAAGTCGTAATTTTTTATCTTTTTTATTCAGTGTAGCAAGCGTTCAGCGCATGCGTTAAAGGTCAAATTCACACCAATCAGATCGCACTGTGCTGGTCACGTAACACTCGCCAGGTTAATTTATTTACATAATTTAATACAGTAAATCAAAATGGTGGATCCGCGAGCAAATCTCTCTCAAATTTGGAGTCCCATCTCTCAAATGTAAGCAGTTTACTTCACTCGTGCGAAAGCCTTCCAACAGGCTCAGGATATTGCAACTGGCGCTCTTGTCGGAGCCGAAGGACCGCGTTTTTTACCCAGATGGCCTGTGATTTTATATACGACACGACGCCGGACCTGAAGGACTCAAAGATCCACACATATCGAATTGGAATTTAGCGTTTTCCTTTCTGCTGAAACCAAGGCTTCTTCGATAGAAAGGGCAATATGTTGTGTTTTGGTTCGAGAAATTAATGGCTTCCAACAGTTCCCTTTATAGTTCTGTAATATAATGAGCAGATCAGTTTTGGGAAGGAGGGTATATAACCAACAGGCATTTCAGTTAATAAATACCTGATATGAACGCGAGCTGTGATAAAGAGCCGCAGGGTAGAATGAACAGTAGAGAAATATATCATTTGATAGCTCCATCATAGGTGGACAGGATACAACTTATAATATGGGACAAATATAAACATATATTTGAGACACTCATCTATTAGTACTCTGAACCTGGAGAACAGCAGACTAAATTGTAAGTGTGCGGTACATGAATAAGTAGAGGTCAACTTCTTTAATTTGCATACACGAGAAATATATATACTAGGGGAGCAGAGAATGGCTTGGTATATAACGTGTTACAAGATACAATGATACGGAGATACCAAGATACAGTGATACGGTGATACAGTGATACGGTGATACGGTGATACAGTGATACGGTGATACGGTGATACGGTGATACGGTGATACGAAAATCTCAAATTTCCTTTAATTTTTTTAAAATGGGAGAAAAATACTTTCCAACAGAAATGTAGTTTTGGCTAGCCTGAATTTCAGCCGTCTCCTCCGGTTCGTTCCTCCGAACCGGAGGAGATGGCTGAAATTTAGGCTTGGTATATAACGTGTTACAATATACAATGATACGGAGATACCAAGATACGGCGATACGGTGTTACGGTGATACAGTGATACGGTGATACAGTGATACGGTGATACGGTGATACAGTGATACGGTGATACGGTGATACAGTGATACGAACATCTCACATTTCCTTTTTTTTTAAGCAGCCGCGAAATGGCCCCGCTAAATACAGGTTTCTGTATGAAACGGCCGGACTGTTGTATGGGTCACTTGAGCTCTTGCAGCCGTGGCGTGATGCTAATTTAACGGTATTATCTTTCAGCATGACTGCTTTGTCTGACTATTTTGTTATTTAATTTTAACTTTTGAACGTTACGCATTTAACATTGAACCACTTTATTGCCCTTGTTGAAGAAAGGTTTTTGCAACACAAATACGAAATTAACGCTGAAAGCTTTATTCTCATTGGCAACTAGATTTAGGGACGGACCATTTGAAAATTTATGGAGAGGGGGCCCGGTTTTTTTTTGCTCGAAATTTTTTTACGACTTCTCAGTTGCTGCAGAATTTTTTCTGGCATCAGAATCTTGCACGATTTTTTTAAAGTTTCGCCCTTGCTTGATTTTTTTTCTGGGTGATATTGCAATTGGCTCGCTCGATTATTTTCTGTGCAAATTCAGCTTGCTGGTTTTTGTTTTTTGTTATTTGGGGGGGGGGGGGGGGGGTGGGGAGGGGGATTTTGAAAAATTTCCGCGATCCCGTTTCTCCGATCTAGTGAGATGGCTTTCAGAAGCTCCAACTCCAAAAATATGTTATGGTTGCTTTGTCGCATTTCGGAGGAATCGTATTACAAAACCATGCAGGGGAATATCAAAATTCGATTTGGTTATCATGCTTTCGGTGAAAAGGCGAAAACATAAATCCGACTAGATATAAGGGTAGATATGCGGGAAACACCGTCAAGAGCTCTCTTTTTAGAATTTCCCAATTCCCCAACAAATTTTGTTTTGCAGCAGAGTTATTAATTGACATTGTGTAAAAAATTCAGACAAATCGAATCAACTCTTCTTGAGTTAGAGCTTTTAAAAAACTCTATTTTGGTTGAAAATCGAAAGCGTAGAAAATAGCCCAAGATTTCCCGAAAATGAAATGTTGTTTTCCGATCAAAGCTACGCGCCGCATCGAGAATATTTTATAGCCGGTTCTAGTTTTCTTATGACTTGGAAAATGGAAAAGACGAAAGGTCCTTGAGGGACAAATCCAAAGCGAACACCTATAAATGACAAAGGAAGGGCAGAGAACTGATCAAAGGAGTCTGAAAGGTCCTGAAACAGCACGGCAAATAGCGAGATCGTTTCAAGCGATTCAGAGTTTTAATATGTTTCGAATTCCATCTAAGCTTTCTTGGAAACAAATCTTCTCTCGGCTGGTTCCTATCAATCAGATCAATTCTTCTTTATGTTCAGATGTGGACCACTCGGCACTCTGTCTGAACTTGTCGGGTTTTGCGAGTCTCGTAGTCGTATGCATTGTTTGGCCTTGTTTGGCTTCTTTCCAAGCTAAGGGCATCCTGCTGGAGCTTAGCCCTGCTGGAGCATTTAGCCCTGCTTGCTTTTTGGAAGACATAAGGCCAACAACCCATGGATCGGGGCTGGAAAAACGTTTCTCAATAAACATGAAATGAATTTATGCTAGCTTTCGTTACGGGCGAGTGAGCACATGTCATGTGTTAATTGACCTGCTGTCCATCAAACAGAACTTTTTACTTCCGGTTAAAAACTTCCTTTTGCGTACTGATTTTTTAAAACAGTTTTTGGTATGTGTAAAATTGCTGCCAAAACTTAGCTTGAATTTCAGCCATCTCCTCCGGTTCGGAGGAACGAACCGGAGGAGACGGCTGAAATTCAGGCTAGCCAAAACTACATTTCTGTTGGAAAGTATTTTCCCCCCATTTTAATTTTTTTAAAGGAAATTTGAGATTTTCGTATCACCGTATCACCGTATCACCGTATCACCGTATCACCGTATCACCGTATCACCGTATCACCGTATCACCGTATCACCGTATCACCGTATCACCGTATCACCGTATCACCGTATCACCGTATCACCGTATCACCGTATCACCGTATCACCGTATCACCGTATCACCGTATCACCGTATCACCGTATCACCGTATCACTGTATCTTGGTATCTCCGTATCATTGTATCTTGTAACACGTTATATACCAAGCCTGAGATGTTAGGTAGTGCTGGATTATATGTAACGATAAAAGGAATACGGTCTGCATCTGGCTTGGGTTTGTTTTGTAAAGTATCAGTGCGAGAAATGTTAGATGCACGTTGTATTTGTGTCTTAAGGAAAGTAAGATTATAGCCGCGTTTGTTAAGGTACCTTATTACATGAAATGTTGGCGACACTTAAATTTAGCGAATTTAGCGATTTTTAGAAAAATGCACCAAAATTAAGTGTCGCTAAATTTAAATCGTCGCTAAATTAAAGTGAGTACAATATGAAATTCCGCCATACGGTCGTGAAAATGTAAATACGAGTGAGGACAGCATTAAGATATGACATTACAGTTGCAGTTTCGTTTGTTTCGTTCAAAATTAAGTTTCAGAACGTTGTATGATTTTGTTTTTATCGCATTAAAGTGATTTAAATGAAGCTATTGACGTTTATGATTTTATCACATAAATGTTCTATTATCGTCGTAAAAGTTTTGAATAAATTCGCCAAAGTTTCAGTTCGTGAAATCGCGAAAATAAAGTGACTTATGTCCCAAAATTTACGAAAAATCACTAAATTAAAGTGCCGCTAAATATGGATTTTTCAAAATCGCTAAATTAACGTGTCGCCAAAATTTCATGTAATAAGGTATGTTATTAATTCATTAGTGCGTTTCTTAAAGCTATCGTCCGAAGAGCAAATGCGGCGAAGGCGAAGTGAAAGGCTATACGGGATAGAGTATTTAGTGTGACCGGGGTGACAAGACGTTTTAAGAAGGTACTGGTGTTTGTCAGTGGGTTTGGTGTACAAGTCTGTTTCTATAAGTCCGTTTTTAAGTAAAACGTTAACGTCGAGAAATGGGATGTTAATGGAAGAATGGGAAGAAGTGAACTTGATGGTAGGGTGGAGGTTATTGAGATAATTAATGAATATTTTCAGTCGATCCAGTCCTTCGGTCCAGATCACGAAAATATCATCAATATATCTCAACCACGTGTGTGGCTGGTAGGGTGAATTAGATAGTGCGTCACGTTCGAATTTAGCGAGAAATAAGTTGGCGAAGGAAGGAGCCATTTTAGTACCCATGGCTGTTCCATGTATTTGTAGATAGTGTTGTTGATTAAACGAGAAATTATTCATAGTAAGAATCATGCGTATAAGGTCGCAGATGGTTTCTGTGGGTACATGTTTATTAACGCGGTTACGAAGAAAATAGCGACAAGCATCAATGCCTTCATTATACGGAATGTTAGTATATAAGGAGGAAACGTCGAGAGTTACGAGCAAAGCGTTATCAGGGAGCTTGTTAAAGAGGGAAAGTTTATTAAGAAAGTCAGTAGTGTCCTTAACATAAGAAGGAGTGGTGGTAACTAACGGTTTAAGATGATAATCAACGAATTGCGAGATGCGTTCTGTGGGGTGGTTATTAGAGGATATTATGGGTCGTCCAGGATTATTGTTTTTGTGTATTTTAGGTAATATGTAGAAGCGTCCTGGTTTGGCGTCGTTATGTACGAGGTACTGTCTTGTTTTCATATCAATCATGTTTTCGTTGAACATACGATTAACGTATTCTGTTACTCGTTTCTGTATGTCGTTGGTTTTGTCGGCATCAAGTTGTTTATAAAATGTAGGATTGTTAAGTTGTCGATTACATTCGTCGATGTACCATGTTTTGTCCATTACAACTGTTCCCGATCCTTCGTCAGCGGATTTGATTACCACGTCGTGTCGTCGTTTGAGGTTATATAAGGCTTTACGTTGGAGTTTAGAAAGATTGTCAACAATACTAGTAGGTTTCGTTGTAAGTAAGTAGTTAATAGAGTGGAATGGTTATGAAACCCGGCAAACTTCAAAGGGGCTAACAAAGGCGCTGCGATTTATGTTGGAAGGGGGCAAGACAAAAGATTGTGCAGGGTCATAGTTCATTAGCGTCCCCTGAACGACTGAACTCACACGTTTCTATTGGCTGATTGATTAACACATTGGAATTTCTATTGTGTTTTGTGCAGAGTAGTGGTTGAAAAAAGCTAACAAAGACATATAACAAAGAAAGTCGCTGGGTTTCATAACCATTCCACTCTATTAACTATGGATTAACTATGGATTAACTAATAAAACTATTGTATTATATTGTACAGCAGTGGATAGGGATGGAAAGCAAGGGACAGGAGTGGTGGAAATGATAGGTGTAGACAGTATCGCATGGATAGGATACGCATTCCACCATGAAGTATATACCGAATATATAGCAGTATTTTTGCACGCGTTCGTATACCTTACGCCTTAGTCTCGATCTTCCCAAAAAAACATGTTTCGTTTACCATCTTCGGACAAGTCGCCAGACAAAGCAAGTATAGAAGCAGAGAGGAAGGCTGCGAAACAGGCTGTATGGACGACCGTGAAGTGTTTCGTTGCATACGTTACAATCTTACGCATAGGTACGTACCAGGTATTTGGACAGATACATGTATATAATTTTATTTCCTTATCATGCAAGATGTAAGGTACAATATTATGTATAAAGTATAATGAAATTACTGATCTAAACATAACAAGAGCCCATCTGGGCTTTCACTCGGGCCACATGAGATTGAAGATGAAATACACTTTCATTTGAAATCCTCTTAGAGGGGCTGAATGGGGTTAACTGATAACTGAGAAATGGCCAAATATATTACTGTTAACTGAGAATTTTACCTTTTTTTAGCTGTTAGCTGATATTTGTGAGATAGCTGTTACCTGATATTTCATTATTTTTTTATTAAAATGACGTAACGTCACATGCTATTATTGGCTTTTCGGATGGCTTTCGACAGATTTGATCCAGTTGATAATAGTCAAATATTAAACATGACACATCAGAGTTATCTGATACTAGAAAAATCTATTGAATAGACAAAATGTAGTGTTTGATGTTGAATTAGCGGTTATTATTCATTTCATACCAGCAAATATGTATTCAAATCAGGTTAGGGTAGTCTTTTTATATAACTTAACTGATAACAGCAAAATTTAACTGATAACTGATAAATAGCTAAAAATTTAGCTGTTAACTGATATTGGTACCCCCCCATTCAGCCCCTCCTCTTAGTATCAAGTCGTGCTTTAATCGCTTTTATGGCATGACTATGATAACGCAGGATTCGAACAACAGAATACTGGCAATTCAAGTGTATAAATGCAATACAATGACATATTCAGACTTTGAATTTGATTGACTTTCAGCTAACCTGTTTCCTTTCATTCCACAATGAATAATAATCTCATAAAGTAAGCCCGTAGCTTTCAATAAATTTGCCAGTGTCTGAATGAAACAGCTAGATCTTTTCCAATTTCTCGCACGAGTCACGGCAGAAGACAGTCTGAACACAGGCCGCCCAAGTTCTGACTGTGTAACAAGGTTTGTATGGGAGTTCTTCCGATAACTCAGAATAGTAACATAAATCTCCTGTAATACAAGGTAAATAAAGGAAGAAGACTTACTTGAAGTTGTTTTGTCGTCCTATGTGTATTTCAGGTCGCTAGAACGGTGTTTCATGGAATTCTTGAGTCATACGTTTCACCCCCTCTACCGGAGGGGAAGGCTGAACACTCGATACAACACAGGCCTTCGCTCGAGGACGAATTTTACACAAAATATCAATCCCATCGGCGTTTACTCGGCCGCGGTACAATCCATGGACATCAATTATCCCTCAGAAGTCCCCAGGCTTGATAACTCCTTTCCAAACCCGTTAGATTTGAACGATTTTGAAGCAATTCGTGCAGTTTCAAACGGCCGACTAACCGTGTATTTCATAGCATGGTCATTCTTGACAACGCGTTTTGGTAACCAGGCGTTTGGGTAACCAGGCCGTTACAAATTATTTCTTTCCCTGAGAGGGACATATCAAATTCATTTGACACTTTCTAGTCACCGGCGCTGTCCAGTGGTCTCGTTGGAGGGGAGGGAGGGATTAGAAAGTGTCAAATGAATTTGATATGTCCCTCTCAGGGAAAGAAATAATTTGTAACGGCCTGGTTACCCAAACGCCTGGTTACCAAAACGCGTTGTCAAGAATGACCATGCTATGAAATACACGGTTAGTCGGCCGTTTGAAACTGCACGAATTGCTTCAAAATCGTTCAAATCTAACGGGTTTGGAAAGGAGTTATCAAGCCTGGGGACTTCTGAGGGATAATTGATGTCCATGGATTGTACCGCGGCCGAGTAAACGCCGATGGGATTGATATTTTGTGTAAAATTCGTCCTCGAGCGAAGGCCTGTGTTGTATCGAGTGTTCAGCCTTCCCCTCCGGTAGAGGGGGTGAAACGTATGACTCAAGAATTCCATGAAACACCGTTCTAGCGACCTGAAATACACATAGGACGACAAAACAACTTCAAGTAAGTCTTCTTCCTTTATTTACCTTGTATTACAGGAGATTTATGTTACTATTCTGAGTTATCGGAAGAACTCCCATACAAACCTTGTTACACAGTCAGAACTTGGGCGGCCTGTGGTCTGAAGCTACAAAACTTGAATTTTGATCCTCTTCACAGTAACATAATTTAACGTCTCAGATATTATATATAATTTGCCCTATTTCAGCTAGCGCTGTGCATTTCAAATACTTTTTCCTCTCTCTTTGCTGGCAGTTCATTGTTCGTGTAGTTGCCGCATTTCAGTTGGCATACACTGAAAACATCTGCTTAACTAAGATTTGTAAAAATCTTAGCGGATCATGTAAATATTCCGCTTGGCTCAATTGAGGGTTTCTGCCGTCAAAGTTCAGTTTTTGTTTCAGTTTTACCCATATTAGCCGACATGTATAATGTCTCGAGCTCTCAATCCAGTAGAAAGACTCTGGTTATTCTGTCGTAAAACATGCCTTAGCTGTACAAGACCGCCCACGATGGAATAGATTTCTGACAATGATTCATTGAAAGTGATATCTCCTTGTCTCGCCTTGTCTGAGAGCTTTGAACTTTCTTATCTGAGCGCGCCTGACGAGATCTAACCTTTGATGATAATTCGATACCCGTTGATATCCAAACGTGTTTGGATATTGTATTTCGCTTACGTTTCTAAATGTACATTGGATCTGTCCAAACAGCGCTGATCGAATGTATTACGGCTCCTGGTTGTTCATGTATTTTTATGGTCAACAAGAGCGCCAGTTGAAATATCCTGAGCCTGTTGGAAGGCTTTCGCCCTCGCGGGTCGACCATTTTGATTTACTGTATTAAATTCTGTAAATACATTAACCTGGCGATTGTTGCGTGACCAGCACAGTGCAATCTGATTGGTGTGAATTTGACCTTTAACGCATGCGCAGATCGCGTGCTACACTGAATAAAAAAAAAAAAAATAACGACTTGCATTTTAAGACTCGGCGCTGCCACAGGCAGCCCGAGTAATAAGGAGGAGGACTAAATAAATTCATATGGCGTAATGCGGGTATCAGCGGCCATCCCGAGGGGGCGGCCACCGGGCAACCCACGGGCAACCCATGGGCTTAGTAGGGGATTTGTAGCAAAAACATGCCCCACACGCGGGGCATTAGAGCGCTTTTGCGTGTTCGTCAAAATACCCCGGGGACATACCAACGGGGTTTGCACGTAATCTGCTGTCTCAACGTTCAGCGGTTTTCGCCACAGAACTTTTCACCACAGAACTCGCTCGATCGATCGACGTTCTTCGATTTCTTTGTCCTTGAGGTAAGTCATATCATTATCATTCAAATTAGAGATTAAATTAAGCCATCCACTGTCGGAAAACAGAACAAAGAAATAAAGGGTAATATTTGTATAAAACTATTAAGATTTTTGACACTTCTAAAACGTTTAGTTTCTAATACTTATAATATGTTGCCCAGGTTGCCCCAGGGGTGGGGGTTTTTGTCACAATTTTCTGCCCCACCCGAGGGGTTTTAGCATGTATTTGTCATGGCTGCTGTGACAAATGCCCCTGGGTGCCCGGGGGCCGCCCCCTCGGGATGGCCGCTGATACCCGCATAATGGCCTATGGGCTTTTGAGTTTTGTGAATTGATAATGATATGACTTACCTCAAGGACAAGGAAATCGAAGAACGTCGATCGATCGAACGAGTCCTGTGGCGAAAACCGCTGAACGTTGAGACAGCAGATTATGTGCAAACCCCGTGGGTATGTCCCCGGGGTATTTTGACGAAAACGCAAAAGCGCTCTAATGCCCCGCGTGTGGGGCATGTTTTTGCTACAAATCCCCTGCTAAGCCCCTGGGTTGCCCGTGGGTTGCCCGGGGGCCGCCCCCTCGGGATGGCCGCTGATACCCGCATTAGTCCCCCTACAAAATTTCTAATATCACATAATTTTATGTGTTCACAAGAAAACATCAAATATGCCGAACGCGAGCACTCGTATATTAACTTGTACATCTTATGACCTTGGAGTGCAATGAACTATACTTTCAAGATGGAAGCATGGTTGCACTAGATTAATATAGTCACCAATCCGGTAACCTGAGTACGAGGCTTACCTTTCCCTACGAGAAAAAGAAAGAAAAAAACAACACGCGAGAGGGGGAAAAGAACGCCTGATACAAATACTATTCGAGACACCTTCCACCCCTAGTCTACCCTGGGTGCCAGAGGTTTTGAGAAGTTTGACGATTAAGAGACTCCACAAACCTCTGGCCACTTGAGACATCTCCAACGGACAGCCTCGCTTTGGTGTTTATAGCCTCGCTTTATAGTTCACTTCCTGTCAAACCGGTTTTATTGCCAGGACTAATTTGCATGTGTCACTTTCACGTGGTGCAGCGACTGAATCAAAATAAACATGCCGGGGAAACTCGTTCGATGGAAAAGCCAGAGAAAAAACGTTTGTGTTCTTTGAATATTGGAAAAAACGATTATCGTAGAGTGTGCGACATAAATATATTTTAACTTCTGGCCTCAAAAAGTGCTTGCTGTTTAAAGGGAAAAGAGCTTCAGAAGAGAATTTTCCTGAGAGACTTTCAACTGTGTTGCCGGTGCCAGTGGTGGAGACTTGTATAAATGTTTCGTCGGTGGGTGATATGTACGTTCTGCGAAAGACGCTTGGAGAAGATTGAATCCTTGAAGAAATTGCTCGAAGAATTTTCTACTACAAGCAAGTCTAGTATTGCAGCTCAAAAGCTACGTTTTGGAACCCAACGTGTTAAGCGGTGTCATAATATTAGTGCTACGTTTTGGAACTCAACGTGTTAAGCGGTGTCATAATATTAGTGATTCTCCTGCCAATAAACATGGTACACCTTCAACTAGAAGTCCTCAAAGGAAGCGGAGCACTCTTTCTCCCCTCGTATATGTACGTCCAGAGAAACATTCTCGGCAAGCCTGCTGATGAGAATTTTCAAATTAATTTCCACGATGACCTCTGTTTGCTCCGCCAAAAGAAAAGCGTCCTGAAAAGCCAGTTGAGGTGAGAAATTTTCACTCGTATATCAGACGCCAGAAACAAGTTGGAAAATCATGGATTTTCCATATCCAGTTGGCAAAACAGAGAAAACATCTCGCCGCTCGATGAACTCATAAAGTGAGTCCTTCTAAACCAACTTCAGTTTACAGACATTAGGAAATTTGGAGGCTAACTCGAAATGAACAGCGCTATAAAAGACACGATAGAAAAAATCACTCGCCATGTTGTTTGTGTTTCTGCTCAATGCTCTGACGGTGACTTGTAAAACCGTTTTTTGACGGAGTACGTCATTATCTGTATTTGAGAGCCAATCAAAATAGACCTTTGGTGGTTTCTATGACGATCTCATGAATAGCCAATCAGCAAGCGTGTTAATTTTTCCCAAGAATGCGGGAAAATTTGACTTGAGTGGCCAGAGGGGCTCGTCGCTTTGCTCCTCGACTCTCGTTGCTTCATGACTCGGTTCTCGTCGCCTCGCGACTCGAATTCTCGTCGCTTTGAGAGTCGTTTAGCAGCAAGCCCCTCTGGAACCAGGGTACCCCTTGTCACATCGCCTGTCACAATAATGTCAACAATTATGTCGCGTAGTAAAAGTGCTTTCGAGATTTAATAGCCGCTAGCCGCTAGTAAACATGAAAAAACTTTTCTAATATTCGAACCTCGTAGTATCATGTCCACTTAAAACAATATTTCTATTCCAAAATAATACTAGACTACTTACCATGTCTCCACAGTATGGACTTCGTCAACCACAAGAACTTTGGCTTTGTGCAATGCACCACATTTTAAAATTTTGACCATCTTTCGCTTAGCCATTGTTCAGCACTTCCATATATAGATGATTTTAAAATTTCCCTGTCTTTCTCTCCGGACTCACCGATCGCTGCAGCTTTTAGACTAGTTTTGGCCTTGTTCAAATTTTTAACCTGTTGCTTCCTTATGTAGTCCAAAGGACTAACAACTACGATAGGAAACGGTACACTCGTTTTTGGCCTTCAACAATATTCTCGCAAACTTTTGGCAAAAGTTGATAAATTAGGCTTTTTCCATAGCCCGTGGGAAGAATTGCAAGGACGTCTTCGTTCAGACAGATCAGTCTCCTATCAATCCCTCTGCTCTGGGTTCAGTGACTTTACAGAAAACTAGTACAGAAAACTAATGAATGTTGTATCGCTGCTTCAAATTTTGGAAAATGACCGGAAGCTGACTCAGGATTAGCAACACCAAGCAGGACAGTTCATTTAGACTATCATTGTCTTTCGACCAATTAGGAGTAACGACCGAAATTCGGTCGTTTTACACACGTCTCGACCAGTATTTGTATCAGGCCCTTCTCCTCCCTCTTCTCTTTTTTTTTGGGGGGGGGGGGGGGGGAGGGCCTGTCGATACTCAGGTTACCAATCCGGCAACCGTAGCTTTGTACTTAGCCATTTCGGAGTAGAGGAAGGGACTGGGACTGAGTGTCATTACAACATCCCAAGAAAGATTGCACAAAGATTCTCTGAATTTCTAACGGGACCTGAAACAAACATATATGCAAATATATAAATGACATCAGTGTTTACGAACAGTAAGTATCGCTATTAGGATCATTAGTGCCAACCCAATATGTAGGACAGCTACATATTGGACAGTTCACAGGAGTAAGTGAGTTCTTCATTGTTAATTGATTATTTGTTTGGTATAATAAAACACATATTTCCTCACCCAATACATGGTGAGCACAAATGACTGTAAAAATGGCATGAGTTCTATATCTTAAAAAGTTTTCAGCATAGATGATTGCATTTTGATAGGTGGGTGTCGTATTGTAAAAGGAATACCATTGTGATGTCACAATGATATCATTTATTCATTGTATGTACTAGGTTTCTTATAACTGTTCACGAATTACATCTAAAAATGTAATGCCATAAATCTCCTCTTGATGAGAATTAAGGAATCGAAAACCCAATATCGATTGGTTGAGGCAATCAAAAGTTATGAGAGTTTAAGTGTTGTCAATTTTACCACCAAAATTTGGCTGGAAATAAACAACATTAATTTTTTGAAAATATCTCTTCATTCATCTTTTGGTTGTAAATACTGTTGCATGACATTTTATTTTGTCCAATCATAACTAAAATGACTAAAATGGTACGTTTTTTTTTGTGGATAACCGGCTTAAAATGTAAGTAATATTTTTGGTATGTCGATCTTTGTCATTATGTCATACTTTTTTATACATGCCCTTAGAAAAAAGCCCTTTGAGTGATTTTTGGGTTTTATCGAAGAAATGCACTATCCTGACACCGAAAAGTCACATTTTCTTTTCTTGATTTTTTATAAACTGTCAATCCTCTATGACTTTGGATATAATCATCATAGAATGTTCAAATTTGTGCCAAATAAATGTGTCATGAAGGTTTTATTGTTGGCATAATCTGTTTGTAACATTTATTAAAGGGGAAATTTTGCCCAAAAAGGATTTTTTTTTAAATAAAACACCTAAAAGATGTATGGTAGTTTCATTTTGTTACCAACTCACCAAAATTTCTTCAAATTCAGACTATAAGTAAAGAAATGGTGTTAATTTTTATTATTTGGCCATGCTCAATGGTGCTGCTTTCTACCTTCTTTATGCCTGCTGTGATATGGCAAATATTAAAAACATGACTTTTAAAATATAATAGGCTTGACCTTCAGTCTTACCCAATATTGAAGTTGACTTAAATATGTTGCCATATTGGGGTCAGATGAATCCAATAAGTGTATAATTACGTAAGGTTTTGCGGGATACCCAAACAAATCTTAATTACATGAACATTCTCTATTCTCTGTTCTCAAACTCGGTAAAGTTATTAATTTTAGTGTGATCTTTCTTGTGATGAAGTTCAATTCTTTGTGCATCACAAAGATTGTTATCGGAGGTGATTCCTCTGTTAATGGGATTTGGTGATAACCTAGCTGCTCTGATCAGGTGAACTTAAATAAACCAGCTAGTTTAAACTAAAGCGCTAAGCATAAGCTCGACGGTCCTAATTGAAGAGAAAAACAGAGTTGGAGTGCCTGGAGCCTAAGCAGGGTCAAGGCTTGCGAGCTTGGTTGCCATGGCAACCAAACAGCCCAGAGCACTGGGTCACACCTAAAGTAGACAAAGGAAACAGGGAGGGAAAAGCAGTGGCCTTGAATGCAACGGCATCTCTTCCATTAATTCATTGATGGTCGGATATTGGTGTCATTCACACTTATTTGCTAGGTTCATCTGTCGGTAGGCACCACAAACACTGACCTCCATTGTGGTGCACTTCATTTTAAACTTGTCGATGCATTATTGCAAGTGCAGGAAAAAGTTATTGGGATGGTTGGGGAAATCGTGTCACTCGCTCGCTCACTCACTCAATAAGATGTTAGCAGAATGGAATGCTTGGAATATCAATTGATAAAGTAATAGTAATCGATATTTCATTTAATTAATAATTGAAGATCAGTGTGCAACATTAATTGCTGTTGGAATTGACGTTGATCAAGGACTCATCATCGGGTCCCCTAGCCTCTTGCTACTAACTATAAAGTGAGCGTAAGGGTACTTATATGCTTTAGCAATCAAATTTTTTATCATGTGAAAGATGTGTGCCAGTAGGCATGCGCTTTTGGGTCCCACCAATAGTGATGTAAACCCTTGTACGTTTTCATACCTAACTTGCTCAATGAGATGTTTGTATGGAAGTGGAAGGATGCCTGACTACATACACGTCACAGGCCACTAGTCTCCAGGCCCCCAAAGGGAATTGAAAACTGATGGCCACATGTTCTGGTTCTCAACTTTGAAAGGCCGTAAAAAAAAGTACAGTTGAGTTTTAGCCTCCCATTTTTGCTTTAAGTTCAAAATAATGGTTTAAAGGGGGGGGGGGGTTATAGGCACTTTAAGTATATGCCTGTATCTTCCTTGCTTTTAATGCCAGATAGCTCAAACTTTGACAGGCATGCGATTGGGTACCTCGTGAGCCAATTAGTAGGGATGACATAATTATGACATCATTTAGTGGTGATGTCGTAACCATGACATCCCTCATTTCTAATAGCACAAACTTTGACAGCCATCGTATTAGGTCCCCATAAAATTATCACTTTGTTTAATAGTGGTGATGTCGTAACAATGATGTCATTGGTCACAATTTTAAGTATGTGCCCAAATCTCTCTCATTTCTAATGCCAGACAGTACAGCTCAATCTTTGACAGGCATGGTATTGGGTCCCCACAATTCACTTAGTGGCGATGACATAACGATGACGTCATCGGTCACGTGATTTTTAGTATATGCCCAAATCTCTCATTTCTAATGCCTGAGGCAGCTCAAACTTCGACAGGCATGGCATTGGGTCCCCACGATTCACTTAGTGGTGATGATGTAACAATGACATCTGTTACATGATTTTTAGTATATTCCCGTATCTCACTCATTTTTAATTGCAGGCGGCTTAAACTTTGACATGGTACTGGGTCTCCATAAATCACTTAGTGACGATGACATAACAATGACGTCATCTGTTACATGATTTTTAGTATATTCCTGTATCTCCCTCATTTTTAATTGCAGGCGGCTCAAACTTTGACATGGTACTGGGGCCCCATAAATCACTTAGTGGTGATGACGTAATGTCGTCATCGGATTTTACATGGCTACAAAGGCTATCACAACAGCAACAATAACTTGAACTTTGAACACTTCCTCATGTTTACTCTTTAGAAGACACTGATTAAAATACACTTTACATCCACGAGTTTGCTATTGTGGCGCTATGTTTGACACTCTGTCCCAGTCCCTCAACTACAAATGGCTTATAAATGGTTACAATAATGTCTCAATTCTAAACCTGCCCCCCTCCCCCAGGCATACATGGGACATTTGACAACTCAGTCTGTCCCTGGGGCACAATGGACATCTGGTTTTGTCAAAGAGAGTCAAAGATACTGTAGCCAATTTTTCATCAGTTTATTTAAGAAATAGATGTCAATTTGCTGTGCATCTGCCCTCTTAAAGATGCACAGATGACATCACAATTGTGATGAACAAAGAAGTGCGCCATGAGATACAATCAAATGGTGTAACTGATGTTTTCACTGACATTATTTGTTTATCATTGCAGCACCATACGTATATAACTTGGTGTCTTGAAGATCATGTTCACCACTTGACTGTCTGATGTAATGGATGTGCAACAGTCTTTTTGCTGACATTGTTTCATAACTCAAATGGACAACATTCTGATCAGTATTATTTGTGAAAAAAGCCAAAGAAAGGTTGCCCAATAGGATGATGAGAGGGAATTATATCAAGGCCAAGAAATGTGTGGGTGTTTAAGACTGTTTGTTGAATGTGTTTAGTCTCCATGAAACTTCACTGAATTTCTGTTGTTAATGCTGTTTTATTAGTCTTCAAATATAAATTACATGTACCTACAAGCTTTCAAATTATGTTCTGTAAAAGGCTATGATCCATAGTTGTTGAAGCAGAGTGTCTTTTAATAATTTAAATTACTTCCACAAAAGAAGCTTGTACAAAGTGATGTCATATAATTATGACAATGACAAACTCTTATGCTTTGCAAACTAGTTACCTGCATGTATATGTAAAAAGTGAATTCAATGTACAATGTAACAACAAGTATATTTACATGTATATAGTAAGATAAGGTTTATCTACAGTTGTAAACAAGAAAACTTGGTAAATTGTGGGATTTTTAATCTTTGATATATTTGTCCAATAACAATTGCTTACTTAGTAAAGTTCACATTTATTTTAATTATAATTATGAAAAGCATTGTACTGTGATAGCTTCATCATCCTCATAAAAAAGTAGATTGTATGACACATTTTTGGGGGCAAATCCAAAATCACAAAGTAATCCTTTTATACAGTCATATAGTAAATTTGAGTAATCTGGAGAAAAGTTAAAATGATACCAAGTGAAAAACACATTTGGGCTCAAAAGCATCTTTCAGATGTACTTTGTTCAGAAAATGTATTAAAATTTGATAAAACGTTTTCAGAATTGAGAACAAGCCCCTCAAAGTTGGCCCCACGAAGACCTGGGCGCCGCCATTTTGTTGACATTAATTCACTTCGTCCCACCGGAGTCTTGCGGCAAACTTGTTGCGACTTGTTTTCTTTGTAGAATTTTCACACGCTCGGAATTAGAGTAGATTTTCATCGTTATGGCAGAGCGATTTCGTACTAGAACAAAAATATGATGAAGACGATATTGTGAGAGAAGTTCAGAAGACTGGGAGGACAAAGAAAAGCATGTGGAAGGCGAGAATATCAGACGAACAACAAAAGGCAACTACCGAGCTAGTGCTATAAAGATTCGCTGTGTGTGTTTTTGTATGGAACTTGTCAGCCTTAAACACAAGACTAAAGGTAGATTATTACAATATTGATATCGGCATAGCAATCGAAACTTGTTTAATTTGACCCAGAGAGATAATCAGGGTGGGTAGCAAGCCACATAGTTTTAATTTCGTTTACCTAACTGATGTGTTATGAAACAGCGCTCGCGCACCATGTTCCACCACAATTGCACAAACATGCCGGGCTTGATCGCTTTCACATAATTTAATAAGGGAATGGAATTATTTTTGCAATAAAATTGCTCCGGGTGTCTCGTTCTTGTGTCATTGCATATATTCTGCTATGTTGGGCTAGTTATGATCGGTTTTTACTGGGAGGTTTTAACTTTTCAGGTCTTTCGTTTCAGTTGCACAAAGCCATGCAGTCAATACAGATCGAACCGGATAACTCGCAAATTATATAGCTCCAATAATACATAAGTTTCGAAAGCAATGCCAATATCAATATTGTCATAATCTACCTTAGTCTTGCGTTTAAGGCTGACAAGTTCCATACAAAAACACACAGCGAATCTTTACATCATAGCACAACACCAGTTTTGCACTAGCTCGGTAGTCACCTTTTGTTGTTCGTCTGATATTCTCGCCTTCCACATGCTTTTCCTTGTCCTCCCAGTCTTCTGAACTTCTCTCAAAATATCGTCTTCGTGATATTTTTGTTCTAGTACGAAATCGCTCTGCCGTATCGATGAAAATCTACTCTAATTCCGAGCGTGTGAAAATTCTACGAAGAAAACAAGTCGCTACAAGTTAGCCGCAAGACTCCAGTGGGACGAAGTGACGTAAAAAAGTCACAGGAATTAATGTCAACAAAATGGTGGCGCCCAGGTCTTTGCGGGGTCAACTTCTTAATTCTGAAAACGTTTTATCAAATTTTAATACATTTTCTGAACAAAGTACATCTGAAAGATGCTTTTGAGCCCAAATGTGTTTTTCACTCGGGTATCCCTTTAAGCAAGTCCTAACCAGCTTTCAGTTCATTTAAGGCTAGTTTCCTTATGATCACTGGATTCTTTTGTTCTGCATATCAATTTATGATTTTTTGCGTATTGTTTTGCTATTTGGCTCTTGGTTCCATTTTATATCGACCTCACTGCACTTGGTCCATACATCATTGCCTCAAGCCAAATATTTTCCTGTCTGGCCCTCTCACTCAGTCATTAAGTAGCTATTTATTCACAGTTTCAAAGATTACTGTAGTATATTTTAATTGTATTAAAATGATAGCTTGGAGTTAATGTGGGAGAGACCACAAATATGGTTTTGTATTGTGTGGACCTTCTCTTGGTCTGTATTATAAATTATTAGATAGTTTATCTTTAGATTATCTTTACTCATGACTGTAGGCATAATACACTAGCTAAATGCATATGCCTGCCAATGTACTTCACTTGCCACTACAATAGGCCTCTCTTAGGAAACAGTCACATGCTGATATAAATGAATTGCACTCGTGATCCCCAGAGAAAGGCATTACTGATGGCAAACAAACTTCAAAAATGCAGTTCTAGAAAGATTGCAGCAATCAGTAATATTTATTGGAGGTGGGAAATAGCATTTATGAACAGGGTTTTGCTTATGACACTACTCATCTAATACAGGTGCATTTAAATAAATGAAGTCAGATATGTTTTGCCCTCCAGTGATTATATCTTGTAAAAGGCCAGGCCCGTTACTTGAGATGGAATTGCATTGTCTTAATTTCCTTCTTCAGCTGTCTTCACAATAATATTGGGACAAGGGTTATTAACCTAAATATAAACTAAACAAAACCATTTTCTGTGGTTGCCCCTGGGACACTAGACACAAACATTAATTTCAAACCTCAATCGTCAATATGACTTTCAATCATTCAGTGTTGTTCCAATGTTCAGGACTTCAAATTAGCCGTCCTTTGATCTGGGGGAGATGTTTACTCAGTTTTACTGTCTAGTCTGCATTTCTACAAATCGATTTTATTTTGAAGCTGCATATGACTGTACAGTTTAGTTACATTCAGCCCCTCCCTCCCCCAATTATGCTGTGACCATTGGCCTTTAAGTTCCACTAATTTAGGTGACTTAAACTAAATAGTTAACTATCAAATTAATGTAGTTAAATAGTCAATACAGATGTTGGAGTTACATGTACCTTTGGTAATTCATGAAAGTCTTGTAAGTTTAATAAAATTAAGGCCACATGTCTCCTGAGAGGCATACAATTTGTAAAGTGCCTTATCCAAGAAGACAAGAAGGACTAATCCTCTGCAGTATGAGGTCGACAGTCTTTATATTATAATTGGTACTCTTACAAAAATAGCAAAAGATCTTAGACTCCTACTAATTACTGCTTGGCTATTATTTTTGTTATAAACTAAAGTCTTAACTGCTTGCTATCCTGTACATTATCATACCTTACAAATAATCCTCCAATCAAATGCATGTACGAGGGTCATGTGCCTGAGCCTAATATTTGCCATGCAGGACAGCTACATATTGGACAGTTCACATGAGCTGTTCATGCTATTGTTTTTATTGATTGGAGGATTATTTGTTTGGTATAAGAGGCAGTCTCCCATATGCATATAGATGTGACAGCAATGCTGGTCTGATATTTTTAATGGAACCACAAAAGGTACGATAATCTCATTCTGTGTGCACGGCTCAAATTAGTTTTTAACCCGCTAAGAGGTACCAATCCCAAAACACAAAATTAAATGGCCTTTGATCTAAGGTCAATTATTGACTGTGAAAATACCATGATGCAAAGCTAGCCAGGCCAAGAGATAATTAAACTCTACTTTTATTTTTTGACAAGTAGTACAAAAGGTACCACAACTGTGGACGTTTCAAATTGAACACCCTAAATGGTGGTACGACGAGCATCCCTGTCAGTGCCATGTAGGGAGTCCCCCCCCCCCCCTAAGATATTTGGTGACACTCTTTATGACTGTAGTAATTAATCCATGCTGATAACCTGCACTTCATGTGTCTTCTGAATGGAGGAAGGACACTTTAGCTTCATCGTCATTGTCATCCCTAGAAAAAAAATAAAAAAATTAAGTTACTCAAAATGATGTTGTTGGGGGGGGGGGGGGGGGAGTGTACTGGAAAAGGTTGGTGACTAAAAATGGAGATGTACCTGAACAGACGAGATTGGTGCGAAAGACTGCGTTCTTTATATAAAAGAGTACTGCAGTTGTGAGTTTTTTAGTGCGAATGGTGGAATGCCCCCCTATGTAAAATGCTGGCTATATGCCCCTGACAACGTACATCATCCTAGAGCTAATTTGATAAAATGTGTATGCATATTTGACATGGTTTCAATGCCTACACTGTAAAAACAATGGCCAGACGAGAAAAATACCTGTATGTGTAAAGGTTTTTTGATTAGGCCAATAAGCCTTTTGCAGGAAACTGTCACATGCTGATATATCACTTCAATAACCAATGAATTGTGCTTGTTATCCCATGGGAAAGGGTTTGCTGGACAGCAACAGCCTTTTAAATGTTGCTTTAGAAATACTGACAATCGATTGGTGGAGGAAAATAGCATAGCACAGGTTTTGCAAATAACACTATACTGATGAGTGATGTCATACAGGTGCGTCTAAATAAATAAGTCTGATATGTTTTGCCCTCCAGTGATCATATCTTACAAAAGGGCCATTACTTGAGATGGAACTACATTGTCTTAATTTCCTTCTTCAGCTGTTTTCATAACTGATCTCACACAAGAGCTTTTAAATCAATGAAATTAGGTTAGTCCTGCAAAAGTCCCATTGCACTAATAATCTCAGACTTAACATCTACCAGTTGAGAACAGGCCTTATATGCATGATAATAGGCCTTATATGCATGATAATAGGCCTTATATGCATGATAATATCATGCTTTTGTGATCACTACCAAGCCTCACTTTGGTACAACATTTTGACACAAAAGCGAGGCTTGGTGGTGATGACAAAATCATGCATGACATATCATCATGCATAAGGCATATTCTTTGCACTGAAACTTTTGTTCTTCTATGCACTTACAACTTAGTTAAGCTTTATTGTTTCTTTTTTAGTATAAATAGACTCAGCTTGTAAATTAGCTCACTTTTTAACTGATGAAGGCCGAAGTGCCGAAACATTTTTAATACATTTTTTATAAGGACCTGTGAGGAGTTGTGTGTTGTCTTTCTCTCTCTCTCTCTCTCTCTCTCTCTATATATATATATACACACATACAAGTCAACTGACATCAATCATATCAGAGCAAATGGCCTAGCTAATTTAACTCCTGTTTAAATAAAGAGAGAAGCTTTTTTCATAATAGTAAAAATGTGGGAGAAAAATAATGTAGGTATACATATAATATGAACATTTCAGTATTAGAGGGGCTGTGTCACAGTAAGTAGACTCTTTGTGTAAATTTGCAGTCTGGGCCACAAACAGTTTAATATTTTAACTGACTAACCTGACACACGTGGGATGGTTGTACATGTCTAAGGTCAAATCAAATATGTTGCATGTACAAATGATTAAACAAACTGTATAGAATGGGAGAAGTCTTCAAGGAAAATATTGTGCATCACTGAGGGAGGAGACTTAACTGTTTGTAGACAAATAACAGCCACCAATCGAACAATGAGTCAGGAGACTGCAACCACTCCCTTAACGTAATCGGACATAAATAAATTATTGTATTGTAACACCATGACAGCGGCTTTCGTTTCAGGGAAGTATTATTATGGTACATGTATACATTATCATTATTTCACTCACTCTTTATAAAATGAAACTGACACTTTTTTCTTCCGGAACTCGTTACTGCTAGCTCTCCTAGTGCAAGAGTAGACAGTACATGTGATAATGATGGTCAGAAATGCTGCCACGCCCACCATGATACCAATCCAGTGCTCCTTAACCATGCTGGCTGTGGAAGAACAAAATTAATAGCAATATTATCAAGACACTCAAGTCAAGGTCTCTTACTGCATGCAACCACAATAACCAGGACCACTTCTAAAGACACAAGAACCAATCACATTGCACTTAGACAACGAGAACCAATCACATTTCAGAATGAAAACAAAGCATTCCAACTTATGGTTATTTGAGCCAGTCAGTGTTGAGTATAAGACAATAGCATTTCAACTTATTTCGAGTACAAGAAAATTGCTTTGATCTTTGATCTGGAAAAAAGGCAAATTTGGTGGACTAACTAGTTTTGAAGTGGTGTTTTCAAGAAGAAAAAAATGTGTAGGCATGTGCATTACAAACTAAATTTTGGGGCAAGTTTGATTGACCATATTTCAGTCTAATAAGAATAGATGGGATATAGTCTCTGGAAATCACTGATTCAGGAACATTTTACACTGCAAGCTACAAATGCTTGCTGACATATGATATTCAGAATACATTTAGTATTTCAATTATAATAGCTAAAAGATCCTGATATATATATATATTAACTGATGAAGTGCCGAAACGTTTTAAATATTTTTTTTATAAGGACCTGTGAGGAGTTGTGTCTTTCCCTCTATATTCTATATATTTTTCAAGACAACCACTAGGAATCCTTGGATCCTCCTACTGGAAATGTTCATCATTTGGTAATACCACAATTTTTATACTTCTCTCTCTCTCTCTCTCTCTCTCTCTCTCTCTATATATAATATATGCAATTTGTAGTGAATCATTCCATATATTAATTCTTATTACGGAATACGGCCAATCGAACGCACCCTTAATTGGTGAAGTTATACTCTTTGTAATTCTCCCATCCTTTTAAATGATTAGATTCCAAGCCTCGACTAAATACATATTGATCACTACTGTACCGGAATATGTAGTAAGGTCTTCTTTAGTGCCTGGAGAACCTTTGAGCATGTCTGTAACTAGCACTGAAGCAAAACTATCATCAAAGCCACCTTGACTGTATGTCTTTTTAAGAAATCCTTTCCAGTTACTCTGTTTCTTTAATTGCATTCCAGATGATCCAAAGATAAACATTGGTCCATGCTATTAACAAAAAAATATTAGAATTATCAACACATGTTTCCAGGACACACCAGTTGTATAAATGACCCTATCAATGCAGTGGATATAGTAGCATTAATTTAATGTAACTTAATTGTTTTATCCACTTGATCAGGATTTATCTGTTGGCTTGCATTATTTACTCTAAAGAACAGGGGCCAGATACATAAATTAATAATATTGTATATTTTATTTTGGAATTTTGCACAATTAACTTTTAATTAATTATGCAAAATTATATTCCTTTTCTAATTCCCCTGTTCACTTAAATTCTTAGGTTCTAAAATATCAACTAATTAGCATCACATAATAAGTAAGAGTTTCATACCGAGAACCGAGGTTCTAAGCCCTAAACATCCCGAGGGCCGTAGGCCCCGAGGGATGTTTAGGGATTAGAACCGAAGGTTCTCGGTATGAAAGTGATTTATATCACATTTGGTGAGGTTTTCTCAACAGTTATAAACCTCAGATTTGTTATTTAATTAGTCTATTGTTGAACGGGTTTATACCAGAGTTTCATCCCTATGAAGAACAAAGAAAACCGTGTCAAGTGTGATATAATGTACTGATAGAAACTGCAGCTGCCTTTTTTTACCTCCAGAAATGCAATTGATTTATTTAACTTCAGAGTACATAAAAATATTAAATAAATTTAAAACATAAACTCGACCTTTATTGGCACATCCTTTGAATCATTGGTGTCCAAGGAACGCCACACAATGGCTTTTAAAACCTGTTTCTTTTCATCATATGTGATAGGTCCACTGTGGTAATCTTCGTGAACGTCTTTCTCAAGGGAGCCATTGTGCATGGTGTTGCAGTCCTGCAAACAGAAAAAATATCCTGGAAGGAGTTTCAAACAATGACTGACCCTTCTCATCAATCATGTCTGATTCTATTAACAGAGTCTCTCTGCACTATATAACAGTATATCTAGCCAAGTGTTTACTTAATACTAAGTACAAAAGCTGTATGAAAAGTAAAGGTGTTATTGCATTATTATAGTCAATGATTGTTGGGTCAATATCATTGATACCCATTGTTTTATCTTAGCCTTGTCACCTCCCTCCCCCCAAAGAAGTAACAAACTAAACAGTCCCTATAAATTCTAGATTAATTTAATTATAGCTATATTGTTAAACAAAAACATTAGCAAGCTATAGTAAAAAATATTTTTACACATTGTAGAAGACAATAAAATCCCCTAAACAAAAAAACAATGAAACTTTTTTTTTGGGGGGGGGGGGGGGGGGGAGTATTCCCTTATATTGCATAGACATAACTTTATTTGGACCTTGTAGATTGAACTACATCGGTAAATATCCAAATAACAATAATATTTATATTACCTTAATTAAGTTTCTCTGTGCTTTTTTCTCTTTCTGACTTTTTTTTATCAATAACAAAATAACACTATTTCAGACTAAAATGCCAAATCAAATGCATTACCCAGCCTATTTCAGACTAAAAGAGAAGCACAATAGCGATGTTTCGTGTTGATAAACATTGCAATTGTTATGCTAATGTGCCAACCATGATTTGTAAAGCCCGCTTTGTGTTAGGAACCAATGGATCTCTGGTTGGCACATTAATGACAATGGATGACGACACACGAAACATCGCTATAGTGTTATTTTGTTATTGATAAAAAAGTCAGAAAGAGAAAACAGGGTCAACCCAATTGTGGGGACATATTTTAGTCTGAAACATAACAGGGTCATGCAGGATTAGCACACCCCTATCCAAAAGTTTCCAGGGAATATATATCCAAACTGAATGTACCTTGGTCTAGGGCAGACATGCAAGCAAATAATTTAAAGATCAATTCTTTGTACAACTCAATTTGAATTCACTTGTATTTCTATTTTTAGAAAAAAAAAAAAATTGGTGCAGGTGAATTCACATTTGAATCACAAAAATTGGTTATATCGGTCTGACCTTTCAATGTTTTGTTTTTTCGAAAAAGGGTTACGTCAATTATTATACTATAAAGGCACTGATCTCAGTTTTATAGAGCTAAGAGAGGACATATTTCCGGTCATATCCTCCCAACCTGTTTCCATTTTAACAGAGGTTAAAAATAACTCACCACCACCACCAGTCTGCGATCGCGAGCACTCCATAAGACGAAACAATCACCCCTGGTTTCCTCCAAGTTCTTGGGTTTTCTGTAGTGCTTTTTGGGCATAAACCCCACCAAAAACCAACCAAACTTTCGATCTACACTAGCATGTATTGTAAATCGGATTGTTTTATTCTTGACATTCACATTCCAACTGATGTTCATCAGGTTTTCGCGAAGAAAAACTTTCCCCCTTGGAACTTGTTTGTGACCTGCCGAAACACAGGTTGATCCAAAGACGATAACGGCAAAAACCAGCCACAACAATATAAAGCGAACAATGTTCTTCATCTCCAGCTGAAACCTGATGGTTATAATATCGTGAAGCTCCTATCGGTGAGTGCTAAATGACTCGCACAAATTTTCAGTCAAAGCATATATAAACCATTTAAATTTTCGGGGAAACCTGTTGAGTGCTGAATATTGTGCAGTTGAGCGAGCGGAGCCAACTGTAAGCGGGCTTTCGAAAGAGCGAGCTGGCGAGAATTAAGAGCTTCTGGAAATCTTTCTTTTCGTAGCTGCAACTCTTCCAAGTACTCTTAATAACAGACCTGTAAAAACTTTTTCCAGATGTTAAAACTCCAGAAGTAGCCCGAAGTGTTTCGTCTCTAGCTAGAAATAGTGTTACAAGTATAAATATCTTCTGTGAACAGTCTTTTCCTGCAAAATGCTGAATTAGTCCTTTTGTTTAGGATATAATTATACGTATGCTTGCATATGCAAATATATATTATTCAAATTTTGCAACTGCGCTCGGTCAACCTTCGGCGCGAACGCCTGGCGATAAATCTAGCACTCGTACCCATGCGCAGTGCATTCCGGTCCACTTCGATATAGAGAAGAGCGTTGGAATAGGTTTCGTTACTGTTGGAAAGTTGTACTTTTTCTCTTCGATTTTCACCATTGAACTGAGGACATTGTCCATTTTAACGTTTTACGGTGTGTTCCGGGGCTTTCCTGAAGAAATAAGCCGTATTTTACCGAATTTCGATAGTTAATTTGAGGAAGGGAAAATTGTGTGCACATGTCATGTGTGCACATCGATAATATTGGCCTTGAAATCTGCTGTTTTTACGACCGGTGGCCATAATGGAGACAAGGCACGGGGCAAGGCACCACATGGAAAAAGCTTAGGAACTTCTGTAGAAGATGCACAATAGCAATGGATTTGTTGTCTTAAAGTTCTCGCCACAACTCAAACCAGTGTTTGCTAAAGACTCGTCAAAGGAGCTATATTTAAAATGCATGTTGCCTTGAAATTTCAAAAGATACATCTACATCTACATCTAATTGTATTTTGCTGTGCTCAATGTTTTGTAAATCATTAATAATGTACTGTTTAAAATGTACTTCCATCTTAAGAAATAATAAAGTCTGCTCTGCTGCATTCTAATAACTATTTATGTTGTGTTTATTTTATATTAGCTGCGGTTACACTACCCCAGATGAACTCGTTTACCCAGTAAAACTGGCCCCAATAAAATCCATCTGGGGTTTGAATTTACCTGGGTACAGCGGTTACACGAAGACCGACTGAATTAGGATCTTCGTTTCTGGAATCTCCCACCTGTTGTTGCTTCAAGGGCACCCAACAACGTTTTCGGTTAAAAAGCTGTTCGGGAGAGTAAGTTAGCCTAAAACTTTCGGATTTGAAAAAAATTGTCCCTAGAAAATTGTTTTCTGAAATACTGGCTAGAAAATGTGTTTTCAATCCCCTTGAATCCTTAGAAAATTATAGAAGAAAAGAGAGACTAAAAGGTTTCCCCTAAAATATTTGTACGTCCCAATTCGTCTGATCAGTAGAGTCAGAACAACACATTTTCATTCCCTAAGAATGGCCTAAGAATTGCCTAAAGGAAAAAAGAATCCCTAAAAAATTCGTACCTCCACAAAACTTTGCAACATGAAGTTACTTGGGCTAGAAAATTCTTGTTTCTGTTCTAGACTACTCAGACTACTAACAAATTCGTAAGCTGGGAATATTTTGCCAAGAAAATCTGAACAGCTAATAGCTTTCTAGAATACGTCAAAAGACATAGTAGGCGCCTTAAAATGGCTAGATAAGCTGCAGACAACTGGTTTCAAACGAATTTCAACAAGTACTCGTTGGGTGCCCTTGTTGCTTGCTTTGCCCTGTTTCAAGTTTTTCGGCTGACTGACATGATTTTGTTTGGAGACCCAAACAGGATGGCTCTGGATTATAGTTGAACTGCGGAATATACGTAAGATAGCATTGGCCTTGATTTATCGCCGGATTAAACCTTTGAAACGGATAGAAGTTGGTAGGATTTTCCCGCATCGGCGGCAACACAGCATAATTTAATTCTACTGAAGCAAAAAGCACGACAATTATTGCAGCTTCACTTTATAAACAAGTCTGTACAACTTTTAGTCTCAAAACATGTTAAAATCTCAACATCTCAGCTTTAATACTTACATCATTTGCCGAAAGTTCGCCATGTTCCGCGAATGAAGATAGAAAGAATTTAATTCCACGCTTCGTTGATCAAAACAATCACGCCTCTCGAGAGCTGTCAGATCCTCGAAATTTCATTGGCTCAACTATCTGGGGTCGGCAGCGACCCCTAAGACTTATCTGGGGTGCTATCAAGGGAAAGTTCTATTGTTCTTTCTTTCGTAACTATGGAAATATACCTAGGTACGTTTTCTCCTGGGGAAATCGGTTAGACACGAAAACACGAATTTACCCGGGTAAATTACCAATATACCTAGTAAAACTGGTCTAGTGTAACCGCAGCTATTGATCACAGATTCACCCCCCATACTTGTGAAGATGTTGCCATTTACAAGTTTATCATTACGAAATTGGGAAAAATATTCTGAAGAAGCTATGTATGCCCAGGGACAATAATTTTATTGCTGAATTTAAATCACACTCAAATACAAAAACAGTCCGGGTCAGGTCAGGTGAATGTGATATATATTTGTTCATTTTCTATCAGAAAAAGCCCCAGGAAAAGATATTCATCTTAATTTTGACAATGATGCTCAGTTTTGTCCCACTAAGAAATCTATACAATGCACTCGTCAACATGCAGGCACAGTTAAACAGTGGTTGGGGCCTAGGGACAATGTAACTGAACAAGCATTTCATGTTCTTGGACTATATAATGTAAACATGATGTGGCCTTCTGTAGGATTGATATTTTCAGCTGACTGAGATTGGATGGAATAATTTTTTAGACCAAATGCAAACAATGTTGAGCTTGTAGCTGGCCTCTGAAAAAACAACTGTTTGCATTGAATAGTAGCCCCCATAGACATACATATGCATGGGGGCATATGGGTACTAAGCAAGCTCCATGGAATGCTAGATGAAATTCCTAACTTGTGTGGTTGTTATAATTCTTGTTGAGAATTCTGTTTCAACAATTTGATGCAGGACAATTACCTCACTTATGCTACACACATGTACTCCACAGCATTGTCATGAAGTCTGACACCACCACAGGCACAGATATAAACATTAGGTTCAGTGGAATCAAACACTGCTGAATGATAAGCTCTTGGGGAAAGAGATTAACTGCATTTATACTCAACCATGTTTTCTCACTGGTATTCAATAAATACACTTTACTATCACTTGTAAGTTGTTTAATCATTTCAGTGGAACTAGTATGCCCTGATCTGTTGTCTAAAGTGAAACCTCCAAACCACTGCAGAATAATCAGTTACTTTAGTTAGCAATATATTAAAAATTACCTGTTCTGGGAGATGGGTATTTCCTGACTGAGTATAAGTGTTTCAAGAGTTGACTTTGATAATCCTGCAAAGGCAGTAACATCAATAGAATAATGCAGCTCATCTTCATTTAACAAGCCCCTCTTCATTTTCTTCTTTCCTTTGTTTTTATTTTTATCCGGCTATCAGTTCATCAAGACGTACACTCCATAGTTTTAGTATTTACCCCCCCCCCCCCCCAAAGAAGTAGTACATGCTTATTTTTGTCCACATTTTCAGAAACAGTTGCATTAATAATGACGTTCCTTTTACAGGATATATTGAGGAGGCCCTCTTTTAATATACCATGTTCTGTATCTTCATCATTTTTTGAAAATTCAAAAATCGTTTCCTTCTTCCCACGTTGCAGGCACTGAATCCTTGGCTCCACCAACAAAAGAAATCCCAGTTAGGCTTTTATCAGATAATGATTACCCCTCTGGTAGAAACAATTGCTCCTATCGCAAATTTAAAACATGTTTCTTTCGTGAAACTTTCCGATTATCTGCTAAGAATTCGTGCAAAGGGATAAATTAATTGTAGTTTTCTAAGTCCATTCCTTCAAAATATTAACAGACTGAACTTAAGCAACCAATTACCAAGTAAATTATTATACAGGAGTAGTATATAAAGTGGGGGTTCTGGTGCAGCACCTCCGTTTTCAGTCTTATGTCACATTCGATGACCCCCTCCCCCCCACCGTATTCGTTGGACCTTGTCGACCGTCTGTTGTACCCAATCCCAACTTATTATCTCCGGGGTACCATAGATGTTGTAATAAAATCCGTCCCCAATGTGTTTGGGTTTCAACTACCTGTTTCAACTACCGTGCTCTGGAGCTGCCCTGGGGCCTGCAACCAACAGTAGAGCACTTCTTTTTTTGTGCCACACCAACGAAAGTGTATGTGTACCACATGGCCTGGCTCCATGGTAGGGTAGTTGGAACGTATGCAATCGACCATTTGAACAAAGGGAATATATAGGTATTGGGAACACAAGTTTCTACTACTACTACAATCAACCAACCAACATGGCACAGAAGTACGCATCCGCTGCAGACATGGGCCTCCGCTCCGTTGGCGAGCGCACAGACCGCCATATCCTGCTGCAGAATGTCTTCGAAGGCAACCTCGCTTCCGACATCGCAGAAGTGGACTACCTTCCAGCTGGCCGTCCAGACAAACTACGCACAGAGTTGCAGCCAGTCTCCGATGTCTTTGTCGACGATATCTACCTCTGGGGCCTGCTCTCCAACACCCAGGTGTCTCGCACTCGCGCTGGAGGGAGCGCAGTATCGGCAGCAGGGGCAGTGGCAAAAGCCTTCCTTGCCAATATCCATGCACATGCAGCAGCCGTCGGACTCCCAACAGCTTTGCACATGCGCATCGTGGCGACCTGTCCCTACGAAGGGCGTGGCAACTCTTTGTACCGCAGTACGGTTCTACGGATCCTAGGCCAAGACCCCCACGTGTTGGATGTCTACTGTGGAAAAAACACCAGCCGCCATTGTGGTGGCAAAACTCGATGTCGCCGACATCCAGCTGGAAGAACTCTTCGGCAAGCTACCCAAGTTCCTACAGGATCTACGTCTGGACGGCGTGGGCCTATATGCTTTGGATGCTACACAGGACTTCTCGGGGTGCCTAGACAGACAGACACTACTGGACCACCTCGTGCTCGAGCACAACTTCCTACCACCAGACATATACAAGAAGGACATACCAGACAGGATCCTCCCCAACGAGAGCACTGTAGGCAAAAACTGTCTGTCCTTCCTACTTGGCAATCCCACATGTGGCTCGTTGTGGCGCGGCAAATACTACAACAAATATGTATGCCAGCTAGAGTGTACAGGCGTCCAAGAAACTCTGGGAAATAACGTCGCCAACTATTGCAAGTGCCCAGACAAGCGGCTTGGGAAACATTTGCCAACCCAGAGATACAAGCCCGAGGTATCTGTCGAATCGAAGTCTCTATGTATGGCCTGTTGCCAGAGGAAGCCTGTTTGGATGCCGCACGCGGAGCTGTGGAACACGTACTCGCTCTATCGCGCAACCGCGAGGTACCTCTCTTCTGGATACAACCATTGGCAGCACAGTGGACGGCTCTGGCATCGGCAATCCACTGCAACACCATACTGCTATCGAAGCAAACCAAGACCCTATACGCAATCTACTGGGGAAACACTGGCACTGGACGCCTCTGTGGGGTATACAAAACCTACGAGGACCAAAACTTCGAAGTCATCGAAAATAGCTACCTACCACTGTGCGTGTCTGCCTTCGGCTTCGTTGGGCTACCAATACCTGCTGTGGTCCTCGACCAAGACGAAGAAGGAGTCCACACCACACTGCAAACCTACAAGAAGCTCGAGGGTGGAACCTACCTAGCATGCAGCAAAGCCCCCTTTGCGCGACACAACGCTGCAGAATCGGAGCCAACCACGGGTCCTCGACCATTGGCAGACACCGAGTTCGTGCGCTGGAGATGGAACCGGAAGGTGTGGAATGGAAACCGCAAGCTGCTACCCTTTCCGATTCTAGAGGTCCCCACTGCCCGCGAAGTTTGCCTGCTATCGACCCACGACCGCCAAGCAAAGCTGGCCGAAGAAGCCTTGCTGCTACAGGAAAACAACTGGCGAGAAACCATTGCACGCCAAAGGGAAGAGGCCCAGGCAGCCAAAGATGCCCAAAGACAGGAGATCGAGGACCGGCGAGCTACGGCACACACACAGCTAGAAGAGTTCGATGCACGGAAAAAAGCCCTAGAAGAGAGGATCCTTCGCTATCGGGAGCCCTTCGAAGTGGCTAGCCACAACTTTCGCACCAGAAAGAGTTCGCAGAAGCTCCTCGACCTGTGGACAAACCAAAACCAACCATTCCTTCCAGCACACATCCAAGAATTGGGTTTCCAAAACTTGCCATCCACTTCCACCAGAGCATTCGACTCCACGATTCTCGCAGTCTTGGTCTCGCGTGCAGCAGACTACAGCCCACACCCTGGATGGCCAACAAAAGAGCCAATGCTATGCTGGGCACCGACAAGTATGGCCAATATTTTGTCCAATGCTAGAACCACCGCACACTACCCTCCAACACCCAACGGTCGCTATCCCTTCCACATCTGCGAAGAGAAATATGCACCACTATCCTTTGTCCTCGAAGGTTTCGACACACCATTTGGTGCCCATGGCTACCGCAGAGCAAAACTAGGCAAGTTACATGCCCCGAAAACAGTAGGCGAGCAGTTCCAAGCTATGTGCGTCGAAGAAGAGGCTGCGCTCCAGGCAGAAGCTGTAGCCACCAACGAGGAGCTCCACCAACACGATTGCGCACAACAGATGCGAGTACTACCTGCCCCCAAAAATAGGGACTGTGCAAAGCTCGAAGACCTCCCCCCCCAACTAGCGTGTTCCGCGTGGAAGCCATTGGTAGATATATATACCGCGGCGCCCAGAAGTATGCCTTCGAGATCCAAGGGAGTTTGTATGCATCCAATGTCTTTGCAGAAGCCAAACTACAAACCAACCCAACCCTACTCGAGAGGCCCATACTGCTACGGACTCTGCAGCTTGGCGCGACCAAGACCAAGAACAAGGCTATGCGGCTTGCACTCGAACAGGCTCCCTAGTTGTCCACTATACATGCAACATATGCATCGGCTATCTCTTTGGCCATCTGCTCTATGGCAACGTCGGGCACTCCCTCTCTTTGGCATGCCTTTCTGGCTTCGTGCTGGCAACAGAAGCGCAGCATACCCTGCTCCCACCTTGCTGCGCCTGGCGAATGGTCTACCGCCTCCTGCATCCATTTGCTATTTCGAGCTATGGCATCCGGTTCGAAACACGATAGAGCAGCACGGACTTTCTCGACGGACATGCTTCGGCAGTATACTCTGTGGGTAGAAAACTCCAATTGCAGCTTCCCTACTAGAGAATATACCCTACCCACATACGATATGCCGAAACCTACCCAACTATCCGAAGAGCAGATACAAGAGATAGCTGCGAGCAATGGCACGATGTCCACCACAGCCGCAAAGAAGAAGTCTACTATATCGCGCAGGTCGCGTCCGAGGCCCTCCACCACACCCCCAACCACAAAGCATAGCAATACAAACACACCGGCACCGCCCAAGACAAACCACAAAGCATAGCAATACGAACACACTGGCACCACCCAAGACAAACCACAAAGCATAGCAATACAAAACACACTGGCACCGCCCAAGACCAACCACAAAGCATAGCAATACAAAAAAATGGCACCGCAAAAAAAGATAGAAAACAAATGGCAACGCAAAAAGATAGAAAACAAATGGCACCGCAAAAAGATAGAAAACAAATGGCACCGCAAAAAGATAGAAAACAAATGGTACCGCAAAAAGATAGAAAACAAATGGCACCGCAAAAAGATAGAAAACAAATGGCACCGCAAAAAAGATAGAAAACAAATGGCACCGCAAAAGACATCCAACTTTTTCCGCACCCAAGGCCAACCATCCGAGGTATAGCACCCCAAGGAAAAAATCGGGGGAACCACGAGATTTCCAAGGTCGCAGGGCACCTACGTATGTACAAAGTCCACCACAGGACACTAGCAAGATCGCAGCTATGCATGCCTAGCACAAAAACAAGATCCCCCACAGGCCTCCAACAAGGTTCCAACAAGGCCACAACAAGGTTGCACCTATGTACTGCTAGCAAAATGGCTAGCGAATGTCTAGCGAATGTCTAGCAAATATCTAGCAAACATCTAGCAAATAGCTAGCAAACAGCTAGCAAACCTCTAGCAAATATCTAGCAAACAGCCAGCAAATATCTAGCAAATGTCTAGAAGTACATAGGTGCAACCTTGTTGTGGCCTTGTTGGAACCTTGTTGGAGGCCTGTGCAGGATCTTGTTTTTGTGCTAGGCATGCATAGCTGCGATCTTGCTAGTGTCCTGTGGTGGACCTTGTACATACGTAGGTGCCCTGCGACCTTGGAAATCTCGTGGTTCCCCCGATTTTTTCCTTGGGGTGCTATACCTCGGATGGTTGGCCTTGGGTGCAGAAAAAGTTGGATGTCTTTTGCGGTGCCATTTGTTTTCTATCTTTTTGCGGTGCCATTTGTTTTCTATCTTTTTGCGGTGCCATTTGTTTTCTATCTTTTTGCGGTGCCATTTGTTTTCTATCTTTTTTGCGTTGCCATTTGTTTTCTATCTTTTTTTGCTTTTTTTTGTATTGCTATGCTTTGTGGTTGGTCTTGGGCGGTGCCAGTGTGTTTTGTATTGCTATGCTTTGTGGTTTGTCTTGGGTGGTGCCAGTGTGTTCGTATTGCTATGCTTTGTGGTTTGTCTTGGGCGGTGCCGGTGTGTTTGTATTGCTATGCTTTGTGGTTGGGGGTGTGGTGGAGGGCCTCGGACGCGACCTGCGCGATATAGTAGATTTTCAATAGGATCGTAGATTTGCAATAGGATCGTAGCTTTGCGATAGGATTGTAGATTTGCGTTAGGATTGTAGATTTGCAATAGGCTCGTAGATTTGCAATAGGATCGTAGATTTGCCATAGGATCGTAGATTTGCCATAGGATCGTAGATTTGCCATAGGATCGTAGATTTGCCATAGGCTTGTAGATTTGCAATAGGATCGTAGATTTGCACTAGGATTGTAGATTTGCACTAGGATTGTAGATTCGCAATAGGATTGTAGATTTGCACTAGGATTGGAGTCTGTGTTTGTGTTTTTTTTTTCTATCTCTTTGTTGGAGGCTTTGTGTTTTGTTTTCTATCTCTTGGTTGGAGTCTGTGTTTGTGTTTTGTTTTCTATCTCTTGGTTGGAGTCTTTGTGTTTTTGTTTTCTATCTCTTGGTTGGAGTCTTTGTGTTTTTGTTTTCTATCTCTTGGTTGGAGGCTTTGTGTTTTGTTTTCTATCTCTTGGATGTAGTCTATGCAACTGCATATGCTTCTTCTTTGGGCTTCGGGCGAGCTCTCTTCTTCTTTTCTGCCACTGGATGCAGCTCCTTCCCATCGAGCTTGCCAAAGTATTCCTCCTGCTCCTTTTTGGTCTTTCCTGTGGCCTTCTGCAGTTGGCGCATGGTTGGATCTTCTTCTTCTTGGTCTTTGCCCCATATGCGATGTAGTCGTGCCTGTCCTATCCCATACTTCTTCTTTGCGGCTGTGGTGAACATCGTGCCATTGCTTGCAGTTATCTCTTGTATCTGCTCTTCGGATAGTTGGGTAGGTTTCGGCATATCGTATGTGTGTAGGGTGTATTCTCTAGTAGGGAAGCTGCAATTGGAGTTTTCTACCCACAGAGTATACTGCCGAAGCATGTCCGTCGAGAAAGTCCGTGCTGCTCTACCGTGTTTCGAACCGGATGCCATAGCTCGAAATAGCAAATGGATGGCGGTAGACCATTCGCCAGGCGCAGCAAGGTGGGAGCAGGGTATGCTGCGCTTCTGTTGCCAGCACGAAGCCAGAAAGGCATGCCAAAGAGAGGGAGTGCCCGACGTTGCCATAGAGCAGATGGCCAAAGAGATAGCCGATGCATATGTTGCATGTATAGTGGGCAACTAGGGAGCCTGTTCGAGTGCAAGCCGCATAGCCTTGTTCTTGGTCTTGGTCGCGCCAAGCTGCAGAGTCCGTAGCAGTATGGGCCTCTCGAGTAGGGTTGGGTTGGTTTGTAGTTTGGCTTCTGCAAAGACATTGGATGCATACAAACTCCCTTGGATCTCGAAGGCATACTTCTGGGCGCCGCGGTATATATATCTACCAATGGCTTCCACGCGGAACACGCTATTTGGGGGGAGGTCTTCGAGCTTTGCACAGTCCCTATTTTGGGGGGCAGGTAGTACTCGCATCTGTTGTGCGCAATCGTGTTGGTGGAGCTCCTCGTTGGTGGCTACAGCTTCTGCCTGGAGCGCAGCCTCTTCTTCGACGCACATAGCTTGGAACTGCTCGCCTACTGTTTTCGTGGCATGTAACTTGCCTAGTTTTGCTCTGCGGTAGCCATGGGCACCAAATGGTGTGTCGAAACCTTCGAGGACAAAGGATAGTGGTGCATATTTCTCTTCGCAGATATGGAAGGGATAGCGACCGTTGGGTGTTGGAGGGTAGTGTGCGGTGGTTCTAGCATTGGACAAAATATTGGCCATACTTGTCGGTGCCCAGCATAGCATTGGCTCTTTTGTTGGCCATCCAGGGTGCGGGCTGTAGTCTGCTGCACGCGAGACCAAGACTGCGAGAATCGTGGAGTCGAATGCTCTGGTGGAAGTGGATGGCAAGTTTTGGAAACCCAATACTTGGATGTGTGCTGGAAGGAATGGTTGGTTTTGGTTTGTCCACAGGTCGAGGAGCTTCTGCGAACTCTTTCTGGTGCGAAAGTTGTGGCTAGCCACTTCGAAGGGCTCCCGATATCGTAGGACCCTCTCTTCTAGGGCTTTTTTCCGTGCATCGAACTCTTCTAGCTGTGTGTGTGACGTAGCTCGCCGGTCCTCGATCTCCTATCTTTGGGCATCTTTGGCTGCCTGGGCCTCTTCCCTTTGGCGTGCAATGGTTTCTCGCCAGTTGTTTTCCTGTAGCAGCAAGGCTTCTTCGGCCAGCTTTGCTTGGCGGTCGTGGGTCGATAGCAGGCAAACTTCGCGGGCAGTGGGGACCTCTGGAATCGGAAAGGGTAGCAGCTTGCGGTTTCCATTCCACACCTTCCGGTTCCATCTCCAGTGCACGAACTCGGTGTCTGCCAATGGTCGAGGACCCGTGGTTGGCTCCGATTCTGCAGCGTTGTGTCGCGCAAAGGGGGCTTTGCTGCATGCTAGGTAGGTTCCACCCTCGAGCTTCTTGTAGGTTTGCAGTGTGGTGTGGACTCTTTCTTCGTCTTGGTCGAGGACCACAGCATGTATTGGTAGCCCAACGAAGCCGAAGGCAGACACGCACAGTAGTAGGTAGCTATTTTCGATGACTTCGAAGTTTTGGTCCTCGTAGGTTTTGTATACCCCACAGAGGCGTCCAGTGCCAGTGTTTCCCCAGTAGATTGCGTATAGGGTCTTGGTTTGCTTCGATAGCAGTATGGTGTTGCAGTGGATTGCCGATGCCAGAGCCGTCCACTGTGCTGCCAATGGTTGTATCCAGAAGAGAGGTACCTCGCGGTTGCGCGATAGAGCGAGTACGTGTTCCACAGCTCCGCGTGCGGCATCCAAACAGGCTTCCTCTGGCAACAGGCCATACATAGAGACTTCGATTCGACAGATACCTCGGGCTTGTATCTCTGGGTTGGCAAATGTTTCCCAAGCCGCTTGTCTGGGCACTTGCAATAGTTGGCGACGTTGTTTCCCAGAGTTTCTTGGACGCCTGTACACTCTAGCTGGCATACATATTTGTTGTAGTATTTGCCGCGCCACAACGAGCCACATGTGGGATTGCCAAGTAGGAAGGACAGACAGTTTTTGCCTACAGTGCTCTCGTTGGGGAGGATCCTGTCTGGTATGTCCTTCTTGTATATGTCTGGTGGTAGGAAGTTGTGCTCGAGCACGAGGTGGTCCAGCAGTGTCTGTCTGTCTAGGCACCCCGAGAAGTCCTGTGTAGCATCCAAAGCATATAGGCCCACGCCGTCCAGACGTAGATCCTGTAGGAACTTGGGTAGCTTGGGTAGCTTGCCGAAGAGTTCTTCCAGCTGGATGTCGGCGACATCGAGTTTTGCCACCACAATGGCGGCTGGTGTTGGACTGTTGGGGTTTTTTCCACAGTAGACATCCAATACGTGGGGGTCTTGGCCTAGGAGCCGTAGAACCGTACTGCGGTACAAAGAGTTGCCACGCCCTTCGTAGGGACAGGTCGCCACGATGCGCATGTGCAAAGCTGTTGGGAGTCCGACGGCTGCTGCATGTGCACGGATATTGGCAAGGAAGGCTTTTGCCACTGCCCCTGCTGCCGATACTGCGCTCCCTCCAGCGCGAGTGCGAGACACCTGGGTGTTGGAGAGCAGGCCCCAGTGGTAGATATCGTCGACAAAAACATCGGAGACTGGCTGCAACTCTGTGCGTAGTTTGTCTGGACGGCCAGCTGGAAGGTAGTCCACTTCTGCGATGTCGGAAACGAGGTTGCCTTCGAAGACATTCTGCAGCAGGATATGGCGGTCTGTGCGCTCGCCAACGGAGCGGAGGCCCATGTCTGCAGCGGATGCGACTTCTGTGCCATGTTGGTTGGTTGATTGTAGTAGTAGTAGAAACTTGTGTTCCCAATACCTATATATTCCCTTTGTTCAAATGGTCGATTGCATACGTTCCAACTACCCTACCATGGAGCCAGGCCATGTGGTACACATACACTTTCGTTGGTGTGGCACAAAAAAAGAAGTGCTCTACTGTTGGTTGCAGGCCCCAGGGCAGCTCCAGAGCACGGTAGTTGAAACAGGTAGTTGAAACCCAAACACATTGGTGGACGGATTTTAAATAGATAATAAGTTGGGATTGGGTACAATAGACGGTCGACAAGGTCCAACGAATACGGTGGGGGGAGGGGGTCATCGAATGTGACATAAGACTGAAAACGGAGGTGCTGCACCAGAACCCCCACTTTATATACTACAACTTGTAAAGTATAAGCTCTCAGTTTAATTTTCGCGCGTCCGCATCGCCTAAGTTTATCGCCGCCATATTATATTTTCATCACCGAAAGGACTGGGACGAGCTTGGCCGGGTGTTACGAGGACTGGATCTAACAACTTGAAATTCAACAAGCCTTGACCAGAGACTTTTCAATGTGCTTTAGAACCAAATGGGGAGATATCGCGCAAGAGATAGCTTGTAAATCACGCTATCTAAACATGTAACGGGAGTACAGCAATTTTTTGACACTACTGACATTTCTTCGAGTAATGCACAATTTATTTGGGACTGTATAAATAAATCGTACAAATAAATCGTGACAAACAGTCAAAGTTGTCACCCCCACCCCCTTACGATCTAGCAACAAATATTTTTTACCCCAAAAATAAGTTTAAAAAGCTAACAATTAAATAAGACAACAGAGGTCTTATTTTGCTATTGTCTTTACCGCGTTTTTATTTCCCTTGTATTCTTAGTTACGACGTTATGAAATAGAATAATAATAGCGTAATAAAATTATTTTTCTGCATTCATGCTTCGATCTGATTGGCTCCCTTACGTGTTTCCGATTTTCATTCCCAGGTATACTCGGTATAATGCAAATTAACGCGGAGGAGATATGAGAATTCGCTCACATCTCAAGGCGTCTACGCCGGGAACGTGTTGTGCACAAGGTTAAAAATGTAAATTTTCCTTCACTTCCGGCTTAAATTTTCTCCCGAGAAAGTAGCCTTACCTTCTGTGGTTACTCCTTCATAGCTTTGAGCGCCATGGAGGTCGAAGAAGACAAAAATGAAGCTGTTTACTCGAGCGGTGAAGAAAGTGGCACGACGGTCATGTCGGAGCGGGTGTCGAACCTTGCAAATAGTATCTACAGTGAATTTGAACGGATGATTCACAAATACGACCAGGATGTGGTCTCTGGACTTATGCCGTTGATGGTGTCTGTCTTAGAACAACTAGATAGCGCCTACGGAGACAATAATGAACAACTGGTAGAACTAGAAATACTGAGCGATGACAACGAACAGCTCATTACACAGTACGAGAGGGAGAAACAGTTACGAAAGCTGGCGGAAAATGTAAGCTTTAATTTGTGCCACTCTTTCATAAATCATGATGATGTTTTACTGGGAAATGGTCTATGGGGAGAATATTCAACTCTACAACTATTACTATATACTGTTCACCATTTTTGGGCGAGACATTGGTATAATTTCCTCTTGGCCTTGACTTGGGCTGGGGCTACCTTTAGAAAATCGGCAATGAGAGTCATACGAGTTAAGTTATATTGTACCGATTCCGTAAATTTATCACTCACCTAGCAATCGAGATTGATAGGTGTTGGCCTACAGAAAAAAAGAGTGTTCAATTTGATTTTCCTGCCGGCATAATAATATCCGGTACTGATAGTGATATGGTAATTTTACCATTTTTTTCCCCAAACTTTTTTAGACGAAAACTACAAGTTCAGTAAGACATTCAAGACAGTACTTCAAATGGCCATAAAAGCTTCATAGTTTATTTGCTTTTTGCCCCTAAACGTTGTTTCACAGATATCACACTTACTTTAATAGCTTCAAGTTTTTTTTTTATAGAGATTGACACTTACAATTTTTTTTATAAAGTTGTATAGAGTATTAATTAGCTATGCCATGATTGAATCAGGGATTTGATCACACACTTAACAGGACTGATTTATTCTGAATTCTTGTCCAAGTCCCACTATTTAACTGTAGGTTGCTACCCAGCTACATGTAGCCTTTTCCCTACAGCACAACGAATGCCAATCAGGGTATTTTTTGCATTACTTTCACATATTTAATGCATACCTGGATTGTGATGTGGATTAGGGGCATCAGAAGTACACATTAGGGTTTCATCTACAACCTGTCAAAAATACAGAATATTTCTTGAGTTTGAGTGTTGCATCTATGAGTTATAGAGGTTTATATCTCCAAAATACTAATGAATGTGACGCCAACCCAGGAATAATTTATTATACAAAAACATGCTGGTAGAGATATATAAATGACCTCTTGTAAACATCTATCATACTATCAGTGAATTTAATAAATATTTTATAAAAATAAAATAATAGTTTCATTCACAAGGAGAAAGAAATAATTACAGTAAATTCCTGGGTTCACATCATATTCATTAACATTTTGTAGATATAAACCTCTATAACTCAGATGTAACACTCAAATCAAGAAATATTCTACCATTCAACTCTTCACTTGATGTATAATTGATATTTGTGATAATAAAATAAACATCAGAGGCACTAATATTACTAATGCTCAGACTATGCTAAGCAGTATACTCTCTTGAACACTCTAAGCTACTTTATGTATCATATCCCATTATATAGGGTGTGACCCTTGATTTTAATACTTACTAATAGCTTTTTCCTTAACCAGTTATATATTACACCACATTTCAAATCATCACCATAAGCAACCAAAATCAGTTAACTAATTGAAAACTCCTGCAATACAATATTGTGTTTTTAAAATCCTTTATTGTTGATCTAATATTGTATCATCAATGGGTGTGTTTTCACTAGGGCATTTTTCTAGTATAACATTCCTTGAGGTGTTTGTTTACAGACCAACTTATACTAGTATAACATGCCTGACTGTTTTTGCTGTGACATTTGAGGTGTTGGTATGTTAAGTGTTCTAATTATCAACTGCAGCATTCGAAAAAATGGCGGCAGAGCAAGCATTTGTGTTTACCGCTCTGCTTTTAATTCTTGCTGTATTTATGCAAAAACGACGGCGATTTTTACAACAATTACGATCAATGTCTCTTCAAATGAGTTGAAGAAGAAGAAAAGCAGCATTTCTTGCAATACAACAACAGAACGGAGGTAATCGCAGAAGAAGGAAATCAGTCTGGGTATATCCAAGACCACAGTTCAGGTTTGAGCACCTTTTGGTCGACAATTATTAAGACCATCTGTGGCGTGAGCATTTCAGAGTAAGCAGGGAAACATTTGATTTGATTTGCGGCCTCGTTGGCCCACAACTAATGAAGCAAAATACAATCCTGCGTGAAGCGATTACCATAGAGAAGCGGGTAGCTGTTGCTCTCTGGCGATTATAAGAAGCGCCGTGCAATGCAAAAGGTCTGCTAAATGCTTGCTTTGACAGCTGAATAAATAATCTGATAGCCGTCCGTCAGTTTATGTGCAGTGATTGGTCCGTCCGTCAGTTTATGTGCAGTGATTGGTCGTGGCAGGACAAGTTATACATCTCCAGAGGTAGTATAACTTGGCTGTGATTTCGGGTGTTTAAGTCGAAAAATTCCTAATGAACACACTTTGCATGTTTAACTTGGTGAACTTCAACCAAAGTGTTTTCACTGTATTTTTGATTTTTTTATGTTTAACTAGTCAAACATGTCCTAGTGAAAACACACCCAATATGTGCAATTTATTTGGTTTCTTTTCTCTAGTAAAAGCATCCAATTATTTTAAATTTATATCTTGAGAATAAGTGATGGTCAGGCAAAAACAACTATGAATCCTATTACACAGTTTGGATGAGAACAGTGAAGAAGAAGAGAACCAACCCAGCAAGATGTGCTATAAGTTTTCAAATGGTCCTGTCTCCCTGCTGACAAGTTTTCAACAGCTGTAGAACTTTACAGCAGCAACTGAGACTACTCTTAGATAATTCAAATTCAACATTAGAGTTGATGCTGTTAACTAATAATAATAATCAATCATAATAATAATGATAACAATAATAATAATATCAATAATAATAATATCAATAATAAAAATAATGTAATACAAATAATAATAGTAATTATTAACAATAACGATAATATTATAATAGCAGTACAATAATATTTAACAAATGAAAGATGGTTCTCCATGTTCTATTTAATAAATAGATTCCTTTCTGCCATGCGTCTGTCCTCTTATAGATGCACAGATGATATCACACCGTGAAGAGAACGAAGAAGTGTGGCACGATGTGCAGTCGAGTGGCATAACTGATGTTCTCTTTGCATTTTGGCATCATCTGTGCATCTGTAAGAGGACAGATGCAAGGCAGAATGGAATCTATTTGTTTTATATAATAATCGCAAACTAAAAACTATGAAAATATCCAATCAAAACAAGTTGAGAAATAATTGGACCTTGCACATACTGATGATGCCATCCATGTGTGTGTCTTCTAATACCAATCAGAGAGAGTGTTTGGACCTTGCACATACTGATGATGCCATCCATGTGTGTGTCTTCTAATACCAATCAGAGAGAGTGTTTGGACCTTGCACATACTGATGATGCCATCCATGTGTGTGTCTTCTAATACCAATCAGAGAGAGTGTTTGGACCTTGCACATACTGATGATGCCATCCATGTGTGTGTCTTCTAATACCAATCAGAGAGAGTGTTTGGACCTTGCACATACTGATGATGCCATCCATGTGTGTGTCTTCTAATACCAATCAGAGAGAGTGTTTGGACCTTGCACATACTGATGATGCCATCCATGTGTGTGTCTTCTAATACCAATCAGAGAGAGTGTTTGGACCTTGCACATACTGATGATGCCATCCATGTGTGTCTTCTAATACCAATCAGAGAGAGTGTTTGGACCTTGCACATACTGATGATGCCATCCACGTGTGTGTCTTCTAATACCAATCAGAGAGAGTGTTTGGACCTTGCACATACTGATGATGCCATCCATGTGTGTCTTCTAATACCAATCAGAGAGAGTGTTTGGACCTTGCACATACTGATGATGCCATCCATGTGTGTGTCTTCTAATACCAATCAGAGAGAGTGTTTGGACCTTGCACATACTGATGATGCCATCCATGTGTGTGTCTTCTAATACCAATCAGAGAGAGTGTTTGGACCTTGCACATACTGATGATGCCATCCATGTGTGTCTTCTAATACCAATCAGAGAGAGTGTTTGGACCTTGCACATACTGATGATGCCATCCATGTGTGTGTCTTCCAATACCAATCAGAGAGAGTGTTTGGACCTTGCACATACTGATGATGCCATCCATGTGTGTCTTCTAATACCAATCAGAGAGAGTGTTTGGACCTTGCACATACTGATGATGCCATCCATGTGTGTCTTCTAATACCAATCAGAGAGAGTGTTTTGGACTGATTATTATAATAAACAAAATAATGCACACTTGAGGTCTTGAAAAATTGCGGCTGCACGAGCAGAATGCGAGTGCATTTAGCAGCTTTTCAAGACCTCGAAAGTGCATTATTTTGTTATGGGACATACATTTAGGAGAACCATCTTGTATTTGTCTTATAATATAAAATTCGATCTACGTGAAAAGCGATTGTGCTTGAGTGATCGTGCATTTATTATAATATAAAATAATAGTCATAGTGACTGTAATCATAACAGTAGTAATAATGTAATTAGTAATAAGTAATAGAGTTTGTAAATCCCATAAAGCACGGCCACTCTGACATTCTGTTTATATATACAAATGTATCTGACTTATCAAACGTCTAGATGTACATTGTATAGAGTCCTGTTTTCAGTTATTTTGCAACTTATTTTGGCCAAGAGTCTATGTAAATCAGGATGAAATCTGTATCAGATTTATTGATCACTTATTGCTCATTGATTGCTTTTGTTTTTGCATCATGAATTATTAAGGTGTTTGATAAGATCTTACTGATAATATTAATGTACTAATGATAATAATAATACAGTTGAACCTCTTGTAAGCAAAGGTGGTCACAGATGTCGACAAACCACTTGAGAGTGGACACTAATGCAGAGGGGAAAAATGTTTGGAAACATGGTGGCTTATGAGATATGATCACTTGCCCAGTGAAGTTCCACTGTAATGATTTTAATAGTGATGCTAAATTGATCAACTGGTCTAAGTTAAGTGAATAGAAAGGCTACTTTAAGAAGAAAGACCCCAGTCCTTTTCAAATATCATGGCCATTAATTGATCAACTGGTCTAAGTTTTACTTGCTGCTTTAGAGATACTTGGAGATTGAAGACCAGATTGAAGCAGAAAAGAGAAATGCAGATAAAGATATTGAAAGCCTTGGGCATGACAACAGAGGTCTTGGAGCAAGGGTCAAGAGTTATAAAGATCATGGTAAGTTTTATTAAAACTACAATGTACCTGTTATTTTAAGTATTACCATGACATGAGGGAGATTAAGTTACATTGTACTAAATTGCCCTCGAGCCAAGAGAGTATTTGTGGAAGTCCCGCCACCGCAGGCAGACTCCCAATGCTTGCTGAGCAATTTAGTAACTAATCTCCCAAAATGTCATGGTATTAGTTTGTAATACTATGATATCTGAGGAAACAAACTAATCTGCAATAAGTTTAGTTTCTCTGCATAAACTATGACATTTTGCAGTTGGGTTGCTTTCAAATTGCTAATCATACAACTTTTTCTCGTCAAACAGTGTTCAGAAAATTAGCAAGTGAAATTGTGTAATGGTGTGATGAATACGGTAGACAAAAGACTAATTTATATTCATTACCAAAAATTCATATTTTCACTTAAGAATCCCACATAGAAGACAGGGATATAAGGAATTGAGACAGGTTCTTCACACAGTCATAAACAACAAAGGGTGTATGGTTAGATGAAATAGTATTACCCAGTGCTTACTCTAACCCAGGAATGCAGTCAGGGGGACCTTAACGTACATTTCCTCACGAGCTTGCATGCTCTCCTAAGTTACAACATCCTCTATCGAAATAGTTGAAAAGCATATCAGGACATTCATATGGTATATCGATCTCTTCTATCTAAGTGGTGGTTATTTAGGTAGGTTTGTCTTAAAGAAAGTTGAAGATTCAATTCGATTGACAGTGCCCCTTTAACATCCACATTTTTGCTCCAATCTAGTTCCCAGAACTGTTTTTGGTCTTATGCCCCATGCTATTGGCCACGGCCATGCTGCCGGGGGAGAGGGGCCAGTAAGCATATGTGTTGAAAGTCCCTTATAAACTGAAGTGAATGCCTTCATGCAGTTTATACTAAAGGTTCAAGTAACAGTCTAGCTTTAAAGGGATAGGCAAAAAAATAACAGTCACCACCAATAACAAATCTTGTTATTATCTAAGTGTAATTTCTTAATTACATGCATAGCCCAGTTTTCTATATATATTTTTTTAATATAAAGTGCAGTGTATCAAGTTCTAAATACATGTACAAGTGGTTTTGATTTTCACTTGCTACATTTACTTCAGGGCACAACAAAAATAAAAAAAGCAGCTTGCCCTTCATGTTGCCTGGTTTAGTAGCCCAATGCTCTAATATAATAATAATGATTTATTATGGCTCCACCGGGTGGCTCTTCTCCCATAAATACCTAATTAACAATGTATATAAATAAGTATGATTCATAAAATACCCTAGTTAACTAATATTTGTACATAACTATAATTATGCATAAATCCTAAGTATAAACTATCTAATATGAATATACACTGGTACAGTAGTCTAGCCAGCTCAATCAGAGAATATAGCTATAAAACAAAAATAAAACAGTCTATTTACATTTCACAATGCTGCAGCGAGCAGATTGTCTAAAATGTGATTTACATAACTGGCAGAGGTCTGGCCACTTCTAACATAAGCTGGCAGCTTTTTGTTAAAGGTTCTATAACAGACGTTTAGCTCTAGGGAGCTATCCTGAGGTAGGAAGCTTAATTGTGAAGTAAATTATGTCTTTCTTTGCAACACGAAGTGGGTATGTTCTACAATCTTAGTAACCAGACATTGAGTGGTGCGTATATACAAACTCTATATTCAGCTAAAAGTTTTCACTTTCTCTCAAAAACTGTCTGCTACACGCTCCTTTGTGAAGTTTATAAAAAGGAAAAGAAGCAAATGTTACTTGCCCCTTCGGGTAATCTGTGAACAGGAATCACTAGCCTGACAAGCCGAACTACTAGTTCCGGGCTATCGGACAGCACTTACATGTACGTCACGCCCTGTACTTGGACTATTTGGCAGTTGACTTTTCCCTGTTGAGCTTCGGACCTGTACAAGCTCATGGCATGCAAATAATAATTAGCAATAATTAAAACCTAGTATTATGACTATTTAGATATCTATTTTAAACTCTAGAGAACAAGCCCAGTGTAATAGTGTGGTGTGGCACCCAGAAAACAAAGGAAATTATTGTGTTTCGAATACACGTAACCTATACAGTGTATCGTATGTATTGCTCTTTCATGCTTTTCAAGCATTATTTTTATTAACCACTTTTTGTTTTTGAGTTTTTCAAAGTAGGACAGTTGTTGCTCAATGTGATGATCGTTGATTAATGTATCTTGGACATTTGCAGTGAAGCTGATATTCCTTGCGTTCAAACAAAGAATTCATGCGAGTGAAATGAAACTCTCTGAAACACTTTTTGGCCCAAGCAATGATTGGTGGATACTGTGATTAAAACTTAACATAACCCTTCAATTCATACACAAAATATGCATTTGCTAATCACACAATTAATATATTAGCCATATTACAATGTGGTGTTTGTGCAAGATTTACCTGACCTATAAGTATAGCGTACCAAAGTGATGATGTCAAAAATGATAAATTTTTGCTTTAAAAGATTTGACCACAGTTTCAGAAAGAACACGATAAAAGAACAGTACATACCAAAATTGAGGTGAATATGATAAAAAGCAGCTGAGATATGGGCATTGGAATAATTTTTTTTTTAACAAATCACTGTATTTATGTCCTGGCTCATAAATACAGGACAAAAATACAGTGATTTGTTAAAGAAAATTATATATTCCAATGCCCATATCTCAGCCGCTTTTCATTGTATACACCTCATTTTTGGTATGTACATGTAATGTTCTTTTATATTGCTCTTTCCAAATTGGTGCTTCAAAAATTCTACATCTAAATTTTGCAAATTTGTAGTGTCACACTTTGGTACTCTATTGGTCATCATATGGATTAATGTGCAATGTGGAATAAATACACATGAGTGAGGGTTTTTTAAATTATTGCACGAGACTGCAGTAGGTCAAGTGCAATTTGAGGTCTTTAACAAGACAGTGGGGTATTTATTCCAAATATTTGTATGAGAAATCCATATAATTTCTAGTTTGTCATATACACCGGTACTCAATAAAATAATGTACCGTATTCACTCACGGATAAGCCGCACTTGCAGATAAGCTGCACCCCGAGTTTTGAAGCTTGAGTTTTTTTTTAAGAATATCAAATGTACATTGTAACCTTCAACAGACTTTCAAACTGGAGAAAACTCCAAAGTTGTATCTGTAATTTCAGCTCTGAAATAGTATAAACTTCATGTCTACATACTTAGATATATGACCTATAGTATTTCCATAGTATTTGTTTACCAAGATCTGTTCATTCGGGTCACTTTTTAGATCGAATTTTACATGTCAACCAAAATCAACAACGTGCTCACGTTCGTCTGTAGTTTAGTAACCAGGTATCTGTTGGAAGAGAGAAAACTGGACACTAGAAGTTTTGTTTTTGCTGAACGAAGTCAAAACATCTTTGCTTTTTCGATAGCTGTCCGTTGATACATGCATGTATCATATCTAAAAGAATATCTGGAAGCCATCTATCGAAAAAACTAGTTACTCAAAGAGAGGTGGAAGATCAGTTCAACAAATTTGCTGTGAAAGTTTTGAACAGTGACGACACAGTGGGCCATATTCCGCATGAATACTCGAGGATAGCGTGGTATTTTCTTGCTCATGGAGGAACTGTAACCATCGAAGTAACAGGCTGACGACAACACTGCAACAAGCTTTGTGGTGGAATGGAAATCCCATGTGTGGTGACATTTAGTTGCTCCAGAAAAGCAACTATAAACAGTGTTAAAGATCTTTTGACAAAGAAGTTTTAACGGCAAGAATATAACTTATATCAGAATATCTCTAGAGAGCCACCAAACTTGCAAAAGCATTATGACCAGTGCTTAGTTTCTTTTGGTTTAGTGTGGTGTTTTAGTAGTATACCTTAACTCGCTTGAGTTAATAAAAAATATTTCTTTAAAATTTGTAATTGCGTTCGACGAAGGAGAGCGCAACCTAATCTGGTGACGGGTTCCCTGTGCCTGTGTGTGACGTGTTTGCGTCTGGTAGCCCCCCAAAAGTTCAGTTTTTCGTAGGCCTATTACAAAATGCCTCGATATCATGAACGGCCGGGAAACTGGTAACTATATACAGATGCTCGGAGCAACGTCGAGTTGGGATTATTTTCCCAATCCAATGCAATAATGTTTAAAAAGTTAGCAAGCACGATATATCAAAGCCTGAGGCAGGGCCTGAGGAAAGGGTGTGCTATATCTGTAGCATTCGACAAAGTCTGATGTCCAAACTATATCAAGTCAAACATGGTCTGTTTTGTCGGCGCGGTCGTTGGACAGAGAACTGAATCAAATCAACTTGGCCATAATTTGTGCTGTCCAGTAACAACCGAGTGAATTCTGTTGGCTTGCTCACTGTATTGGATTCTGCTTTTCACTGTACATACAGATACCAAAACTACAAACAGTAAGATGACATGGCTGAAGAGAAATCTAGGTCTGAGTTTTCTAGATACCCGTAATTGCCGTATCTTGTGTGAGTTGCGACACTGTGTACATCTTGGATACAAATATTCAACACTAACATATTCAGGCAGAGAGTTATTCTATAACGACACTTTGATATGCCAAGGACTGGAAAATCAACACAATACGAGGTGAGGGAAATTTAAAGTGCTGAGTTCATTGCTGTGTTCTCTAATCGATTAATCTACACTGAATTTCTGATGGACCTGAAACAAGGCCGATCAAAGCCAGGACCCGGCTTCCAACATTGACCATAAATTATTCTGTAGCTAACAATGGCAGCCAACCTTGTTTTCACTTGAAAAATACTGTGAATGATCTAAGGAACTGTATGGGGTATAATTTATACACATGCATATATAGTTTATGTTCTACACTGGAATGTACTTAGTATTAATTGTGAATGCTAGGAACTGGAATGCAGCTTTATGAATGCTCAAATGAATGCCATAACCATATAAAACATGTACATGTATACATATAGCCACATAAGCATTGCATCCAATGATTTAATGTTACACAAAGATAATTACAGTTTTATACCCAGATGCATTCCCTTGTACATGTATATTAACTTATAAGTCAAGACATCAACATTTTCACATTAGTTAAAAACAAGCATTATTTTTGATCAGTATTACTTACACCGTCAACATCATTGCAGCAATCTTTCAGCTTTTTGTGTTACCACAGTCCTTTCCCTTACAAAAAAATATGTCAAACGCACTTTGATAATCTACGATTACTACTAGTTTATGTAAATTTATGGACCTTGTGCAGATGTTCTCGTAGATAAGCCGCACCCCCAATTTTGGGTAAAAAGGTGCGGCTTATCCGTGAGTGAATACGGTACTTGAATCTTCTGATAATCTTTATTTGGAAATACCTGTAAAATCAAAGCACCATTTATATAAATATAACTGTAAAATGAATTTACAGTGTTAGACATGTTTTTGCCATAACCTGCACAGTGCAGAAAAGATTCAGAATGTTTTGGAAACACTTCAGAAATGCGAATAATCTTTGGAAGAATTTCATCCTTTACCGCTTGTCTACATTTTTGGCTTCATTTCATTTGTACATGAAGCGTTTTCTCAGACTAAAATTATTAATATTTAAATAGAACTAAACAAAGTGATCTATTTTCAGTGGAAAGGCTTGAAGAGAGGATATCAGAGATGAAACGAGAGTACAGCTCTCTTCATGAAAGACACACAGGGGTAAAACTAAATAAAATATGGCAAGAAATTGTAGATATATTTTACCTCCTTGTTTGCACCTCCCAACAGGCAGTATGATACCAGGGTTTAGTTGTTTGGAGCAAGGGTAAGCACTACCCCAACATTAAACCGTATAGATTACAATTGAAGGGCTGTGTGCAACAAGGGCATAAGTATCTCCTGATCACTTCTAAATTCTCCTTCGGCTAAAGTGAACAAGTTGCACCGTAAATACGTTGTCGGTAAGTGGTCGGTAAGTGGTTGGTAAGTGGTCGGTAAGTGGTCGGTAAGTGGTTGGTAAGTGGTCGGTAAGTGGTCGGTAAGTGGTTGGTAAGTGGTCGGTAAAATTGTGTCGGTAAGCTGTCGGTAAGCTGTCGGTAAGCTGTCGGTAAGCTGTCGGTAAGCTGTCGGTAAGCTGTCGGTAAGCTGTCGGTAAGCTGTCGGTAAGCTGTCGGTAAGCTGTCGGTAAGCTGTCGGTAAGCTGTCGGTAAGCTGTCGGTAAGCTGTCGGTAAGCTGTTGGTAAGCTGTCGGTAAGTGGTTGACTCATTTGAACCAAAATATGCTTTATGCCTTCTTAAGTTTCCAACGTTCTGGCAACGATAAACCGCTTCGATAACAGATAACAAATTAAAATATCCGCGGCACTCACTGTTGGCCCTCTCCTGTTGTGTCAAAAACCAGACAATCAGTCTGAAAGCGCATGAATCGTTATCTCATACTGGCTCAAGAATATTTTCAACCAAAATACGCTTAATAGTTTCCAAAGTTTCCAACGTTGTGACAACGATAAACCCCTTCGATACGGTGCGATCTCACGGCAAATTAACAGATAACTACAGTATTGTGCTAAAGTCATGCAAACATATTACGACGAATTTCGCTCTTAATGTTCCTACGAATGCCAACGCGAATTCGAATTCATGACAAACAGTTTTACGAACGTGCAGTAAGATGGTTTTGGTAAATACCCTGCGTGCCAGAGGCGTCAAAAAGTCGGGATTCTAAAATAATAGATTTGCCGCAGTTTGTCGCAGTTTGCCGCAGTTAAAGAACACGTGATATCACGGGGAATCCAAGATGGCGCGGGTTCACTAATTCACGGATTTGAATCGAGAATATGCTGCAAAGAAGAAAAGACAGATATAATGAGTACACTATTTTCATCAATATCCAACTATCTACAACGTAGTAAGAATATGCTATTGACAAATTTCGTTCTAACATTGGAAAGCTACGTGATATCAAGAGCGTAGCGAGTATGTACGCACAATTTACGCACACTTTGAGTTTGAGACGAAAATTCCCTATTTGTACTATCAGCTGGATTTTACTTTGAGACGAAAATTCCCTGTGGAAACCATTCGTCAAGTACTGTCGGTAAGCTGTTGGTAAGCTGTCGGTAAGCTGTCGGTAAGCTGTTGGTAAGCTGTCGGTAAGCTGTCGGTAAGCTGTCGGTAAGCTGTCGGTAAGCTGTCGGTAAGCTGTCGGTAAGCTGTCGGTAAGCTGTCGGCCGACCACTTACCGACAACAAATTTACGGTGCAACTTGTTCACTTTAGCCTTCTCCTTCAAAGTCTTTTCTAAGGGAGAATTTAGAATGTGACCAGGAGTCGCATATACCCTTATGGCATGCTGCCCTTCAATTACAGATTTAGTGCTATCATAAGGATAAAGTTATCCTTGCTTTGAACAACTGGGCCCAGTAGATCAAAGGCACACTAGAGTTTATGCATAATGATTAAATCGTTACAAAATATAATATTTTACAGTGTGATTTCTGTAACCAGGGCCATTTAGACAACTAGAGCTAAACACATTTAAAGCATTCCAAAATACAAATCCTAGCATATTGATGTGATTTTAATTCTTCATTCAAAAGACTTCGACTTGAGAACTAGTCCACGAAATTTGCCTTTACCAGTCTGATTGAAGTGCAACGCAAAGAACTGTTAGTTGGAATGCTTTGTTTTGTTCTGCAGTGTGATAGTCGCCTGTAAATTGTTTGATCATTGTTGTTATTAAAAAATATATGATCCAGTTATACCAGTGTTGATCAAACCATAAAGCCTTGAACCTTTGTAGACCAACAGAAGAGGGCGAAGTCCACCAGGAAAGCACTTTAGAGATAAAATTATTATATTAAGCAGTACTCAAGGCACAACAAAAGTCATGTCCAATACCCTGGGGCTAGTGGGTTTTCCTGCCGGGCTAGTAGATTGTTTTGACAACTTGCCCGGAGCCGAAAATATACTTCTTTGAACTGAAATTTAATTAATATTAAAATTTGTGCTAGCTTGATAGACCCATGGGCTAGAGAAGAAAGGTCGAAGCTTGCAAGCATCGACTAGTTTATTTTCTTCTCGCCCTGGTACTTCTTGCTTTCTCTGTTAAAAGGTGATATGTTGGTGTTTTTTATAGATGGTTCAGCATTACATGGACAGAATTGAGAGGGCTGAAAGGAGGTCTACATCTGGGGAGACACCACAAAAAGGCAGCATAAGGTTTAATGACTTTACATTGTGACAGCTAGTACTATGATCAAAATGATTTCTGTTTCTTTCTTCCAATACAAAATGTAGTTCAACAACATGTGTCAGTTGACACTTCATGAATGCTGACTGTTCAAACAAAACTTCAAAACTATTCTCACTTGTAGCTGTCCTACAGTTTCCTACAATAAATCCACTTTACCCTCATCCATTATTCTGCACCTCTATTTCCCTTTCCTCAAATTCCTTACTGGCCATGCTTTTTTCCAGTTTATCTCTCTTTCTTTTCCACCACCATCTCCATTCTTAAAAGAATATTTAAATTAAGAAATATAAAATATTTTCCATGTTTCAATAGAGTAACATCTATATAAAAACCCAAGTGGAAGTTTGAGAGAACGAGAAATGGCTGTAAGAACACAAGCCCATGAGTGATCAAGTGTTTCTGCTTCTATTTTAAGTTTTCGTAAACTTCCACAAGTGTTCCTTTAACTTAACATTTTAAATTCTAATTCTTTATAAAATAACTCAAAACACCAAAAAAGGGAAAATGCTCATTTGATTTGATAATCAAAATGTAAATTCTCCCAATTAGCTCAAAAAGTGTGTCCAACTAGAGTTTTAGAAAATGGTTTTCAACCAATCAGATCAGAGTACTAATTATTGTTGTTATTATAATGGTGTTATTTAAAGGTACTGTCAACCACAGTGTATTGCATGCTTCTGCTTTTGTTTGATTGAATCATTTGGTACAGAAAATAGCTGACGACTACATGTATTGTCTCTGCATGCAAAGCACTGTGGTTGACAGCGTCCCTTTAAGAAATAGAAAACATATGTGTTTTTATAGAGTTGTAGAAACACAAGTGGAAGTTTGGGAAAGTGAGAAATGGCAATGGAAACACGAGTCTGAATAGCAAGGGTTTCCACTGCTATTTTGAGTTCTTCCAATCTTCCACAAGTGTTTCTATAACTATGGGAAAATGATTTTTTTTTCTATTTCCTTTATAAAATAAATGAGTAAAATCATGGAAAAACACTTAAGGTGGCTCGCCTGGATTTTCCTGGGATGCACCATGCCCATTTTGAATGGCTGATACTCCACTGTCAGAGCTTGGTCAGGCTAGATACTTCACCCATTTACTAGAAATAGAATAAACTTTCGAAAAATGTAGGTTTGTTTGACATCGGTGTTATCATAGCAACACAGCATTGACATCATGTATTTTACATATCATCAATTTTCTCGAAATCTAGACCTAAATTTTTAAAACGACCTAGTGTTCCTTGAAGTCTAAATGTAGGCCTTCAAGACTGCAAAGTTTAAAAAAATAGTTTGAGAGCGTTTTCGAAAAAAATTGGGTTGAATATTTTCATTGAAAAAAATAAACAATTCGTCTTACTTCCTGTTTAGTCATTGAGAACTGTGTTTTCCAGAATGATTGAAGCGATGTTTTTAGCATATTTCATACAGTCATGTGGCATAGGACTACTTCCCATGAAAATTTCATTCCATTTGCTTTATTCGATTTCGGTTTATGGAATCATAAGTAATGTTATAAATATGCTCATTGTACCAAGAACAGAATTTGCATGAGCGTTCCAGCATTAGCGAAGCATGGCAAGCGTGTATGGTAAACTTGTTAGTTCAAAAGCACACAAGTATGTAGAATCTAGACAAAAGAGAAATTTCATAAAAGACACAAGCTATCAACAAAATGATACAGCAATGAAGCTTACGTGGATGGATGTAAAAGTTCCCTATGTTTTTGTTTTTATTCTGCACCCTTAAAATGATTCGATGCTCAGCCTTGAAATTTACAGGGACAGGGTAGTACATGTTGAATAAAAATAATAATTATCGACTAGTTTTTGAATTACAACTTCTTTGGCAAATACATTAATATTTTGAGTAAAATGAGCATATTTATGACATTACTTATGATTCCATAAACTGAAATTGAATAAAGCAAATGGAATGAAATTTTCATGGGAAGTAGTCTTATGCCACAGGTATGAAATATGCCAAAAACATTGCTTGAATCGTTCTGGAAAACACAGTTCTCAATGACTAAACAGGAAGTAAGGCGAATTGTTTATTATTTAAATGAAAATATTCAACCCAATTTTTTTTTCGAAAAACTCTCATACAATTATTTTAAACTTTGCAGTCTTGAAGGCCTACATTTAGACTTCAAGGAACACTAGGTCGTTTTAAAAGTTTAGGTCTAGATTTCGAGAAAATTGATGATATGTAAAATACATGATGTCAATGCTGTGTTGCTATGGTAACACCGATGTCAAACAAACACTACATTTTTCGAAAGTTTATTCTATTTCTAGTAAATGGGTGAAGTATCTAGCCAGACCGAGCTCTGACAGTGGAGTATCAGCCATTCAAAGTGGGTATGGTGCATCCCTGGAAAATCTAGGCGAGCCACCTTAAATGATCATCAAAACATATATTCTCTCTAGCTCAGATGTGTGCTCAACTTTCCATGTTTATATAGAGTTATAGAAAAACACTGCTTTCAGCCATTCCAAGCATGCATACTATTGAATCTATTTAATAATAATTAGTTATAATGTAGTTTCTAAGATGAAACAGCAACCTAATAAATGATCCTACATAATGTGTTCAGGATCAGGACATTATCATCAGGCAACTCGGCAAGGTCACCAGTAGGCCCTGTGGCTGGTTCTATATCAGAACTAATTGCAGATGATGTCAACAGCTTGCCCAAGAGCCCTGATGTTGAGATGCTTGGGTCACCTCCATTTTCTAAGTCAGGCAACGAGAATAACCTGTCATTAAGGGATGAGTCACTGGCTAATGACCTAAGTGGTATGGACCTCATTTGGTAAAAATACTACCTATGGGCTTCAAGTTCATTGTTTTTCTCTATCAATGTTTTTTTTTGTTAACTGCATTCTCATGTACTGCACTCTTTGTTAAAACAGCAAATAACCAGTTGTCCAGTGTCATAGCAGTAGCAGTACCAGATGTCCATCGTGTGCAAAAAGTTGGTAGCGAATCTTCCGACTCTGATGTCCATGTTGTTACGAGCACCACTTGTTTAGTTGGCAGTCCTGATGCTGCAGGGCGTGGCTCTAGGTCAAGCACAGTAGGCTCTGATATCAACAACAGCACCTGCAGTATCACAGATGTTGACAACCTGCCAATCATGTCTGCCAGGGATGCTGCCAATATGTTAACTCCAGGTTCCCCAGATACAAGCATAACAGTTCTGAGCAAGGATGCTGCAGCAATCCTGGCATCAACACCTGAGCTTGTCGGAAATCCAAGCCCTGGTGCAGAAATCACCTGGAGGGACAGAGGGGGTGGCACAAAGCGTCCAATCTCTTTGGATCTAGATAATCTTCCAGAGGGTGTAACAGCTAGTTCCCTGTTTGCAGAGCTTGCATGTCAGGAACCAGATGTGATTGGTCAGATGGACACAGGGGCTGATATAACTGCAATGGGAAGAGAACTGGAGAATGTTATGAAAGAGAACAAGGATCTAGTTGGAGCAAAGTAAGTGTGATGCAAGAAGAGAAACAGAAAGTTCTACAATGAGATTGTAGAGGATTAATATGAGAGAAATTGGCAAATAAAGTCCTGCATTGGTTAGTGCAGTTGACTATCATTTTAATTATTATTTATCGTCATAATTATTAAATTATTATTATCATCATCAGCATCATAATTGTTATCATCATCACTATCGTCATTATTATATAATAATTATTTTTGTTATCATCATCGTTATCATAATTATTATTAGTTTCATTAATGCACAGCTGTATACATTTATGCCCAAAACTTAAAAAGGACACACTTTTTCCCCATTGTGCCTTCCAGGGATGCATGCAAATCTCAGAGAAGACTAGGCTCTGCTCACAGGATATTATCATAATAACCAGGTCCTACTAGACTTCTTTGTGACCTTGTGCTTCAAAAGTCCACTTTGTGTGTGATGTATAATGCATACATTGTATATACATACATGTAAAGTGTGTATGTTGCAGTTAATTTTTGCTTTCAGTTATTTTTTTAAAACTATATATAGTTATTTTTTTAGCTAGGACTAAAATAAATTTATTCATGGTTGAGACCTCATGGTCTCAATTGTGTAGTAAGAGTGAGGGGGTCTATACAAAGATAGTGAAAATCGTATAAAGACCCTAGTGTTTTACTGGGCATGCATGTGACTTATTTGCTTCAATTGGACAAAATAGTACCGTAAATACCCGCATATAGGCTGCACCCCAAACTTAGATGCATTTTTTTGGGGGGAAAAGGTAGAAGGTTCATGAATGCTTGTACTTGAAACAAAACTTCTTCAGAAGATTTTCAAGGAACCTCATTCCTTTAAGCTCAAGAGAAAGTGAGGTTTTCTGGCTAAACTATACAGGCATACAGTCCGAGGTCTGCCATCTTGGATTTGAAGGAGGGGCCTGGGGTAAGTGTTGGTAATGAAGCTTTTACCCATGTATTAGCCACACCCCCAATTTTGGCCCTTGGTTTTGTCCAAAAAAGTGTGGCCTATCACAGGTATTTATGGTATGAGTTTTTGAATAGTGTGTTATCACTTCCCAATCTTATATTTGAATTAATATAAGAATTCAATGGTGAAATAAATGCCTCTGGCTATATACTATTTGGCATTGTTGCATTGCAGGGGCAAGTTAGTTACACAGAAGACTGATTTGCTTAAGAGGGTGGAAGAGCTCTCAAAGTAAGTATAGTTACATCCAGCTGAATTTAAAAAAATTCTGATCAATCAGCACATACAATGGTCAGTCCTAGTGCTCTGGTCTCTTTTTCATAACTGCATGATCATTTTGCCATCACTATTATTAGATTGAGTTGAATGCCAATATTATGTCATGTTAAAATGCTCATACAGTATTTATTCAGTTCTTTATTAGTCAAGCCACTTGTTTTCCAACTTAGCCATGGGCTCACCGAAACCCCCACGGCTGGAAACCAAGCCTACCATGCAGTGGGCTAGTCAACATTTTGTCCATTCATTCTTTGCATGCCCAAATATCCGTTCAGCTGGATATTTCTTTGAAGAATTTCTTGGAGTGTAAAGTACATAGCTTGTACATACATGGCTCAGCAGAATTGAGAATGACTCAGGATAAAATATATAATATTTTTTTATTATTTAAAAAAACATGAATGGGAATTTGCCAAAACCAATCTGACATAAATGGGAAGAGTTCAACTTACCCATGGGTTTCGGTGAATTGCTGTTAATGTTTAAAAAAAAAAAAATTATGTGACTGTGGGTGACATACGGTATACATGTATGCCCTACAATACATAAGATAATACAAAAAATAATGTAAATGCTTAATGTCTTTGTAGCTGCAGGTACAACATATTATGTGATGCACAAGTGCAAGAATGCTGTACTAATATCTACCAAAAGTGCATTTTTATGTACCATATAAACAAAAATAAGATTCTAATAAAACTGCTGTATTATTCTTTAATGTTGTTTTCAGATTATTTTTGAATTCATGTTATATATATATCTTAATTATAGTGAAAAGGAAGTACTAGTAGAAGAGCTGGATTCTGTTAGAGATGCAAGACAGAGAATGAACATGAGAGTGAGTGATTGTGAACAAGAATTGAAGAGGTACTGCATATGTAATGTCTTCTATAGAGGATATTACATGGCCGCGCGGAGATACAGATTTTATCTTCGAGTGTTGATGAAATATCTTAGGAGTGAGCGCAGCGAATGAGTAAGATAATTCATTAACACGAGAAGATAAAATTTGTGTCTCCAAGCAGCCATGTAATGTTCTTTTTAATATATAATTACCAATGAAATACCAGTTTCAATCTCTTCCCAACGTTAACTAGGCTAGAAATATTTGAAAGCCAGTCATATTTTCAAAAGTGATATCTTCACGTGTGGAGATATCACTTTTTAGAATGAAATATACACTGGTATTTCATTGATAATTATATATTAAATTGAAGTTATGTATGAAGCATGTTTACAGATAAAATATCAAATGTGTATACATCACTATTCAATGTGTAACCTTAATGTGGAATGTGCATACAACAATAATGTGGAATGTGTATACATGTACATCAATGTGGAATGTGCTTACAACATTATTGTGGAATGTGTATACATGTACATCAATGTGGAACATGCATACAGCAATAATGTGGAATGTGTACACATACATGTACATCAATGTGGAACGTGCATACAACAATAATGTGGAATGTGTATACATGTACATCAATGTGGAACGTGCATACAACAATAATGTGGAATGTGTATACATGTACATCAATGTGGAATTAGCCTGAATTTCAGCCGTCTCCTCTGGTTCATTCCTCCCGAGAGAGACGTCTGAATCCAATAGCCGATAATGCCGTCCAGTGACGTCACTACCAGAAAACCTGGTAGTGATCTTTGATTGGTTCATATTCTATAATTTTGCATAATTATCATAATTATCAGCCGAGAAGATGGCTCGCGATTGTTGATCGTTGAGTTTCAGTGGAGTGATTGTCTTTGGCAAAGACCTTGAATTCGTAAGGAAAACATCTGGAAATGGCTTGAAAGTGTTCTGCACAATAACCGGCCGACTGTCCTGTAAACATGTACATTTTATCGCGTCGCATCCGTGGGGTTGTTGATAATCGATTATTTGTTCACACTCGCAGTGGTAAAGAATGTCACTACTCTCTTCAAGGAACTGTTCTTTTCCACAAGAGTCTTCGTATTTCTTCGAAAATTCTCCATTATCCTTTCATGTTTTTCTACTTTTCTGTTGCATCATTTACATAGGTAATATCTCGTAGCTGTGTCGATTCGACACATACAAAGATCAACGCCGGAAAGACAAAGATCAACTGTACTTTGCCTCCAAATATAATATAACAATTTGTTGCTTTGAAAAGGTTTTCACAACATAAGAGGCACTTGAGAAGCAAATTTTGGCCGGCATGATCTCAAATAATTTCTCAAGGCGAGCAATGGCTTTGTTTTTGTGACCCACAAACTCTTACTACCGCCGTGACAGTTTTATTTGCATAAATTAAATTGTTAATCCACCTTGACGTCACTGGACAGCATTATCGGCTATTGGATTCAGACGTCTCTTGGGAGGAACGAACCAGAGGAGACAGCTGAAATTCAGGCTAATGTGGAATGTGCATACAACAATAATGTGGAATATGTATATATATATCAATGTTCAATTTGCAACCTCAACATGGAATGTACATACATCAAATGAATGTGGAATGTGTATACATCAATATGGAATGTGCATACATCAATGTGGAACATGCATATATCAATGTGGAACGTGCATACATCAATGTGGAACATGGATACATCCATGTGGAACGTGCATACATCAATGTGGAATGTGCAAACATCAATGTGGAACATGCATACATCACTGTGGAACATGTATACATCAATGTGGAACGTGCATACATGTACATCAATGTGGAATGTGCATACATCAATGTGGAACGTGCATACATCAATGTGGAACGTGCATACATCAATGTGGAATGTGCATATGTAACTTGTGGTTCAATTTGATCTTTGGTTCAAAAATTTTGAACCAGTACAAAATTGTTGAACCAGTACCATTTTTTGAACCAGTACAATTTTTTTGAACCAGTTCAAATTTTAGTTACAAGTGTGAACTTGTAGTTTGGGGTAAGGTTTGTGATAGGCTTTCCATGTAAGAAAATAGCATAGTAATGTAAGTTCTACAGAAGTACTTTGGAATAAAAATGCCTTGTTCGCGTTGTTCATCTTTTATTTTTTAGCTGGAATGTACTGGAAACACAGTTACTTTGCGCAGTGATATATGTATTTTAATAGGAATATAAACAGCAAACTATGCAACTAACACCCTAAATTAGTGACCACCCATTGTTGACGGTTAGGGTGTTTTTAAGTGCAGGGTAAGGGTTTGGGTTAGTTCTCTGGACCATTGAAGAAGCATTATAAGTGACTTAGCCCTAATTTAGTGACTATAGCACTAAAAACCCTAAATCAGTGAGCACCCGTTGTTGGGTAGGGTTTGGATTTGCTCACATGACCATTGAAGAAGCATTATTTTTGTGTTGTTCAGTAATCTAGCCCTAAAAAGCCTAATTTAGTGACTAGCTCTAAAAACCCTAAATTAGTGAGTACTTGGGTTTACCGAAAAAAAAAAAAAATGTTCGGTTTATATAGGTCTTGTTGTGTTAGGAATGAGTTTGCTTGGAGTGGATCAGTGCTAACTGGCTTTAATAAATCTGCTCGTTATTGGCCCTTGTGAACTGTTATAGTACTTGGAACGGCAAAGTGAAACAGAAACGTTGTATTTTTTGCGTTATTTCCGTGTAGACTGTTCTTGATCATTTATCCATTTTTGCATCTTTTCACATCCTCTGTGGGTGATTCTTTGATGAGAGAACAAGAGAATAGTTACAGCAAATTTCTTTGAGTCGGGGTGGCGCATGGTGCCATATTATGTCGCCCTTGCTCTGAGGGTTTTTCTCCGGCTTCCTTCCATCCACAACAGCTAACACGCTAAATTCCAATTCGATCTGTGGATTAGCCAGGTCCTGACTTTCATCAGCCGCTATGGTTGTTTCGGATCCCGTTTAGAAATTTAGAGTTTTTTGAGCCACTTCGATTCTTTGTTGTCAGGATTTAGTTAGAAGTTTGTTGTTTGCATACTCACATTTTCTTCTACTTCTAGTCAGTGTTTTATTCCATTTGGTAAGCTGAGTCAAACAAGTACGAGGCGTTACTTCAAGATCATTTGCACTTGTTTAATACTTTAAGATACTCTTTATTAGCTCTTTCGTAGAAGTCTTCTTCCAGATACAATATTAGTCACAACAGGTGATTTGCTTTTCCTTTGCTTTCTTTTAGCTCAGCCTCAGCTGTGATTACTCGGTTGACACAATATTGTCCGTGTTGTCGTCCATGTAATTATATTTCCAAGTCTGATTTTGTTAGCAGTGCGCATATGCGAATAAAATTAAGAGACTGAAAACAAATTAGCATAAGGAGAGGGACTGGGTTCGACGATTAGTCACTTATAGAATAAATGGTGGTGTAAAAATCAACAAGCGCTTCATTGGCGCAGTGCGTTAATTGACTGGATCATCATCTACCAGGCGTTCCTGTGATCCTGTCTCAAGTTAAGCCCGACCGGATGAGGTTAGTAAGTGGTACAGTAAGGTGTGTCAGGGGGGACAAGGGAAAAAAAGGGATGGGACTGGGGAAGGGAGGGTAGAAAGTAGAGGGGAGGGGAGGGTTGACAAAAAAATATTTTGTAGGGGTGGGTGGATTTTTTTTCTTTTTAAATTCCCCCCCAAAAAACAAAACCCTTTTTTTATGAATCCCAAAAAATTAAAAAATCCCTTTTTAGAATCTTGAAAAAATGAACCAGTTCAAAAAAATGGTACTGGTTCAAAAAAATGGTACTGGTTCAAAAAATGGTACTGGTTCAAATATATTTGTACCAGAGGTAATAATTGAACCACAACACATACATCAATGTGGAATGTGCATACATCAATGTGGAACGTGCATGCATACATCAATGTGGAACGTACATACATCAATGTGGAACATGTATACATCAATGTGGAACATGCATACATCAATGTGGAACATGTATACATCAATGTGGAACGTGCATACACCAATGTGGAACATGTATACATCAATGTGGAACATGCATACATCAATGTGGAACGTACATACATCAATGTGGAATGTGCATACATCAATGTGGAATGTGCATACATCAATGTGGAACGTGCATACATCAATGTGGAACATGCATACATCAATGTGGAACGTACATACATCAATGTGGAATGTGCATACATCAATGTGGAACGTGCATACATCAATGTGGAACGTGCATACATCAATGTGGAACGTACATACATCAATGTGGAATGTGCATACATCAATGTGGAACATGCATACATCAATGTGGAACATGTATACATCAATGTGGAACATGTATACATCAATGTGGAACGTACATACATCAATGTGGAACATGTATTCATCAATGTGGAACATGTATTCATCAATGTGGAACGTACATACATCAATGTGGAATGTGCATACATCAATGTGGAATGTGCATACATCAATGTGGAATGTGCATACATCAATGTGGAACGTGTATTCATCAATGTGGAACATGCATTCATCAATGTGGAACATGCATTCATCAATGTTGGATTTGCATTCATCAATGTTCAATTTGCAACATCAATGTGGAATGTGCATACTAAGAACAATGCACATTAATTTTGTGCCTAGAAGACAAATACAAAGCATGTCACCATGTACTTATGGCAATGCCTTGCTCCTTCAGAACAAAACATGAAGCAGAAAAAGCAACTGTTGCTTTAAAGGAGGTATGTACCAAAATGCATTATACTTATGTATATAGGCATGCAAGCCCAAAAGCAGAGCTCCCAATGGGGGCCTTGGAGATTTCAATAGGATGGTTATCTTGCTAGGTCCATGAACTGAAGAATTCATGCAATTCTAAAAACTCCCAGGAGAATTGCATTGAGAAAACAGTGAGAAAGAGAAACAATTGTGCAAGTCAAATGAAATATTAAGTACTGTTTAAAACACGAACAGCAGTGTTTTATCAAGTTTAAAAATTCGAGGGCGAAGCCTGAGAATTTTTAGACTTGATAAAACACGTGCTGTGAGTGTTTTAAACGGCTTCAAAAATGCTTTAAGAATGCAATGAAAGAAAGACGCACATCTCAAGGGAATGGTTATTTAATGAACCGTTGAACCTTTGTATTCACAACGCCATGCAAAATATTCGAGTAATCACCGCCTGCAATTACGAACATCTCAAGGGAATGACATGAACAAATTACCATACTATGTTGTTTGAAGCGGTGTTTCGCAATGCAAGAAGAATCTGCACTTGAAGGATTTGGTGTTGTGGTTTACCTCGATAAAGTTCAAGACTTGGAAAGCGATGTGACTGACATGACGGCAGACTCTAAATTTTTGACTCCGGCACAAAATATGTACAATGTAAGTTTGATGAAAGAATGACTATTGTAATATTTTTTTATGGGATACTATCCTGTACCATATAAGTACTATGTACATTTCTGTTCTGAAATGTTTTATCCATTTTAAAACTTATTTTATTTAGAATAACAAGATGGTGGTCTAAATTAGAGTACCGAAACAAGTCATACAGAGTGTTCTGGTTGTAGCATGTGATTATGCAAACCAACCATTTCTGACATGCATCCCAAGCACTATTATACTGTATAATTCCTTCCAATGAGTAGTATTAATGATATATGTGACATGTTGTTTGTTATTAGGCAAGTGTATCAGCTGCCCACAGGAAACGCTTTACACGAGTGGAGATGGCTAGAGTACTGATGGAGAGGAACCAGTACAAGGAGAGACTGATGGAACTACAGGAAGCTGTTAGATGGACTGAGATGATTAGGTCAGTAAATACTTAACAGTTATTCCCTAAAGTGGAGAGGACTAGCGGTGGATATTTACCAAGCCATGAAGTGCCGAGGTATATATCCACAGCTAGCCACCAACACTGAGGGGGATGATTGTTTTAGTATATATATACCACATAAGTGAAATAGCCACCCTCAAATTAGTTCAAAAAGTTCAAAAAGCCATTTAAAAGTGAATTCTTCATGCACGAGATCGAAAACAGTGAATATTGCAGCCTGGTTATTCCTAGTGTGACTAGCCAATCAGAGTGTGCATAAAGCACTATTCACTTGTGTGGTATACTGAATAAAATAAAATATAATTTTTAAATAAAAAATAAATAAATAAAATAAAAAATAATGTGACCGAACACTGGAAAGCATACATTAACGGGAAAGTGTTAAATGGGCAAATATAAACGGCTTGCTAACGGGTTTTAAAGCCGTTTAAACGACTTTACAAGGTAGTTAAACGGGCAAGGAGAAATTTCAAACGACTTGCCAAATTGTTTAAACGCTTAGCTTCAAGGAGCTAACGACTTTGCAAGTCGTTTAAACGGGTAATGAAAAATTCCTAACGTCTTTCCAAGTCGTTTAAACAGTTGCAAAAGTCATTTAAATGCTTTTAATAGAAGAAAAAAAAGAACAGGTTACCTTGAGGAACCCTGGCTAAGCTTGTAGCTAGGCCGGCTTCCAGAGTTGCATCACTATCCAAACACGTGCTCGCCTTTATGTAGTTGCTCGAATGTGGATCTTTATCTTTGAAAGAGGGAAGAACATGGCGCTGAGAATAAAAATATCAACCGTTCTCAACAGAAAAAACATGAAATCCGCGTGACAAAACCTCTCAATTTTATAGGGTGAATATTAATTGCGCCAATCGTGCCTTCCGGCACTCACAATCTCCATTTTGCAAATCACGCACTTTTTGCTTTTTTTTGCACTTTTAAACTTTGCCAATAAATATATTTACATCAATACGAAACTATTCATAGTATCACTTAGATTTGAATGTACTGTTGAATATATATATGACAAGATTATGACTTAAACTATTCAACAAATGAATGTTGTTTAATAGCTAGTCTCTTTCGGCTTTGTCAAAAAGATATATATTGCTTTATGCAAATTGTGCTAGTGATACGATGTATATCAGCCTTAAAATGTGCACATATCGACTGTCTTAATTCATAATGCGACGACCTTCATTCAAGTTAAACTCCAGCATACTAGAAAGCAAGAAATATTATGTGCGTAACTCCAAGAAAGATATGTGGTAATTCCTTTCAGTGAGTTGATCTTTTGCACGTGCCAATCTAAATTGAGTTGTTTACAACTTCCAACTTTGAAAAAATTCCCACACGGGTCGAATGGGCTCCCAGTCTTTATGTAAATCGAGCTTAGTTTCTTTAGTGTTCTTTTCTTTGCAAACAAAGACGTTAAGTTTTGGAAGTATCATGCAACATCACAAATGAGAAATGTTTGATACAAAACGAGGGTTGATTTCACCAGTTTTATTTCGCAAGAGCTGCACTTGGGAAAAAAGCAAAAAAGCCGCTATGTTTTAAGGTGAACATTTTGTATTTACTGTTTGTATTTTACAGACATATCAGCCTACGATTATAATCTACTAACTCGGGCGCAAAGGGCGTGATTTGCATGATTTGTGCGATGGAAAAAGTGCGCGATTTGCGCGATCGAAGGCAAAAAAGGCACAATGAAAGCATGGAACAAGTGTTTTTCCCCCGACATTGATTTTGACTGATATTTCTTTTGAAGAAAGCATAAAGTACAAGAAAACCAAAAAAAAAAGTACAAAAAAGAAATGGGTAGCAAAAAATTCTTAACGAGTTGCCAAGCCGTTAAACGGGTTCTCTTGCTGAGCTAACGATTTCTCAACTCGTTTAAACGGGCAAGAAGAATTTTCTAACGCTTTAGTTGATGAGCTAAAAGCCGTTTAAACGGGTAGCTAACGACTTGGAGCGTTAAACGGAAAAGTGTTAATGTATGTTTTCCTGTGTTCGGTTACTTTATTACTCGGACTGCCTGTGGCAGCACCGAGTCTTAATCTGCAGGCCGTTATTTTATTTTGTTTCATGCAGCAAAATTTCTTCACCACCAATCAGATTGCACTGTGCTGGTCACGCAACAATGCCAGGTTAATTAATTTACATAATTTAATACAGTAAAATTAAGATGGTGGACCCGTGAGGAAATTTCTCTCAAATTTGGAGTCCCATCTCTCAAATGTAAGCAGTTTAATGTTTTATTTAACTTCACTTGTGCGAAAGCCTTCCAACAGGCTCAGGATATTTCAACTGGTGCTCTTGTCGGAGACGAAGGACCACGTTTTTTTACCCAGATGGCCAGTGATTTTATATACGATGCGACGACCTGAAGGGGCTGCATGATCAAACTCAAAGCAAGGATCTGGCTAATCCACACATCGAATTGGAATTTAGCGTGTTGCTTTGCTGCTGAAACCAAAGGCTTCTTCGATAGAAATGGCAAGATGTTGTGTTTTTCTAGGAGGACAAAATATTTCTCATTTAAGCTTCTCTTTCGCCACGGCTTTGTTATTTGAATCTCTGTGGATTGGTATACTCAAATATACTGCACAAATTATACCATACAACTGAATAAGAAGTCTTTAACAAAGCCAAACTCAACTTCAGCTCAAGAGCAAAGCTGAGAGGGAAAGTGAAACTGAACAGTGTCTTGTCAGGTCATGAATTAAAGTGCCTATCACCTTTTTGCAATTTTGATAGCTTATGAACCTCCGAAAAGTTTTGAGTACTTCTGTGAAGAAAGTTTTGGTTTAACCCTTTGGCGACGGACCCTGCAAATATCGGTCCTATGTGACCGATAACTGGAAAAATTATTGCATCACATCTAGACATGCTGGAAAGACGATGTTGCGATATTATTTGAAGGGATGAATGGCTTCAAAGTTAGAGCTATAACAGGGATCGCTTGGCTCTTCCAATTTGGAGAAAAACTCATTTGTTTTGGCAATCGTTTTTCGTTTCTTCGATTTTACGAATTTCAATGAGCTGAAAATCGGCTCAAAAAATCCTTCCCATTCGCACTTGAAATGAAAAGCAAACGCAAAATCAGCACTCAGGCATTACAGTACCTTCTTTAATCTTTCCAACCACCAGGTTTGTTTGCACAAAACACACCAAGCGACTGCGAACCACGCTATTCTTGACCCTGCATTTCTCTGCACCACGTTTTCCTGCACCCACCTCCAATTGCATGCTGGGTAATGGACAAAAAATCACAAGGGGTCCCCCCCTCTGGGACTTCTGTAGGATTTTTTTTATAAGTCTTTTACCCCTACAACCAAGAGCGGTGATTTGGACTCAAGCCATTGCTTTAAAGTGACAAAAACACATCCTAATAGGTTGAGCAGGGGTAAAAGACCGCCAACTGCAGGATTTCAAGGATTTCAGTGAAGAATTTTTTCCTGTGTCTGAAAGCACAAACACAACAGGAAAACCCTGTGAAATCCTCTCACGAAGCCTACTAGAAGCAAACAAAGTACTTTTCAGCCGTCCTCAGACTTAATGATGTCCTCAATGTTCTTCATTATGGACAAGAAGAAGGTGTTGCTGATCACATGATTGGATTCATTAGCAACATGGCTCCCAAAAATGAAGTCACAGCAACTTGAAGATACATATGCTGTACTTTAAAGACCCTGTGTCCGAGTCCATGGTGCTTTGCGCCAATGTTATGATTACCGTATTTACCCGTGTATAAGCCGCACCCGTAGATAAGCCGCACCCCAAGTTTTGAAGCTTGAATTTAGGAAAAAAACTTTTTGAAAAATACAAAAAATAATTAGAAAATGTTTTGTCCGAGTTCATAAACGTCTGTACTTGATGCCAAACTTCTTCAAAAAAAGAATAATCTTTTGTTGGAGTTCATAAACACTCGTACTTGAAGCAAAACTTCATCAGATTGTCATAAATAAATAATCACAACTTTAATTCAATCGAATATGGTTCAACTTGCCTTGTCATTTCTTGTGTATATTTTAACCTGCAGTCTTTAAATCACTCCAGAATTCTTCCGCATTTATTCCCCAATTAACTAACAACAATTCCAAGGAACCGCTTTCCTTTAATCGCTAGAGCAAGAAAGGTTTTCTGGCGAAACAATACTTGCACGAGTAGGTCAGGTCCGCCATCTTGGATTTTCATTAACTAGTGCCAATCTCCCACGTGTAAAATTGCAAAGAATGCCTGGTTGTTTAGATGCATGCTAGAATCAGCCTGTGGTAAATATAAGCTTAATCACGTTTAAATATTCACGAAATTCTAATAATTATTAGGTCTAAGGTGGGTCTTAGAAGAGTTTTTGCTTTAACTCTTTGAAAGTGCGTGTTTTTTTCCCAATGATTATGCTTAAATTGCTATATTACACGATCAGATGCGATTTGAACCTGATTGTAATATACGCACCGTCGCATAATAAAAGCTTCATTCAGGTTCATGATACATGTATGTAAATATATGTTAATGTTGGGTCTCCTTTCTAGGTGTTCCCGTAGATAAGCCGCACCCCCGATTTTGAACGAAAATTTTGGGTGAAAATGTGCGGCTTATACACGGGTAAATACAGTAGTTTGTTTATCAACGGCCGCATAAATTAAAGGCCAGCTTTTAGGCGAACTAAAATGCTCTCGATTGTTTATAAGTTTCATAAAAGAAATACACATACACTTTTGGATAACGAATTTCATAATTTCTACCGGATTAAAAACCCAACGAGCCGACAAATTTTCCCCGGATGCTTCGAATATGATTTTAACAGTACTCGGCAGGAAGCCAGTTGTTCTGTCTTTAGATTCTAATTCGGTTTACGAGTGTGACTTTTCACAACTCTACAATCAAACACATACTTTTGTTACCTTGTTTTTATGTCTCCAGTATTGCTTAGCTGTATTTGAAGATCTTTACTTTCCTTGCAAATGATATATTTTGAGTGCAAAATGAAATGTCGTACTTGCACTCGAGTCAAACTCACAGCGAAGTAACAGCTGAACTCGGCAGATTGGAGTTTGACCCGCGATCGTAGTTTTAGTAGCAAGACTTTCTGGACGTACTGGAGGATGAAAAAAAAGGTTAAGGACATTGCTTTCTCTGCTAATAAAAATGCAAAACATATACAGATACAGATAAGTCGTAACACCTCAGTGGAGCTTAGCCATGCAAAATTATAATTACGAATGTTCTTGATGCCAGAAGTGGTTGCTTTGTGCTTTGTATTTCCAACGAAGCCCGCCGGTCCCTTAGTGCAGCAATCCCCCGGGAAACTCACGTAGTAGTCCTTATGAACCACAAGTATTCTCTTGTAGACCTAGAGAAAGTAAAATGTGGACTGCTGAAGGATTATTTGTCGAGTCACTTCGCCTCGCTGTCTCGGTCCTTTCTCCGGCATTCCTTTACTCGCCACTCTAGACCGGGATTCAAAGAAATATTCGAACTAAAGTTTCATTTTAAAAAGTATATACAAAAGTTAAGATAAAAGAAAGTTAGTTAAGCATATATACCTATCAATAATTACACGATGGCCCAAACTAGGGATGGATTTCGAAAGATTCGGGAGTCACATAACAACAACAACGATCTTACTGATTTTCGTAGCCTACGAAAATGATTTGCGCGTGCAAAGCACCATGGGCTCGGACACAGGGTCTTTAAAACAATTCCTTGCAACAAAATTTAATTTTGAACCACCCCCTCCAACCTTAGATTTGGTTTTGAATTAGTGTCAAAATAAGAGCAGGCTAGGGAAGTACAGTTTTGCTCTTAGCTCCTATCTGGCACACAATTATATCACAAAACTTGGTCAAATAATTCATTTCTTAGTGAATATACAGTACGCCGATTGTGAACGAAAAGAACAGACATTTAAGCATTTTCATTTTTTTTGTTAACACTGCCCTACTGATGTCATGTGACCTCTTCTGTTTGCACTCAAACTCATTTTACAGGATGTTAGCATCCATTGTAGTTGAATATTGTCAATTCCCTTTGAAAAAACCTTATCTTTTGGAGGGAATATTTTTTTACAGGTTATCTATGATTGGAAAGCAATGTCCTTCATTATGGACAAGAAGAAGGTGTTGCTGATCACATGATTGGATTCATTAGCAACATGGCTCCCAAAAATGAAGTCACAGCAACTTGAAGATACATATGCTGTACTTAAAACAATTCCTTGCAACCAAATTTAATTTTGAACCACCCCCTCCAACCTTAGATTTGGTTTTGAATTAGTGTCGAAATAAGAGCAGGCTAGGGAAGTACAGTTTTGCTCTTAGCTCCTATCTGGCACACAATTATATCACAAAACTTGGTCAAATAATTCGTTTCTTAGTGAATATACAGTATGCCGATTGTGAACGAAAAGAACAGACATTTAAACATTTTCAATTTTTTTGTTAACCCTTTGGCGACGTACCCTGCAAATATTGGTCCTATGTGACCGATAAATGGAAAAATTATTGCATCTCATCTAGACATGCTGGAAAGACGATGTTGCCATATTATTTGAAGGGATGAATGACTTCAAAGTTAGAGCTATAACAGGGATCGCTTGCCTCTTACACTTTGGAGAAAAGCTCATTTGTTTTGGCGATCGTTTAGGAGCTGAAAATCGGCTCAAAAAATCCTTCCTATTCACACTTGAAATGAAAAGCAAGTTTAACACAAAATCAGCACTCAGGCGTTACAGTACCTTATTTAATCTTTCCAACCACCAGGTTTGTTTGCACAAAACACACCAAGCGACTGCGAACCACGCTATTCTTGACGCTGCATTTCTCTGCACCACGTTTTCCTGCACCCACCTCCAATTGCATGCTGGGTAATGGACAAAAAATCACAAGGGGTCCCCCCTCTGGGACTTCTGTAGGATTTTTGTGTCTACTGCTTCTTAGAAGTTGTAGACACTATGTTATCGTGTCCGATAACGCGTGTAAGATAGTGTGTTAACATTGTCGATAAGTGGTCGTGAAGTTTTATTCTGGATCAATTAAATGTGTCGATGGCGTTCGTGCATTACTCGGATTCTTCATTTAGCGACAATATCCAATCAAAAAATGGCAATGAAGAGGACGACTATATGCCGATGGTTACGTGTTCACGAGTTCGCGAGTTGGTCGCTTTGCAAGACTTTCAAAGAGCCAAGAGTGGTGAGTAATATTCTTATTTTATCATGAATTTCCTAAGATTTACAAACTTGATTAGCTACAGCTTTCGCAGAGTGTGTAACCGGTCAAATGAAAGACTTTCAAAGAGCCAAGAGTGGTGAGTAATATTCTTATTTTATCATGAATTTCCTAAGATTTACAAACTTGATTAGCTACAGCTTTTGCAGAGTGTGTGTAACCGGTCAAATGAAAGGTTTTCAAAGATACTTTCAAGTTCTAGGTCGATGTTGAAATTGAATGTCAAAGTGAGAGTGACGGCTTCGTATACTTGTAGTTGGAGAGCAAGTGTAAATAACAATGTTTCTGTCCCCCATTAAGAGAACAAATGAGCCTCTTTGCAGCTTTGGGGAATAACAAAGCCCGTTAAGGGAATTATTGAGCCCTTTCAGGGAATGAAACAGCCCCTTGAGGGATTAAAACAGAAGTTCTGTCACTGAAGGCGAAGTGAACACACCATTCATAATTTAAGCGAGCGAAAGCTGTGGTTAGTTAATTATTACATTATATATTTTATGGGCAAAGGCAATATAATCTATACGTGGGACTATACATGCAGTAATGTAAGAGATTCGGCCGGAAAGTTATATAGATTCACCATGAGAGAAATCGCTAGACACTCGAAAGTAAAAAGACAGATCCACGAAGACGAAGAAAACAAGCTAGACAGAAACTGAAATATATTCTCAGGAAATCGACTTCTAAATGACTTTAAAGCTACTGATTATATAAAAGTTATGGTAGTATGTAACTTTATGTACACAGAAACGACTGCTTTTTTAGTATTTTTTTAAAAATGTGAGTTTAATTTTTTTTAAAGCAGACAGGCATTCAAGTAGCCTGCTATGCAGACGTATTTTTTCACTCATAAATTCGAAGAAAAAATTAACGTCTGCTTACTCAAGTGCTTAATTAGTTTCCAATATGCAAGCATGACGTCAGTACATTTGTTTTATTTTTCTGCCCAATCAAAGCCATTGTTAGAATTTTAGTGAATTGGCGTGCCAGTGAACACTCTCCTATGATTGGTCGATGGCAAATGTATTGTCTGAATTCCTTTTAAATGTAACATTATGTCACTTTCCAGGATATGGAAGGTAAAATCTGATTGGTCCATAACACAATGAGGTGTGCATATTGGAAGCTAATTAAGCGCTCGGGTAAGCAGACATTACTTTTTTCTTCAAATTTATGAGTGAAAAAATATGTCTGCAAAGCAGGCCAGCATTCAAGTAAACCAGAAAATATTAAGTCCTGTTTATTCGACTACAAATTAACAAATTCAGCTCAGTGTACATTCACAAGCTAAGTGAAAGATTTTGCGTATCATATCAAATGTCGAGCTCTTGACCTCTGGTGATATTGAATTAAATCCAGGTCCTACATGTATTCAAAATAGTAGTAATCAAAATACCTCCAGTGTAATATTACAATTTAGATTACATCAACTTTGATTGAGACCTAGATGTTGGAGGTAACTGTTTTTTTTCAGAGCTGTTTCACACCAGATCTTTCGTGATCCTAACCATCACCTAGACAGCTGCAGGTATTCAATATTGAAGGGATAACCCTGAACACTTCATTGAAAGTAATACTGAGAATTCGTGGATGACATATTTGACTAATATGCCAATGCAAGGCACAACAGCAGCTGGGAGGGGGAGATGGGAGAGCAGAACAACAATAGACTCTAGTTGTGTTTTAACATCAGTTAAAATAATCATTAAAAAATAACATACGAAATATCCACTCAAAAAAATGTTTGATTACCACTTCCATATATATGTTATTCTAGTTAATTACAATACCGTAAAATCCCGGTTATAAGCCCCCTAAAACCCCCTACGAACTTGTAGAAGCCCAGGGCTTATAACCAGGATTTTATGGTATTATAAAATAGTTTTTCCTCTCTCTACCACAGCTATGGCAAATAAAGACATCTTATGCTACGTGTGTAATGTTTCACCAGTGAAAAAAGTTAGCAATGTACAAGTTACATACTTCACTGCACATCTACAAACTTCTGAAGAAAATGTAGTTAAAGCTGTCTGCTTCAATCCAAACAAGAGAGACAGTGTCTATCATCACGACAAAGAGAAATCACCTGTCAAAATATCAAAATACAGAAAAAGCACCAAGGATGGTCAAAAGGATATACGGGTAGTTACAACTAACACCACTTCAGTTACAGCCACTGCATCACTGCCCTTTCAACACAAATACCTTTCCACCTCTACTGTACCAACAATATCTTCTCTCAAAGAGATATCTGAAAAGCATAGTTAGCTTTACTCACAATTAAAGCTAGCATATTTTGAAATCCCTACTGTTAGTTAAGTACAGCAATTACAGTGCTCTGCACAGTACCATGGCCACCTAACAGCAACAAGTTCGTTACAGTTAATATTGTCATTGACTTTATGATCAATTTATTCAAATGTCTCACAAAATTAATGATGTTGCACAAGTGCTCACAAATACTGTAACATTATTTACTATCATTAAATGATATTGCAATAAAACTTGTGGCATATTCATTGCATATTAATGTATTAATATTATTGATCATTCCCAATTCAAGCCCAGTTTTAATATATATTTCACTCATATATCAAAGAGTGTTAAAATTATGCAGTAGACACACGTACCCATTGGGTACCTATTTTTAAAATAAGTCTTTTACCCCTACAACCAAAAGCGGTGATTTGGACTCAAGCCGTTGCTTTAAAGTGACAAAAACACATCCTAATACATGTAGGTTGAGCAGGGGTAAAAGACTGCCAACTGCAGGATTTCAAGGATTTCAGTGAATAATATTTTCCTGTGTCTGAAAGCACAAACACAACAGGAAAACCCTGTGAAATCCCCTCACGAAGCCTACTAGAAGCAAACCAAGTACTTTTCAGCCATCCTCAGACTTAATGATGTCCTCAAGCTCTGACAGTGGCATTTTTCTCCAAAATTAGAGCACATTTCATTGGAAACCCTACAGAAGTTGCAATACCTACCGTCGACGATTTCGTAGAATTCTCCTGAATGGTATTGTGGGGAAAGTTTGAGCCCTTGGCTTAACAAGTCAGCAGTATTTAATTACCCCGGACTAGCCAAACTGGAACTGAGGGGGGAGGGTTTAGTTAGCACTCGGGATTTCACCAATTGAGCTCAAACACGGTCCGTTGTCAGAGAGTTAAAGTGAATACTTTATGTTCTACGCTTGTTTGAAATCATGTAAATGTAACCTTTCCTGACTCATGACGTCGTAAGTAATAGCCTGGGTCGAAACCTGGGTAGACGTCATCTCATTAATGCATTATTCTCCATGGTGCCTTTTTATCACAACAACATCGATGCATAGAAAATATACACAGTTTTTGAGTTGTTAGTAAAGAAAAAAGTCATTTTAGTCAACATGTTAAGTATTTCTTCAAATGATTGCAAAGCCGAATTAATTACATGATGTCAAGATGACGTCTTCCCAGGTTTCGACCCAGGCTTTTATTTTACGCTGTCATGGGTCAGGAAAGGTCACATTTACACAATTTCAAACAAGCGTAGACCATAAAGTATTCACTTTAAACCAAAACTTTCTTCACAGAAGTACTCAAAACTTTTCGGAGGTTCATAAGCTATCAAAATTGCAAAAGGGTGATAGGCACTTTAAAGTACGGTGAGGTTGAAATCATTGCATGTTTATATCTACATTTCTTTGTCGATGTTTTACGATATATAGTCAGTGTACTTTTTAACCAAGTCTATTTATATCCAGTGTTATCCTTCTGATCATGATTATATACGTCAATCTCTGGAAGAATGCAGACATGTCAGTAGAAGATAACTGTAAATTTTATTAAGTCGAAGAACCAGACATGTACGCGTACATAATCACATGTACACAGAGACGTGCTGCAAACACTCATTGTCATAAAACGAGTCGCAAGCACATCTTAATTACTTAAACGAATTTTAGGAAAAAGCAGAAAAGTGAGGCGAGTTAGAAAACAAAGCCGTAAGGATGGAGAAAGAGAAATCAGAGATATTTAAAAAAATGGAGAAATAATTTGTTTGTAAAATCACGTCGAAAAGTCTGTAGGGTAACTAAAAGCCAAAGCGAACCAGAGGAAAATGTAAATATTTTCATACTACAGTATCTCCATTAATTTCACATACCCGAGCAGTTCTCTCCAAAAATCTGAATCATAAAAAGAATCACTGCAAAATCATGCTGTCTAATGACATTGAACAGGTCTTTTTGATTCAATAATAAGTGCTGATATGTTTAGGTTAACAGCCAGATTCTCTTGCTTGGGATTAAAACCATTAGATGTTGGTGGTGGTGGAGAGATTACAACAACAAAAACAATTTATTATACCCTTACAAAGTGTGACAAATTAATAGTAAGAAAAAATACATATTTACTGAGGGTACTGGCTTCCTGAAATAACTGAGAAGTTAAAAATGCCTGGAGCCAGTTTACATGGAATTGAAATTAAAGTACTAGGTCGGAGGACATGAACAAATACATATACAAACTATGCCATTTGGTCAAGTTATTTACAATATATATGCTGGCATATATATAGTAATACAATTAATACAGTGTTAATAAATAGATAAATAAATATGAAGAGAAAGAGTACAAACTCAGTCTTATTTTCTCTAGCATAATAGATTTTTACCTTTAAAAAATGCATAAAAGCTAATATTTGCTGAGAAATACGTCTTATCTCATCCAGAATGAAAGTAATACTGATCAGTCCTGGTTACAATATATTAACAACACTCCGCCCCTCTCCCCCCTGGGCAAACGTGCAGCATTTGGCAGTTGTAGTTCATTATATATCCATTATCACTTATTGCAAGAGCATGAGTAGTGAACCAGTATTATTCTCTGGCTATAATAATAACATTTATTTATGACAAAAACTATGCTAAAACTCCATGGACTACATTTATTCAATGTCTCAGATGTATTTTTAATAGAATTGGATTAATTTTATCTGAACAAAATTTGGCCCATCACAGAACCAGTAAGCTCAGTGGTTAAGTGTCAGTCTGTTGTGCAGGAGGTAGTCAGAGTTAAAATCCAGGTAGGAACTTAAAATAACTGGGAGAACTGGTACTGCATGCCTCTGCTCTGACATCTGCAAATGGTTCTAAAAGCTTTGTGTCTTCTTGGATCACAATGTTAAATTGTAGGCCAACACTGAGAATGCAACCAAATCTCTGGTAGTGACCACCCTCAAGTGTAGTGGAATTATATAGTTGTATAGATATACATGTAGAGAGCAAATGAATTTGTCCCCAATTATAGCAATACCATGCTAAATACATTGACTATCTCCTCTGTTAGTAGTAGTAGTACTAGTTCCCTTGGTGCCACTATATACATTTTATATATTATAAATATACAGGCTAAATCTAGTAGATTACATACTACATAAAACATAATCATGACTGCTGCCTTAATTTTTTTTATTTTTATTGTTGTTGTAAATGGATGGGTAAATAATGCATGTATCAGCAGCTTCCATCAGGGGTGGATCCATGGGAACCTTGTCAGAATTAATTGTTTGTTGCCCATTGGTGAAGGGGGGGGGGGGGGGGGGGGTGGGAAGCTCACTTTGGTTCATGGATTAGGAACCAAGGGGACCGACCTTGTATGAATTTTTACTATTTGTTGTGCCCTATACCAGGGGATTTGATATGACGGTGTGATTGGGCATTTGGACAAATCCCCAGGGTACCTGACCCCTGGGGGAAGCTACTGACACATGCATAACACTGCTGTAGTAGCTGCCAGTAAATATGCAAAGCTACTGATACAGTTCAAAACTGAATGCTAAATCACTGGGAGGAAGTTCAAATGAACATTGCATGTGTTATTTTAAAGACTTGTTGTTGAGGTTGTACTTGGCCTCTTGTTGTCATTACGAGACAAGGAGATATTGATCGATGAGTCATTGTCAGAAATCTATTCCCAGCCGTAACATTAGGCAATCTGTCAATGGTAAAACTGTTGACAGTTTGGGTCAGGTCAACTACACAGCTAAGACATGTTTTACGACAGAATAACCTAGCTAGAGAGAGTCTACTGGATTAAGATACTGTTACGTGTCTGTTAATATGGGGAAAACGGAAGAATCCTTCATTGAGCTTGATAACCATGTTTGGATTTGGAAGCAGAATTGAGACTTTAGATGTATTTTGTGAGTCCCAAATCGATAGTTCCCATACAGAGTGGAGATGAACGGGTAGTGAAATCTCACTCCTCCCTATTTTCCCCCCAACATTTCTCCCTCCTCCCTAGTGAGTTTTAAAATTTCTCTCTAGAGCATGTATGTAGATCCCATTTTCTCCCTCCTCCCTGTATGCTAAATTCTTCCTCCCTAGTTTTTATGGACATTTCACCCTCCCTTATTTTTTTTTGCCAATTCTCTCTGTTCTGTTCCTCCGCCCTCCATACAAGTCATACAAACACGCGTTTTTTTTGCCAACCACATTATATATGCAAATATATAAATAACGTCGTGTTTACAAACAGCAAGTATCGCTATAGCAAGAACAGTAGATAAAGTTACATAGAGGCACACAAATTGACATAGCTAGCTCCATCACAGGATGGACAGGATACAACTTATAATATGGTACAAATATAAACATACATTTGAGACAATCGGAATCTGCAGTATAACAGAACAGCAGACTAAATTGTAAATGTGTGTTACTTGAATAAGTAGTGTTTAAATTAAAATGTCAACTTCTTTAATTTACATACGAGAAAAACAAAAATATTAAATTACATATATACTAGGGGGGAGCAGAGAATGAAAGTCACAGCGCTTCCGGCCACTCCTAAAGACTTCTAAATTCAGCTAATATTTTTTCCCTTTGGTTATTACTAAGAGGATTTCAAATGAAAGTTGATTTCATCTTCAATCTCATGTGGCCTGACTGGAAGCCCAGATGGGCTCTTGTACTAAAATTAATATTGTTATCAAAGGAACAGTCAGGTTGTATCACATCTCATCAGGAGAAAATCATGATCATTTTCATGTAGCATATCTGTCCTTATTGCCATGTTTAGAGGTCATTAGTTTGAACATTCTGTTAGATGTGCAAAGCCCGTGGAAGTGCTCTTGACCATAAAAAAAGTATTTTTTAGACTGATACAGGAATTAGTAGTTAAAAGTCATACATATTAAATGTTTGAAATTGTTGGAAGCTCCTTTTCTTAGATAGACAGTGTAATCATCAGAGGTACAATCAAATTTGACTGGGTAAAACATAGTCCCTTAATGTTTCTCTTCTTTCTTTTTTTTACCAGAGCTTCAAAAGAAAGGAACCTTGAGCTGCAACAGAAGAAGAAAACATCTATCTGGAAATTGTGAGTTGTTTATGAAAATAATATCTGCCTATGATTGATAAGATCTTTGCTATTTCAGTGGTAGCATAATTTTTTAAGTGATGTTTGTAGATTTAAAAATGGGGAGCTCCCTTCTAAACTGAGCATTCAAAATTGGAACAAATGCATGCATACTACATAGTGATTATACATTAAATGCATACACATCATGCCTGCAGCATGCATGCACAATTGTCACAAATACATGCAGTACCACATGCATGCAGTACCACATGCATGCAGGGTAGCCAATCGAGTTATTAGGAAAGCAAATTTGCATGCATGCACTGTATGCACTCATGCATGCAGGTGTTTTTAAGGAATAGAGCAGATATTGCATGCATGCATGCACCATTACCTAGTCCTTCAGTTGGACAACAGCTTATGGATACAATCATTTTTAATTAATTACTTTATTAATTTAGTGAGTGACAATTAGACAGTGGTTACGGTTTCATTTGTGTTTGAGAAAAATAGACCTGGTCAGCTTGCCTGTTTGTTGTCCCATTTCAGACCACCTGACTTTTCTCTTGAGTAATGCTTTTTTGTTTTTCTGTATCCCAAGAGGAAATGTACCAATTTCTATGCACTTAATCCTCTGGTGACCTATCACATGGTCTGAAATGGTGCAACAAACAGGCAAGCTGACAAGGTCGATTACAGTTTGTGCAGAAGAAGTAGTACTGTAGTTTGTCACTTACTTCTATCCATTTTCTTTTATTTTCCATTTGCAAACAAAATTTTCAAGGAACCTCAATTCCTGTATAAAGAACATGATCAGAGACGGCCACATTTTCGTTCACACAACAATACGCACACAGGTCTGCCATCTTACTTCAGTACACCATTTGCATATGTTTGGGTGAAAACAGTTGTGTTTTGTAATTGGTGTGTTGAATAATAAAACAATTTATTCAGCCGATCAATAACAGGAAAAGGCAATTCCACATTGTGGACATTACATTCAGAAACCAAAAATCAGATTACAAATGCTTCCCAAACTTAATTTAAAATAGCTGTGCTGCTTAAATTTATACATAGCACACCTTAGGTGTGCCTCTCTATTTTCAATTAAAAAAATATAATTCCCCATCATTACTCTTTTTAAATTAATATCTAAATGTCTGTTGCGGACATTACAGCAAAAAACAACCACTTATTTGAGTCAACGTTTTAAATTCTAATTCCTGTGAGTTGTGAGGAGTTCCAAGAAAACAAATGGACTTTCTGAACTTGCTAATAACCAGAGTTCCCAACTATAATGATAAAGTTCAACAAAGCTCACTGTAGTAGTTTTTATTTGCTTTATTATGTGTTGCGGACATTACACAAAAATTCGTTGTGGACATTACATTTTGGGAATGTGCTTAAACAAGGCCCTCACGGAGCGGGTGTGGCCAACATTCACAATATCTTACTTGTATCTGATAGACCAAGATGTCTGCTCTTAACTAAAATAAAGTTTGCTAAAAAATAATAGATTTGTAAATTTTCATTTTCATCATGTCTCGTGTGGAATTGCCCGAAACAGTTTTAGCCAAACACTCACAAAGGCTACATCTATTTCATAAAACAATTTCAGTGGGAATCTGGTTGTGCAATCATTTGTGCAATACTTTGGTGCCTTTTGTATGAGAATGGGAGAAGGCTGACAGTTAAAAAAACATAATTGCTAAAAGTCCTCAAATGCTCTTTTATTTGGTCAGATAACATATTGTACTGCAAATGTGTGTTTAACACTAGTGTTATACAAGGATTTTAAAATATATTTTACACACAACGCTGTACCACAAAGTGCCTGAGAATTAAACTTAATGCAAGATAATCAACTACATTTGTTACAGTAAGTTGTATGTAGATTAAGACATCGACATAAATAATTCTTTTACAATAATTTTCTGGTCATTTAAAAACATTTTTGCTAAATCAGCACTTGTTTAGACTAGTCTTGTGAAATTATATTAAATTTGACAGCAATTTAATGAGCATGTACATGTACATTGTCTGTTATGTGCTGAGTGGTATATGATTAATTAATAATCTGCATGCATTCATGTAGTGACAGTGCATGCATACTGTAGCAGACACATTCTGCATGCATGCACAGATACTGCATGCATGCATAGTGACATTGCATGTATGCACAATGACTGTATGCATGCAGTGATAGTGCATGTCACAAAACATGCATACAGACACATGCATGTACAGTACATGCATAGCAGACATAGCTACCGTATTCATGCATAGTGACATTGCATGTATGCACAATGATAGTGCATGCATGTAGTGATAGTGCATGCATGTAGATGTGTCTACATGCATGCATGCAAATCTCACAGCGTATACCGCATATGATATGTATGCAGCATGCCCAATTTGGAATGGCTAATAGTTTCATACTCTAAACCTTTCTCTGCAGTTTCAGCAACCTGTTTGGTCCATCCCCAAGAAGACCCCACCCTACACCTGTTAGTATCCGTTATAACACCCCACAGGGGGGAGGTAATTCAACCCATCGCCGTCACAACTCTCTGACAAATCTGAACACAGGATCTTCCATGGCTGGTGGCTTTGGCAGTGAAAAGTGAGTTGGATTGATTATTGTATTTGCATTTGTCAGAAGGACTTGTCTATAAAAATGAATATTTGTAAATGTGTATTACTTTGTGGGCCAAATTGGAAACCAGCCCCTTTTGCTGTATTTGCTACCACCATAAAGAAATATTATAATTATTTAACAAATAGATTCCATTCTGCCATGCGTCTGTTCTCTTATGGATGCACGGATGTCACAATGTGAAGAGAACAAAGAAGTTCGGCACAAAGACACAGTCTTGTGGCATAACTGATGTTCTCTTCACATTTTGGCATCATCTGTGCATCTGTAAGAGGACAGATGCATGGCAGAATGGAATCTATTTGTTTTATATGATAATCGCAAACTAAAAACTCTGAAAATAGCCAATCAAAATGAGTTGAGAAATTGGTTGTGTGCGCTCATGATGCCATACATGCGTGTGTCCTCTAATAACACAACCCTTGACCAATCAGTGGGTGCATTTCAGACTGATTATTATATAAAAGCAATCATTGGACGAGGCTCAGCAAAATATCATGATTATTTTGTTCATGGCGAGCTGTCAATTATTTGACGATGCTGAAGAGGCAATAGCTGATAGTGAGACCCAAACAGATCATGACCCAAACAGATCATGATCCTTTTTTAATAGTCGAGTTCAATAATTGTTTATCATTGGACAAAATACAACATATTATTTCAACCTGTTTACAAAATGGATCAGTCAGCAGTGCAGATGCTCAGAATTTTTTTGGAACAAACAGTTATTTGCAGGCGAATTAACCAATCAAAATTCAAGATGAGAATGAGTTGAATGATAATTATTATAAAATATCACTGTCTAAATATTTGAATAACGAACATTGAAATTTGAGAGCCATACACATTTAAACAATAAAAAATACCTTGCTTTCCAAAAGGATATGTACTTTGAAGGGCAGTAATAACAGGTCGTAGGTGTCAAGTTTGAGATTATAACTAATCAGTTTTTTTTAATGCTTAAAGTTTTGACAGGGAAAGACTAAATGAAAGAAGAGAACGCTACAAGCAAGTCAGGGCTTACCTGAATACAGGTACAGCAATACTTACTTTGAAGTTTGTCATGGTTTCATGAAACGTGTATACAATGGTTGTTTACAATGATGTTGGACAGTGTATAATATTAACATTTTGTGTGGAAATAAAAACGTTCCGTGTTCTCACCAGACCATGTCATTGTGGGACTCTCTTTTTTTCGAAATGCCCCTTAGATAAGGATGTCTAGGTCCAGTAGATGCAGAGACGGTTTGACTCAAGTTTATAACAAAGACACTAAGGATGCCTCTCTTTACTTTTCACCACTCAACAGACCTATCCGAGGGTCGTATGCAGGCATATGGATGGAGTTTACCAGCCAAGTATTCCAGTGAAGTAGCTGAAGGAGGCAAGAGCCTTGTATCTGTCCCTATCCCAGTTTACTGCCGACCTCTCAATCTGAGTGATCCAGGAATGAAGGTAAGACATACAGAGCTGCCTGACTTACATAAGTTTCTCGAATGCTGGATTAATTATTGTTGAATTTAAGGCAATTTGTTACAATGTATGATTTTTATTGCACAGATTTGGTGCTCCGCTGGTGTGGACCTCTCCGGAGGAAAAACTCAAGATGGCGGTGCTGCTATTGGTGCAAGTATATTCTATGCCGAAAGTGCTTGTGAAGGAAAAGAGGCAGAGCTCCAGGAAGCCAAGCCATCAATGGTCTGGATTGGTAGTAGTACTCATTCATGCAGCAAGATTACAATCATAGATGCAAACTATCCTCAGAATATCCTTGATTGTTTTGTTGTGTGTACGTCACATCTCTTGTGCATTACAGCTGTGCCTGGTGCCATTCCTACTGACTATGATATAACAGAGGCCATTGATAGTGGATCTGATGATGGTAAGCTATTCAAGGGAGTATTGTATTTTCTATGTTAGGTGCTAACCCTTAATTAAGGCATTCCTTTAGATTTATTTCAAAATAGGTGATATTTTGCAAAGTTTTAAATAGCATGCATATTTAGCCTAGTGGTGATTACACTCTGAACTACCACTCCTCTCAGCCAATCAGCATCTTATTTTGCAAACATGCTCATGCATTTCAGCTGTAACTATGCGATTCTAGGGAATATCGGCCTGGATTCATGGCAGTATCAGTGTAGTATAGACCAAGCAGAGAGAGAGGGGTCATGTATAAACAAGAGCAAATATTCAAGAGAATGGTCATGTAAGGTTATATGGCAAAATATGCAGATTGTGGATTGTGTTCTAAATCTTTGGAACAGAGCCACGGTGGTGTTTAAAAAAACGCTAGCGTTAGGTTTGTTTTATTGCTAAAAGATCAAGATATACTAGAGGAAAACATAGAATAATAATGCGTTTGGTCATTGTGATATAAATGTCTGTGAAAGCCTTTGTTAAAAGGAAAACAGTTGAGTGAATATAAAGTCAGCAATCAAGTTATCCATATGTCCATTTAATAGCAGAGTTCCTGTACAAGAGATTGAAAATATTGCTACCACTCGCGTCCATCCAACTACCTGCTGCCCACCCACCTCTACTATTTGTAGCACTTTTTATCCGACTCCTGATCACATTCTAAATTCTCCTTCAATTTCTTTGTTTTCTGAGGGAGAATTTGGAACGTGATCAAGAGTCACTTACGCCCTTTTTGCACACAGCTCTTCACTAGACCTAGTCAGCTTGCCTGTTTATTGCCCCATTTCAGACCACATGACTTTTCCCTTGAGTAATGTCTTTTTGTTTTTCTGTATCCCAAGAGGAAATGTACCAGTTTTTATAATTGGACAACAAAGCATGGAATCCTCTGGAGAACTGTCACGTGGTCTGAAATGGGGCAACAAATAGGCAAGCTGAAAGGGTCTATTGTACTGCAATAGCTCATCAGGTAGAGCATACCCTCAACTTAAGAGTTCCCAGTTCCAAGACATCAGGTTTTTCCCCTCACTTTTTTTGCCCTGGAAATCATTTTATTTAGCTCTTCTTTCCTCATTCTAGTGATTCTCTCTTACCAAATTATTATTTTGATAATAACAAAAACACATTTCACTAACTATGCATGGAGCTCCAATTTTATTTGGTCACAGGCTTGCCTATGTATATATTAAATCTTTTTGTTACTTAGCTGTCTGTTCTAAAAACTTAACTCCTACAGGAAAGGGTAGTACCCCAAGTATTGCTGCCAGTCAGGACTTGGTCACATCTACAACAGGCTCTGATTTCTCTGATCCACTAGGTTAGTTCTCTTAGATATTGATGTTAAACTTGGAAAAAGTGCCAGGATAAAGTAGATGGATAATTTCTCTATAAAACATTATTTTTCATCCACTCGTGAATATATAATTTGCCATCCGGTCGTAGATAAGAGAAAAGCTAGCTGCTGCGTCACACATCTCTTGTCAGCATATACAACAAATTATATGGCTAGGTAACTTTGTGACCAATAATTGGGCAGTTTGCAGTCCATACCTTCCCATACAGACCACAAAATCAAAGTAATACTTTTCAGCCCTATAATAAATATCTTAATATTAACCTCGTTTGATCAGTTTGTACCGTAAGTTATGGATCCTTTCCCCCTTTTTACGACCTGTGAGCTTCACGCTTTCTATTTAATACTTGGTAAAGCTATGGACCATAAAGCAAGGAAAGAAACTTGTAGTATAGACTTCGCACTTGTTTAATAAGAGGTATGTATGGGTTTCCTGTGATAAATGACCTAGTTACCCAGGAGGACTGTGTGAGCAGATTTCACAACAGAGAGATACCTGCAGAGGAGTCTACAGAAAAGCTAGCCTGTTCCAGGCTCTCAGATAGCGGAGAAGGGGGCAAATTAAAAAGCGAGGCGAAAAAAGAAAGAAGGGGACATCGTCCTTCTTCACTATCTGAGAGCCTGGAACAGGTTACAGAAAAGCATGCTCTGCTAACTGGAGTAGTTATAAGCCTTTTGCAGGAAACAGTGACATGCTGATATAGTACTTAGTTAACGAATGAATTGAGCTCGTGATACCCATGGAAAAGGCATTGTCATGGATGCTGGATGGCAAGCTATCTTTAAAAATGCTGTTTTAGAAAGATCAACAATGTTTTGCTAATAATACCACCGATCTCGTACCATTAAATATATGAATTAATATTTGTTTTCCCCTCCAGTACAACCACGTGATTGCATTCCTGTAAAAGGCCCATTGTTTATGCCTTTTGGTTTGAAAATAGCTCTTAGAAATGTATGTCTTTATCTTGAGGTGCCAAAGTATTGACAGAAACAGGACCTGGCAAACAGGTGTCTGACACACCTACTGTGAAAGATGTGTCCACAAGTGAGAGTGACCGTCAAGAGCCCAAGTCTGATGTGGCAATTGATAAGATGAGTAGTGTGTTGCCAACCATGTGGCTTGGGGCACAGTCTGGATGGTAAGATACATGTATATAGTACTCTTTCCACTCAGTTATTTTAAGACCCTGAGTAAAAACCTCACGATTATTTTCTGTAGTATAACAATGTGATTCAAGTTATAACTATATACGTTTTACTCCATAAGTTGAAAGTTCTAAGAGTCTCCGGAACGAGTTTGGCATGGTTCCAGACTTATCTGACCAATCGTCGTCAGCAAACAGTTATCGGACAAGTTTCATCAAGTATTCGGAAAGTGTCTGTTTGGGGTCCCTTAGGTTCCATCCTTGGCCCCTTATTGTTCTCTATTTACATTAACTATTTGCCCAATTGACTTAGGCATACATGTACTTCGGTAACATTATTTGCCGACGATACAGCCATGTACTGTTCTTCGAATTCAGTTAAGGACTTAGAGTCTGTGCTTAATGAAGACCTAAAGAACGTAGCACAGTGGCTTTACAATCACAAACTAACTTTGAACACCGCAAAATCTATGTTTATGCTTATTGGAAGTTCTCAGAGGTTGAAATCCCTTGACACGATTAGTGTACAAATCTACGACAAAGATCTTGATAGAGTAGATTCATTTAAGTACTTGGGCATCGTCATAAATGAAACCCTTTCGTGGAGTGACCATGTCGATTACGTCAACAGCAAGGTAAAACGAAGATTAGGAATACTAACCAGGATCAAGTACTTACTTCCCGCTTCTGTTAGGGAACGTTTTAGCAACACAATGATCTTACCAATATTATATTATGGCGACATTGTTTGGGGGGACAAAAGTAATACTACTCTAATGAAACCCCTTCAACTTCTGCAAAACAGAGCAGCAAGGCTAATTTTAGATAAGTCGAATCACTCCTCTGCTTCAGAGGCCTTGGAAGAACTTGACTGGGCTTCCTTATCAGAGAGACACAGAAAGCACCGTATTTTATTGGTTTTTAAATGTTTAAATGGTTTTATAGACTGGGATTGTAATTTTACTGCTAAAAGAGACACGCACGACTACAATACTAGAAGTAAGAACGACATTTATAAGCCTATATCTCGTAGTTCGTTTGGCCAACATCGCCTCTGTTTTCATGCCATTCAGCACTGGAATATGCTGTCTGAGAGCACGAGAAACATAAATCTTGTTTTATATTACTAGATTTTAACCTTTTATAGATTGATAGACATTTTTTGTATTTTTTTTACTCTAATACAGGACCTTTCTGAAAATCACCTTTTTTGCCTCCTGTATAAATATTTAAATTATTATTATTATTATAACACTTTATTATTTTTCAGTGTGTACGTTCATTCTGCCATATCGCAATGGAGGACATGTATACAGTCAATAAGATTGAAGGACTCTGTACTCAGCATTGTGTAAGTGTTAGATTTAAGCGGCGGCTACACAAGCGATGTTTTGCTTGCACAGGAGACGTGACTGTGTGAAAATCGAACGTGTAACCACATGCACTCTTACACAGGCGACGTGATAGCTGGAAAAATCCCGGAAAATAATTGGGACAACTTCGATGAGTTCTGTATGAAAAACAAAACAAATTCCATAGTATGGAAAACCATGGAAAATCCACGGGAAAAAACATGGAAACCCACGGAAAAAACGTGGAAAACCCACGGAAAAACATAGAAAACCCGCGGAAAAACATGGCAATCCCACGGGAACAAACATGGAAAACCCACGGGGAATAACATGGAAACCGACGGGAAACCATGGAAAACCCACGGGAAAAACCGCGGGAAAGAAACACGGGGTAAAAAAAACACGATGAAAAACAACGGAAAAACCATGGAAACCCGACGAAAAAACATGGAAAAACCACCTGAAACCCAGAGGAAAAACACGAGAAAAATAAAACGTGGGGGGGAAACCATGGGGAAAAAACCTTGGAAAACCCATGAAAAAAACCCCACGGAAAACACAGGAAAAAAAAACACGAAAACCCATGGAATAATGCTGTGAACTGGAATTTTCCACATTATTGTATTTTTCCATACTATGGAAATTCGTTAGTTTTTCCAGTGAAAGTTCATTCCACTTCTCAGTCGGTTCTTTCAGCTAGAAACTATCACTTCGACTTCGTCTCGGTAAATATTCACCAATAGCCACTTCGACTTCAGTGAATAATTGTTAAATATACTAAACCCCATTCACACCAACTAAAGTGAGGTGATCTAGCCTCTACCTTAAATGTGTTAAAACTAATTTTGCCTTAAAGGCTCGCCAAAATATTAATGACTCGTAAAAATATCGTTCTCTCTTTAGCCACGTTAAGGGTCGTGTTCTAGTGGCATTAGCAGATGGAACAGTGGCAATATTCCACAGGTCATCAGGTAAGGACATCTCAACAGATTCTTAACCGTATCGTAACCGTACTGCAACTTTACCGTACCGTTACTCTGTACCATAACCTTACTGTAACTTACCGTACCGTTACTCTGTACCATAACCGTACCGTAACTCTGTACCATAACCGCACTGTAACTTACCGTACCGTAACTCTGTACCATAACCGCACTGTAACTTACCGCACCATAACTCTGTACCATAACCGTACTGTAACTTACCGTACCGTAGCTCTGTACCATAACCGTACTGCAACTTTACTGCAACTGTGTAATTTGATTGGATCAGGACAACAACAATGAGAAGTCATTTATATGTCGCGCCGTAAGTCGTCAGTTACCGTGTTACAGCGGTACAAAATCTGATCTAAGTTGTTTCCTTAACTTTCGGTCTCACACGAAATCTCTATCTATATCCGTTTATGGGAATACTCTACAATACCTTGTGGGTAACACGCGGAGAGGGAAAACGAAACAAAAACTATGAAATAACAATTATATGAAAAACATATTACTGAAATGTAAAAAATAGAATTATAACAATAAGAAAATAAATATTCAATTAGATAATAGCTGAACTTAAATACGTCAGTTGAAGCGCTTAGCTGGGTCATAGGGTCGTATAGCAGATTTATAATGTAACGAATCTCAAGAAGGCTGCATAGTAAGGAAGAGATGCCATGTTGTGAGTTCTCAGGTGGGAACTGCGTTCATGTGTTTCAGATGGCCAGTGGAATTTCAATAATTACCATCTTCTCGACCTTGGTCGACCTCACCACTCGATTCGCTGTATGGCGATGGTACACGAGAAAGTTTGGTGTGGATATAGAAACAAGATTCAAGTAATACACCCCAGGACCATGAGAGTGGAGGTACTGGCAACATACAACCAGTTATAGACTTCGAACAACTATGAAATAATCTGTAAAACGTTCGCAAAATGTGAGCATTTCATAAACATTTTATAGACTTTGTAAAATGTTTGCAAAATGTCTGAATGTACAAATTTAGAGAAATGTTCTACTCTGTCAAATGTTTGTAACTGAAGAATGTCTGTCAATACTCCAGTTTCGTATTCGAAAATTACCGCCGAATGGAAGGACTACAGACGCATGTGCTCAGGCTTGGCCTCATTCTGAAGTTAAACATTCATAAATACCAGCGAGAAGGTGGGCTATTCACAACTCTGTGTATTGTTGTAGTTTCGCGTTTTGCACCTTCTCGCTGGAATTTATGAATGTTTAACTTTAGAATGAATGCGTCTGTAGTCCTTGCATTCAGCGGTAATTTTCGAATACGAAACTGGAGTATTTGTACGTGTACAGAATGATATTTTGCAAACATTTTACAAAGTCTGTAAAATGCTTACATTTACACACTTTTTACATAGTTCTTCAAAGTGTGTAAATAGTTCGATTTTTCCAGTGGTAGTAAAGACAGCAAGAAAACAGCGCGCTACAAGTATTCATAGATTGCAAATTACCATTAATGAACTTCATTTCTGGCTCTAGGGAGGAACCCTTCACCTGTTTCAAATGTAATTTTTTTTAGACCAATTAGACGTAGCAATATGCCCTCGGGAAAGTATATACAGACGCCAGCGCTTTGTTCCACAAGCTCGTCAGAGGAGAATAAGAACCTAAACTTGAGTTCTTCACATAAGACAAATATAAGTTCATATTTCAACGCCCAAAGTTATTGTCTTTATAGTCCTTCAATACTTTCTTTTAGGGAACCCCTTCTGCGCGCTATGCTTACAGGAAGTGAATTCGCTGATGTGTGTATTCTGGCGGAGAGAAAATATCGGGTTACGTGACGTATTCCACCAATCTTGCGGGATAGAAAATATTTGAACGCTATAGTAAGAGTAGGAAGTAAGGGAGAAGGGGAAATAGAGAGCTATATTATGCAGCTGTGGAGTTATGAATTTGGAAAAGATGAATTGGGTTAATGACGGCATCGTGGTGTATGGGTGAGGGTAGCCTGCGTAGCAAGCGTTTCTGTGGGTTTTTTTGAAGCGTAGGAAGACTTTTTCGCTATTTGGCCATTTTTTGCTCTCGCCCCATTTTTCGCGCGGCCAAATAGCGAAAAAGTCTTCCTACGCTTCAAAAAAACCCACAGAAACGCTTGCTACGCAGGCTAGGGTGAGGGGGGCAGTCACGTGGGGAAGTGAGGGTGCATCCCCCTCTGGTGCAACCCTGGCATGTCTAGGCTAAATTGATTCTCTCATAAATGTTTCTTCAGAAAACATTCGACGCGCATCCCCGTCGTGAGAGTCAGGTGCGGCAGCTGGCGTGGATCGGCGATGGTGTGTGGGTGTCCATCAGGTTAGACAGTACTCTACGGCTGTACAACGCACAGACATTCCATCATCTGCAAGACATAGACATCGAGCCGTACGTCAGCAAGATGCTTGGTAAGTAGAAACATCCCAACACCACACGTGAATGCCTATGCTTTTTTACCACTTTCGTTGAAGTGCGACTTTGAAAGTGTCAAGTCTCGTTTGGAAAAGTGCATTTAGCGGACCGTCAATCAAACGCGGAGTCTAGTCTCATACAAAGCTTTCAAGCTCGTACCACCAACACTTCAGTCTAGTCTCATACAAAGCTTTCAAGCTCGTACCACCAACACTTCAGTCTAGTCTCATACAAAGCTTTCAAGCTCCTACCACCAGGACTTCAGTCTAGTCTCATACAAAGCTTTCAAGCTCCTACCACCAAGACTTCAGTCTAGTCTCATACAAAGCTTTCAAGCTCGTACCACCAATACTTCAGTCTAGTCTCATACAAAGCTTTCAAGCTCGTACCACCAATACTTCAGTCTAGTCTCATACAAAGCTTTCAAGCTCGTACCACCAATACTTCAGTCTAGTCTCATACAAAGCTTTCAAGCTCGTACCACCAAGACTTCAGTCTAGTCTCATACAAAGCTTTCAAGCTCGTACCACCAATACTTCAGTCTAGTCTCATACAAAGCTTTCAAGCTCGTACCACCAATACTTCAGTCTAGTCTCATACAAAGCTTTCAAGCTCGTACCACCAATACTTCAGTCTAGTCTCATACAAAGCTTTCAAGCTCGTACCACCAAGACTTCAGTCTAGTCTCATACAAAGCTTTCAAGCTCGTACCACCAATACTTCAGTCTAGTCTCATACAAAGCTTTCAAGCTCGTACCACCAATACTTCAGTCTAGTCTCATACAAAGCTTTCAAGCTCGTACCACCAACACTTCATTGACGCTCGGCTAAATGCAATGTATCAAACGCAACTTGAAACTTTCACAGTCACCCTTCAACGAAAACGGTAATAAATTTATTTGTGAAGAAATTGACGTACACGTTTTTTTTACGTGTAATTTTTGGACATAATGTCTACCTCTTTATAAATTTGCGGGGTTCTTTTGTGCCATAAAATCATAACCCCCCTCCCGCACGGCGAGGTAAAAAAAATCCTTCCAGTAATACTGTAGTAGTCCGCGTGAGGACTTGAACACCACACCGCCGCAAATCGTCGTGCTCCGGTGGCCGAAAGAACGAAGGCTCTGGTTTCCGAGGGCTTAAACTTTTTAGTAAATAATTTTATAACTTAGTAAACTCACAGTGAATTAGCCTGAATTTCAGCCGTCTCCTCTGGTTCGTTCCTCCCGAGAGAGACGTCTGAATCCAATAGCCTATAATGCCGTCCAGTAACGTCACTACCAGAAAACCTGGTAGTGATTTTTGATTGGTTCATATTCTATAATTTCGCATAATTATCATAATTATCAGCCGAGAAACGGACGGCAGGATTCACTTTGGACTCGCGATTGTTGATCGTTGAGTTTCAGTGGAGTGATTGTCTTTGGCAAAGACCTTGAATTCGTAAGGAAAACATCTGGAAATGGATTGCAAGTGTCCTGCACAATAACCGACCGACTAACCTGTAAACATGTACATTTTATTGCGTCGCGTCCGCGGGGTTGTTGACAATCGATTATTTGTTCACACTCGCAGTGGCAAAGAATGTCGCAACTCTCTTCAAGGAACTGTTCTTTCCCGTAAAAGAGTCTTCGTATTTCTTCGAAAATTCTCCATTATCCTTTTATGTTTTTCTACTTTTCTGTTGCATCATTTACATAGGTAATATCTCGTAGCTGTGTCGATTCGAACGGCAGATCGCGAGACATGTACAAAGATCAACGGAAAGACAAAGATCAACTGTACTTTGCCTCCAAATATAATATAACGATTTGTTGCTTCGGAAAGGAAAAGCAAATGGAAAAGCAAATGGGATGGAGATATTTAATATAGGTAAGGCTTTTATTTTGGTCGGCATAATCTCAAATAAATATTTCTCACGAACTCTTACTACCGCCGTGACAGTTTTATTTGCATAAATTCAATTGTTAATCCGCCTTGACGTCACTGGACGGCATTATCGGCTATTGGATTCAGACGTCTCTCTCGGGAGGAACGCACCAGAGGAGACGGCTGAAATTCAGGCGAACAGTGAATTACAAATTAAGAAAACTTTAACCTATTGTTACCGTCTGTGAAATTCGATTTAGCCGACCGTCAATCAAACACGTACCGCCCAGAATTAATTAAATCTAGGCGGCACGCGTTTGAAAGCTTTGTTGAGACTCCACGGTCGGCTAAATTAAATTTTACAGACCCAGGGTCGCACTTCAACGAAAACAGTAATACTGTCTTAGGCTTACCTTTTAAGTATTTTTTTTTTCTTTTTTTTGCGAAACATTGCACATTCGTACCAAAAATTAGAAACGGGGTGATTGCCTCTGTTTTCTTTTAGTTTCGGCGGGAAACTGGGGAGAGGCGCGCGCGCTGGGCTCATCAAAAGCGCATGCGCGTGACGTTTTGCCGCGGTCCAATAGACCTTTCCCGCATTCCGCTGCAATGCTCACGAACAATGGCACAAAGTCGAGATTGGAGTAGACATTTTCATACATTTACTGTATTTTTGTCCCCAATATTTTTGTCTCCAATAGCCCCCTCCCCAATATAAGCCACCACCAACCATATCCTTACTTTTTTTAAATAATTAACTTGAGAAACTGTTTCTAACAGTTATGCAGGACGTTTTTTCGAGCTTTAGTTCCTATAAGCCCAACATTTTTATCATTAAAATCAATTCTCCATCAAGTAAATAAGTGAATAGTAAAATATTTCTTGATTTGAGTGTTGGGTCTGAGTTTTAGGTTTCTATTTCCAATATGCTAATTATGTGACGTCACAGGAGGCCAACAAAAGGTCATTTCTTTCTCCTTGTGAATGAAACTATTTCTGATTTATACAAAATATTTGGTAAAATCACTGAATATAACATGGATGTGTAGAAAAAAAACGTTTTTTAATATATAATTATCGATGAAATACCAGTGTATAGTTCTTTCTAAAAAGTGATATCTTCACACATGAAGATATCACTTTTGAAAATATGACTGGCTTTCAAAGATTTCTAGCCTTTTTGGGAATAGATTGAAACTGGTATTTCATCGATAATTATATATTATTCGCTGCGCTCACTCGTAAGATATTTCATCAAAACTCGAAGATAAAATCCGTATCTCCGCGCGGCCATGTCATATCCTCTATATCTCTGCCAGCACGTTTTGTATAATAAACGAGGCCTCCTGTGACATCGCATCATTAGCATATTGGAAAGAGAAATAGAGGATATTACATCGCCGCGCGGAGATACGGATTTCATCAACACGAGAAGATAAAATTCGTATCTCCAAGCGGCCATGTAATGTTCTGTTTAATATAGGATTATCGATGAAATACCAGTTTAAATCTCCTACTAAAAAGGCTAGAAATCTTTGAAAGCAAGTCATATTTTCAAAAGTGATATCTTCACGTGTGAAGATATCATTTATATCTTCACATGTGAAGATATCACTTTTTAGAAAGAGATATACACTGGTATTTCATCGAAAATTATATAATAAACCTCTATAACTCATAGACGCAACACTCAAACCAAGAAATATTTTACTATTCATCTATTTACTTGATGTACAGAATCGATTTCAACGATATAAAAGTTTTAAGATCTGTGTTTCCATGTTTAGGAAAGAACTAGAGCACGTAAAACGTAACAGTGGTTAATGACCGTTCAACGAAAACTGTGCTTGTTTCTTTAGGTACTGGTAAACTTGGCTTTTCATTCGTGCGCATCACATCCCTACTGCTCACTAACGACCGCTTGTGGGTCGGTACCGGTAATGGCGTCATCCTGTCTGTACCTCTAGTGGCTGCACGGCCTGCAAGGGATGACGGGGAACAGCTACCGATGAGTGGTCTAGGTACGGGGGGTCCCGGCGGACCTGTCAGGGTTTATAGTAATGAAGGCAAGGATGGTGAACCGCTGGTCAGTTCCAGTAGCTTCATGCCGTACTGTTCAATGGTGAGTTCATTGCGTGTGTGCAACAAGTAGTATTCAAGATCAAGGATTTGCTTACAATTTATCACCTTCTGTTCACAACAGGTTAATGCCCAACTCTCGTTTCATGGCCATCGAGATTCGGTGAAGTTCTTCGCTGCCGTCCAAGGCTCCATGAAACGCGCCACCTCGACTACCACCACGACCGTTAGTACGCAGACTCAGACCTCAAGCAAGCCGACCTCTCCGTCCCAGACCCCTCCTAACACCAGCCCAGAGAAGAAGATCCAAGACATGATGCTGGTTCTGAGTGGGGGCGAAGGTTACGTGGATTTCCGGTTAGGTGATGGAGAGGAGGCAGCCGTAGAGGACGCGACGGGGGATTTGATATCCGTTACGATCAAGGGTCAGTCGACTAGCGAGAGAAGTCATATCATGGTGTGGCAGGTACCTCTTAACTAAACGCTGTTACAAACATACACAAAGGCTGCTCAAACCAGGGGTTATACGGTGTGCGCATGCGTGGCTTGAAACAAATTGACCGGGAATTTAGGAGGAAGTGTTAGTGAAACATTTTAGCCAAAAGATACAAAACTAAACTAGCTCTCTTATGTTGAGAATTAGGGCCGGTGCAGTCTGGGTGGACTGGTTCTTGATGTACAAAAGGAAAGGTCCGACTCGCCGTTTTCACGTTGTGTGCATTTTCACGTACGGTTATTGTATCGTGAAAATGAGAATCAAATTCGTGAAGTTTAATTAGTACAGGCGATATTCTGACTGGCAATTGACTTCCGCCTTTGTTTTCTGTTTGCAGTTTTTGTTCCAGGGAACATATATGTTAGTATTTTGTGTAGATTTCCTGTTAAAGTGCCTTTTCTCAGTATGGCTTTTGTGTAACCTTTTTTTTGCGGTCGGCACAGAAAATTCACCTGTAAGAGCAAGAAATACACGATATTTCTTCTCGTTTTCCGTATCATTGCTGTTATCCTCCTGAGTTCATTCAGTTATCAGAGAACAGTCATGGTCGAAATCTGAACATGAACTGTTGACATATATAAAAGAAAGCGAGAAAACAGCATCTGAAAGGGAAATATGGCGTCCATGTTAAATTTTCAGTGATAGTATAGAAAAGAAAGCTATGTTAAGCTGAATAGGTAAGATTCGTGCTACGGACGAGTTGGAACGAGCACTGAGTAGAGCTAAAACGGGCGAGTCTTTTCTAATACTAAATAGCTTTTAGCGTCACATGCTACAGAACCAGAACACTGCGCGGATACGATGGGTGACTAGTTCCTGTAAAAAGTATTGTTGATCTGCGTCGGCAGGGAAGATAAACACTGGTATGATCACCTGAAAGCCGATTAAGGTATGCTAACCGCCGTGGGGAGCGAGTAGCAGCTGACGTTTCGAGCGCTAGCCCTTGTTCCTCTAATTTTGACCATTGTCTTGGAATAGACCCTTCCACGTTTTTGTTTTAACTTTTGGTATATACGTGTAACAGCGAAACCGTCGGTACTGCTGAAACGAGCACCTCGAAGTTAGCCAAAATCCCAAATTTGAGAGTTAAATATAGAATAGGAGCAAAGACACAGGCCGGCAAACTCGGAAAAGTTTTACAGACATTTGTATGGAAAGTTTGTGCCCCCCAGTCGAAATTTCCATACAAACGTCTGTAAAATTCCCCGAAATTTTTCGTGTTTGCAGACCCTATATCTTTGCTCCTATTCAAGATATATATCTCAAATTTGGAATTTTGACTAACTTCGAAGTGCTCTTTTCAGCAGTATCGACGGTTTTGCTGTTATACGTAAAATATAAAAAACGAGAGCTAGTGTTTTACCAGGGTATCCAAACACCGAGAACGATGAAAGCACGAGGCCGCTTCGGCCGAGGATGATGGTTCGAGTCACACTCTGGACACCGATTTTTATTTCCGTCTTCTCCTTCACAGTCATACTTATGCTGTAATCCTTGTAGCTTAATTAGGTCCAACACATGCATGAATGATACCCAATGAGAACACAGATGAACATCACTAGTGATTCACTAGTCATGCTCATCTAGCGTTTCATTGGGTATCCAGATTCATGCATGTGACCAAATGCAGCCCTCTAATTGACTAAAAAGCTCATGAATTATTCATGAGTTTGAGAAGTATATATATATATATCAGAAGTTTACAAAAACCGTGGAAGGGTCTATTCCCAAAGAAGTGAGAAAAAGAATTTGAAAAGGTCTGGGAGTTGTAGTAAAATGACGTTCTGTCAGTCCACCGCACGACCTCCATTGCATTGAGGGCTCATTCCAGTTCGTTCGTGAGAATACGAAACTTGCCTAATATTACATGGATTAGCAAGGGCTGCTCATTATTTATGCTGGGGGGAGGGGGAAGCGAAAATGGAAATAACTTGAACAAAATAGGGGGCCCAAAAAAAAAATTTTTGTTGGGGTGGGGTATAGAAATTACGAGTGTGTTCTTGGATTCCCAAGGGAAGTAGCTACAAATTGATTGATCTTCTGGGGTCTTCTTTCTACTAAAAAACGTTCTCTTACATCCCATTCCATCCTGATAAATAATGACTATCCCTGAAGAATATACAGCGGCGAAGCAGGCAGACCAAAGTCGCTGTGTTGTTTTAAGAGAACATGACAAATTATTAGTTTTTCGATGCATTAAAGCGTGCATAATATTAATCATCGCTTGTTTCAAGAATAGTGTTTTCGGAGTGCCGGAATATTTAGAGGTTGGAATGTTCCTTATTCCAGTAAAGACATTTAACGTAAAAATTGATCAGTCAATTTCAATATTGATTATTATAGTTCACAAACAGATGTTAACTGGAAAGTTCTTCAGTTTTGGGTGACTCTGCGTCCGGTCAAACGAGCATGAGAGCATTAAGGCATGAGGGTTGAATGAGAGTTTTCTTCGACTGTCATGCAACCCGATCAAACGAGAGAGGTGAAGACAACTCATCAACTCATGAAAATTTGAACACGTTCATATTCGAAGAGTCGATTAGAGTTGGCGGTCAAACGAGACGGAGAGTTTGAACTCTCATCGACTCCGCGCATTTGCTCTCATGCTCGTTTTACTGGGGCTCAATACATTTTCATTTCTGTTAATTTGGGAACGTCGATCTTTTTAGCGCAGTCAAAGGTTATGTAAATTGACGGCGTAACACAGGTACTTTCCCGAAAATAATACCTCGAGAGTGGCCAGCAGGATGTTGATTTGAGTGGCTGTTATATATGGTTACAGAAATAAGAAAACTGAACCAGTCTGTGATTCTGTGTACATAGTTATTCGAGTCTGAGAGAGTATTTTTGCTTTGTACTTACATTGAACTTATATTTTGTGTATCATTTAGTTTAGTTATAGTATAATCTTAGTGAATTGAATTGAAAGAAAAAAGGATAAAGTTATGTATCATTTATTGAATACTTCTTAAAAGACAATCAACTGGAATTTAATTATCGGTCGTATGAGATTATCGTATTTAATCCTAGATTACGCTATCGCGCATTTGATTCGTTGACTGATTTCAAATCGCACCTCCACACCGCGGCAAAACGTTATACTCCGCTGACCAATAAGAACGCAGGCTGTGGGGAGGAGATTGTTCAAATAGAGGAAAGTTTCAGTAAACAATTCTCTAACTTAGTAAACTCACAATGAATTACAAATTAAGAAAACTGAAACCTGTTAGATTTAAAGTAGCTTGGTTGTTTTTGACGTTCTCGACCCTAGACCCTTCTCTTATTTCTTACTGCGCATGCTCGACGAAAATCAAATGTTTTGATTTTCATAGAGCATGCGCAGTAAGAAATAAGAGGAGTCTGGGGTCGAGTGTTTGACTAAACAACTCGCCTAAAGCGCATGTGCGTGTTTGCGCGGTGGACGCCAGGTGAATATTTGTCCCTGCTATTTTTGGTTGTTTATTTCAGTTTGCAAATTTTTTATCGGTCCTCGTCGGCCATTTTGACTAAGAACTGAAACCATTCCAAAGCGTGAGAGCATTTGTAATATCATGATTATAAGAAATAGTAAAGAGTCGGTAGATTGTTAGGCTGTAGTGGTTCGTAGCCAATTATTGCAGTCGGTGGATAAATTGAATATTTTGTTTACACGTTAGTAGTTACATAAATGTTCGTCCCAAATGTAAATGAATCTAATTAGAGAAGATACGAGAAATAGCGTGGGGGTCGTCCTAACTTATTAAGATAATTATTATTCTATGTATTGAAAGCGTAGCATGATATATTCACGACGAGTATATACGACTGTTGTGAGAAAGCAGGACATGGTGATATAATAATGCACATATTATCTTCCCCACGGGTAGACCCCCGGGCCGACCAGCGGCATATGTTGGGGAATTGAAGGTTAGTTTCGTCCCTGTGTAGGTAGGGAAAATGCTTGACTGATTGGCTTTGTCAAGATTGTGATCTTACGGTTAGGAAAACGTGACCCACGTGACTTGGACTCGTAAGATTCTTCTCCCGTGGAGATAAATAGTCTAGTTTGTTCCACTCGATTTGCAACCCCCCTCAGTTGGCCCGGGGATCTACCCCTTGGGGAAGCCGGCGATGATACGTGCATAAATATAAATACACTAGAATACACACAAAAACCTGTGCAGTAGGAGCTGACAACATTTAAATTGAAGAATATCCTTAACAATTTCACTGGGCTCGGTTGTTCTAAGCCGGATTTAGCTAATCGAGGATTAAGGGCAATCTTTTAATTGGTTCAATTTGCTAACTTGTGAACATCTTTTGAGGTTAAAAATCTGTTCCTAGAGGAGAAACAAGTCTTGTTTTGCTAGGTTTGGAAACAAATACCGAGAGAACCCAAACCATGGGTTAAGACTTAATCCAGCATTAGCGCTAATCCGGCCTTGAACAACCCGGCCCTGATGTTGTGGACGCCATGGCCTATTAAGTTAAACAATTCCTTATGAACATCAGTGCTATGGAGTGCCTTTTGCGAAGCTACAGATTAGAAACTATGAACCATGTATTAACAAGATAGTAAGATTTAATCAGTCCTTAAATATTTACGTGATTATTTGGCTTGTTACAGAGTTTGGATTAATTTATTAGACAGTGTGATTACTCGGGTTTCATTGTACGAACCCTTCACATTTGAAGAAGTTCTGAATTGTTTCGCCGAAAAGGTTAATTAATTTGCAGTTGTTAATCTTCAGTGAAATGCTGGTAGATTAAAGGTTAATTGGGTACAGCTCTGCAACATGGTAAAACAGTTTGTTTAGATCGACGTTTGGTACATCCAATAGGCCAATTGTAGACTGAACAGTCAAAGTTCTATCGGTATATTTTACGGGTTAAATGTTGCGCTTCTGAACAAGAGAATGAATAAAAAGACAAGCAAAGAAACAGTGTGGAATTGTTTTATTTATTCCATCTGACAGTTTTCATACATCAGGGCTAAATCTGTAATTGTAATATGTTCAGTTTACCCCCCTCGGGTTAGCGATTTAACCTCTGGGTAGTGCTTACTAGCCTGATTTTCAGACGGTCGAGGTCGTCCTCGAACGACCTCGACCGTCTGAAAATCAGGCTAAGTGCTTACCTGTTCTCCTTGTAAATATGACTGATTGTTTTCACACGCTGCTTGACAAGAATGCTAACCACTGAAACTGCGTGTGGCCGATGTCTTGCCGATGAGACTCTCTATATCCAGTTTACAAACTTTCCAGTGACTTAATTGGTGTTAACCAAACGCTGCTGGTCTCGCCAGACCAACCAGTTGCCGTGTGAAAATTACTAGCATTCGGATGTCTGGTGAATAACCTCCATACGGTAATTTTGAAAACGGCTTGGACCGGAAGTGCAAAAATATTTGGGAAAACCATCTCTATGCCACAGCATTTTTGTACCATAACGTGAGTTTTTCTAACTCGTGAAATCCAGATTTATATATTTATGTACAGTGTTATGAGTTGTATCTAAATCAAAATATCCCTTCATTAAGCGATATGTACCAATTCAGCGATACAGTAAGTATTTGTCAAGTGCTCAGTTTCGTCGATGTCTGCATAAATCATGCGCTCCACGCATGCGCAGTCGGTGCTAACTACGTGTGATCAACAAATTCTTGCTCACTAAAATGTCCTTGTACCCGTAAACTGCTATGTATCAGCCTTCGTTCGACTCTGATCTGAATTACATAGCTCCCTTGACAATTTCATTTCGTTGTCGTTCCCTGTGTTTGTACAAGTCGAGTGCAAACTGTTGGGCTCCTGAAAAGTCCGTTATATCTGGATGAGAGAATATCAGAAATGAGGGAAAGCTAAGGGTGTCCACTGAAAATGGCGCAGTGTGAAAGGAACAATCGTGTTTATTCTGCTAGATCAGTAAGAGGATCGTGGGTTTTACCGTTTCCCGTTCGTACTATTTCTGTCTGTTTGTTTGAGCTCGTTTTCGTGTTTTTGTTATATTATGATAACAGGGTAATTATCCAAAAGGACGCCTAATAAGAACTGCCGATGACTTCAGATGTGCCTTCGATTCAATTTTCTGTTTTTCAAGAAAGGAATTTACTACTGTAAGAACAGGCACTTACGCCACTGGCTTTGTGTCAGTATAGTATAATCGAATAAAGCCACAAAGGTAAAACGTTGGATATATACACAGAGTTCTTGCGATTTTGAACCGAAAAACTGAAATATTGAAAGCCTCCATGACACCATGAACCAGTCAAATGGTAAGTACTATTTAAGTTGGAAAATATTTATTTAGGCAGCTTGGAGCTCGTACGGTATTCATCTAAAGGAACGTGTTCGTATCCGATGTTTTTTTAATGAAAAATAAAGGTATCGTACTACAAGAGGTTAACTGCGCTGTGACGGTGATGAAAGGTAAACTTTACACTTTACGCGAGTTCTATGGAACTTTAGGTAAGGAGAGAGAATTATAAACTCCCACACCTCCCCCGCTCTTCACAGGAACCACACCTTAACTACTTAAACAATAGATTTAGTTCACACCATTAAACAACAAGTTATAGCCAATTAACTCCTTAGCAAGGAAGTGTATTCATTAAACAAACGATGCAACAACTATATTTAGTTTTTTTATATTTGATCCTCACTTGTTTTTCTCTAGCGGTAAAAGTCACCATATACAGATAGAAAGGTAGTAGACTTTCACCTGTTTCACCGTTTTGCAGTGATTGCCGCTGCGAGTTATCTTTTCTTTTCTTCCCGACTTCACAGTCGACAAACTGTCGCGTAATTACGCCACTGATCCTTGAAATTCCTGGACCGAATCCAAAGTAAAATATTGCATTATGAAAACTGTACTAGCGTCTCTGGCGATTTACCAACTTTATTGTCCGCATATGACAGCTTCGTGAAAATATGACAAAAACAGCTACCTTTACTAGTAATTGTACACCAAGCTACATGACTAAAAACAGAACCATGTTGACACTATTTTCTAAACTGGGAAGGAAACGCTCTAAAATCTTTAGCAACATAACAGATGATTCTCCTAAAGTGGCATACGATTCCCTACTATCAAGATCTGAAGAGAATACAATTTCTTGACATGAAAAACGGTGTATACGCCGCGCCACTTCATAGCACTTCCGGTTTATTGGTTTTCCCCCGGAAGACTTTATGCCCACGTAAATGATCATTAATTTTTGCTTTGAGTGCCTTGTTTTCTTTTTAGTGTAACAACAATCTCCTGTATAGAACCGTGTTTTACATAGATTAGAATAAACAATGTTTTCTCAAGTAGTAAGATCGGCAAACAAGAAGAAACGAGACAATGAACTAAAAAAGGTTGTTTCTGCTCAACAATTACTTTTCTAGGTTTTAATTTGACCTATCATTCAAGATCTGCCAAGAGCGGATTGAATTTCTCATAATACTGGGTTTGGGCCAGATCAATTAACGCTTTTGTTATAAAAGTAAGAGATCTTGCCTATTTAGACACTTTTCTGTTAGCGTTCGAAGTGAGAACACCCAAAGAATCCAACGACGACGAGAGTTATCGAGAGAAATCCATCAGAGAACCATGAAGTGCAGAACTGTAATGGCGATATTGTTCTTGGCTCTTGGATTTTCTGGTGAGTTTTTCATGCACATGTTTGTTCTATTTCAAGTCAATTTATGTAGTACTATTAACATGGGAAACTGAACTAACAGCTAGTTCCTTCTCGTTCTAAGTACAAAAAGCCAGGTTTACTGGGTAATACTTTTCGCAACTTCTTATTGTATGTGAATGCCGGAATTGATTTCCATAGGAAAATCTAAACCCGACACTTGTTCCCCATCCACGGGATATTCGTCCTAAAATATGGTTATCAAGCCTGTTAAGGAGTAACCATCAGCTAACAAATTTCTATCACATTCATATATATGTTATATATATATATGTATATTGCGGCGCATCACACAGCTGTCAGCGCTACGTAGTCCCCTCTCGCTCGTTCATCTGTATAGCGGCTATTTATGGAAAGACATTTCTATTTTAGGCCGCCTGAACAGGATCGAATTTAATGGAACATCGGTTTTTTGCATCTGCTCGAATCTTTGCCATCCTTCGTCAACATTGTCTCAAATTTTCTCCAGTATATCTGGAAAGTTCGGCTGCTAATCTAGGTAATTAGTTTTGTCGATCATAAATGTATCATTTGGGGGTTGACAGTTTATCGAGTACGTTCGGATTAAGGTCAACATTTTGAATTCTGAACAAACGCCCGACTCTGTCGACTGGTGTCACTGCGGGTCAAGGATGTGCGAAGTGATCGCTTCAACATTTCTCTCCAGCAGAACTTAACATTTCCGGCGGACAAAATTGCTGCAGGAATAGATCACCGCTGCTCTCGCACCTGTCGTGGCATTTTTTAGATTGGTAAATGTTACTCTGAAATAAATAAAAAACTCAAACGGACTTGGAAAAGTCTAAGCTCGGACGTTGGTCAAACATAGCAAAAACATCTAGGACATTTCTCTTGAGCAAAAAGACCACTGAACGTGGCGCGTGGCGGAGTAAAATGAATACCTTCGTTTATATTTTTCCCTTTTGGTTTATTATCAGATTTTGGGATTTTCTCTCCAAAATCTTGCGCATACGAATTAAGTACGGATTGCTTTCCTATCATGTATTATTTTTCGTGTTTGTATGATGTTTACCAGAAGTCCAAATCAGCAAAACTGAACTTTCCACACACATGCTCGTTAATTTCGACAGAGCATGCAGGTATTGCTCGTTGGATAATTTCTGGCTCATATCGTGGGAGGAAGAAAACACTATCATGGTGTCCCACTTAAAACAATATCCTGTGATTAAACACCGTACACGTACCCCGGTGCACGGATTGTCAAGGCGGAACTAGGGTTGGGGGCGTCTAGACTTGCTCCAAGTCGAACTCGCCGAGTCACTGGGTAAGCGATTACTGGGTCAACAATCGAGCGCGAGAATCGAAGCGAGAGGCAAGTTCGACTTGTTTCACTTGCAGGAAATTGAATCGGAGGTTTATGTATTGGCGCGAAAATACGTTTCAGGGGCGGAGCTTACATTTCGCGCCTTTGACAAACTCTTTCTGAGTACAATCAAATTGTAAATACCACATCCACGGTCGACTGACTTGACACGTCAACATACAATGCCTGAAGAATTGACGCTTTGTGATTGGGCGAATCTTAGTACGTCATAAGCCACGCCTCCGGTTGAAAAATCAACCGGTAAATTTGGCGTGCTGCAAGTGGGAAAAGAGTCGTGCGGGGGGCTAAGAAGGACTTTGAGAAAGTCTAGCGGGCGTCGTGCCGTAACAAATAACGGATACGGAAACTAAAAATATACATTAGGTTACACAGTTTTCAATTTTTGTTTCTTTGCGCTCTGTTATGGCATAGTTCAAGGGGTATATATGTACGGAGTTTAAAGTTTCTTTCATCTACAAATTGTCGAGGCCGAGGTGAACATTAAGGTGAACTAATCCAGGTATGGGTCTGAGCCGCAAACCGCGCAGCCACGGAAATGTCCCGAGTCCGATGTGGGTGAGATAACAGCGCATCTTCTGCCCGTAGTTCCAAGTCCGATATTAATTAGCCAAATGGAACGTTACTTTTTCTCTTTAACAGGACAAAATAGTCATAAAAGGAAATAAAAAAGGAAAACAATTGTATGTTTGCCCGACTTCAGGATTACTACGTTAGCTTATATTACTAACTCAATGAAGATCTCTCTTATGCGCCATAGTTGCACCGACCGAAGGCTGGAGGTATTCTATTGTGAAGTGCAAACAGTCTAACAGCAACTGTGGTCAGATGCACGAGGGATGTAACGCGTACAAGGGGCATTGCAGATGTGGTCGCGTCTTCTGCTGTTCTAACCCATTCAAGTACACGGGAATAGCAGACTGTCTAGTGCACAACAAACCAAGTAAGTAAGGCCTGCCGCAAATCAGTTTCATGGACCGAACTTAAAATATGAAGAGCGGCGTCCTTCTCTTAGGTTCGGCAGACGCTGTCGATTTATGCGACACTGAGCCGGCGAACTAGTAATCAGCCACATTTCACATATGATCACTGTGTAGATATGTTATATCAAAAGGTACCGAGTATATAAAGGCATGAAAGAGAAACATATAACATAGTATGTGAAAATGTGGTACTCGTTGATGATTCCAAACGCCGCTCTTTTTTTATGCGGCGAAGGAGGGAGTAGTAGCCTAAGTGATTAAGCGTTATTACGATACTATGCCCAAATTCAATACAACGCGTTATTGCTCAGAGGGGTTTTCTTCCGTTTTCCTCCCTCCTCAAATCCCTAAAATTAAAATACGACCCAGGAATCCTCCGGCGATTTACTTAGCACCCAATGTTTGGGTGTTGAAATGGCGCGCGGTCAAAATGGGCGAGTTTTTTTCTCGCCCCATTTTGACCGCGCGCCACAGGTAACCCAATCCAAAGGAAACACACGATTTTCCATTCCTACGTTCCAGATGATCCATGCAACCCCAAACCCTGTAAGAACAATGGTTACTGTGTCCAAGTTGGCTCCGTTGGCTCCATTGGATATCGATGCATGTGTCACGGTACAGGATTCTACGGCAGGCGATGCAACGAGAGTAAGTAGCTGGAGGGGGAGGGGAGGGGAGGGGCATGCGCTCCTTGAACCGGACGGCCGGTTTGCCTATAAAGTAGATATAAAACCCGGCTTGACAAAGTGGTTTTCGAACCAAACCCAAAACTGATTACAGAGCCAATCACGAGGAAAAGTAAACGCAATCGTGGATAACTCTCGCTAAAATGAAAATGCATTGCGCGACGGACCAAGACAATTTCGAACTTGATTGGCTGATAATTACAAAACATTTTTCACAACCAATACAAAAGCTAAGCAAACGCAAAACCAAAGCAATTACTTTCAATACTCAATCGAAAACTGCTCTAGAATACTTTAAAAAATATTTACCTCCAGATCAAGAATTAAATCTCAGTTTTTCTCGGGGCCAGTCATTAGCTCCAGTGTAAGTGTCCAATGTTATTGTTGCTGACGAGAGTAATGTTCTGTCTTCAGAGTGCCCGTACAAAGTACTCAAGACTGTATGGAAGAGCAAGAACAAGAAGAAGATGCGAGAGCTTCTCGCTTGCGTGACATTGTAAGGTGTAATCTCGACACGATGCACCATGGTCTGACATGCGCACTACACCGCGTATAAGCGCGGTGGGGATTTTGCAGGTGATTTGAAAAACATGTTAGAGAGCGTGTTAAAATGACCAACTACGCTAAATTTTGAGCAGATATTTTCTATACCGACCAAGTTATGAGCTAGCAAAGTTCGAAACTGTACAAACGTTTGTTTGATGGTGTGCAAAGCCCGCAACGAATACAGAAATTTGGCTATCTTGCTTTTTTTGGTGTGCTCTTCACATTAGTTTTTCCATTAGTCGAGTTTTCAAATACTTGCAAAATTCCCATCCGCACGGCATTAAGCAGTTTTGCGTTTTTTTTTTTGCAAGTTCTTAGCTGAATCATCTTGAAATCGAGTTCGTAAGGTCTTGTGGGAAAGTAAAATGACGCTTTTTGATTGGTTTATTTTAATTTTGTCCCAGGGACATGAACAATTGACCTATATCATTATGACGTCAAATCAAAACAATCTATTGTTTAAACGCTAAGGATCACGGTCATGGGAGGGGGACAAAATAGCAACACAAAGGAAATCGCTATCAAATGCATTTTGTAGAACGTAGAATAGCGGTAACAGCAACCAAATAGGTAAATATTGTGGGATAAACATTGATACAGCTGATATCTGGAAACCAGACATTTTCCTCAGCAGAGCAGATTTAGTTCAAAATTTTATTGTTCAAGTCGATTCTCTCCCCCTCATAAACAAGCCGTGACGTCATAATGATATAGGGTAATTCACACGAACTTGTCTCCTCGATTCAAACCAGTTTGAATTGAAGAGACAAGTCCCAGGGACACGATTTTGTCCCTGCGAAGTTTTTCATGAAAACCGAGTCGTTCACGCGAAGGGATACACACAATATTTTATTTTGATACGCTAAGCCATCGGTTAATAGAGTGGAATGGTTATGAAACCCGGCAAACTTCAAAGGGGCTAACAAAGGCGCTGCGATTTATGTTGGAAAGGGCAAGACAAAAGAGTGTGCAGGGTCATAGTTCATTAGCGTCCCCTGAACGACTGAACTCACACGTTTCTATTGGCTGATTGATTAACACATTGGAATTTCTATTGTGTTTTGTGCAGGGTCACTGTTGAAAAAAGCTAACAAAGACATATAACAAAGAAGGTCGCTGGGTTTCATAACCATTCCACTCTATTAACTATGGCTAAGCCATTACAACTTTCAACTTCAAATTTACAAGTAGAAGGCTGATTTCCAAATGGGGCGTATGAAAACAGATCCTATATGTTTACAACAAAATACATGCACAAATTGTAAATATTATATCATTTTGCAATTATGTAAAAAATGCAGGCATAAAAATTGTGTAAAGCCTTTAAAAACAGTAGTCAGCGTATTAATTCAGCATCGGGTAATAAATTTCTAAATTTCTAAGGTTATAGTTTACGCAACTATCAGAAAGTCGAAGAAACGAGTTTCTTAGATTTGGGGCAAACTGTTTATTAAGAATTTTATAAATCATCGACATCAGCGGATCGCGTGTTATAATCAGGACCTTGGCACAGGTACCCCACAAGGGTGAGCAATAATCGAAATAAGGTTGGATAATCATATACTCCTAAAACAGTATGACTGTACTAGGTGTTATAAATATTACACACAATTAAATCTACAATTACTTAATATAACCTGGTAAACAGGCACAATATATACACACATTCAAATAAAAAAATTAGATTGATACAAAATTTAACTACTACATTGTAAAAATAAGATACATTAACTGGATAGCAAAAATGTCATACAAATGACCTAATGGCAGGCAAATGCCATCTGGAAGATTATTAAGGGAGCAGGTCAAAACACATGCCCTCTCGACGGACCCATTTTGGGGTACGGGGTGGGGTGGGGCCTGCTGCCAGCCATCTCCTCTGGAAAGAAAACTCAATATTAAAAATAAATTGTTCTTAAATATCTTCAAAACTAAAAGGTATAATCTAGAAACAAACGCACTGCATGTTTTGTCTTACGTTGTCATTTCATTGTGTGTTAAAATTACCATTAGGCCCCCCAGAATGATAATGGATGGTCAAAAATGGGGGTGGTCCCTGGATTGTTTCAGGTTGTTATAGTCCTAGGATAAAAATAATACTTTAAAATGGCATTATTTACACTGAGCTGATGAAAGGGTTGGTGATTTGAGAGCCTGGATTTTCTTGTTATAGGACAGATGTCCTAGGGAAAATTTACACCAACATAGCCCATGTGGATCTTATAAAACATGCAGACTTGGTTCAGTAGTCTATGCTGTTCTAAGGTATCCCATCCTAGGCAGTTAATCATAGGGGATACATGGCTAAAACGAGAAAACGCATTGTGAACAAATCTAGCAGCACGGTGTTGAACTATTTCGATTTTGTTTATATTACATTTGGCGTAAGGGTTCCATGCACAGCTAGCATATTAAAGATATATATCTTATATATTATATCTTAAATATATACTCTACGTTTAACTTCAGGGGTGCAACTACCTAATAACTATACGTTTAAGTAGGCCAAGAGTGGAATTGCCTTTTACATATTATAAATGTCACAATGATCGTTCCATCGTAAATTATCAGTAATGGCGACTCCTAATGAACAATACATTTTTATTTTAGATATCAATTCTAAATCAAGTGAATAGTAAAATATATTTTGCTTTGAATGCTGTGCCGCTGAGTTAAGGTTTTAATATCCAAAATGCTAATTACATGACGTTAGGGGAGGTTTCTGCAATCACTTAGTGGTTGTGAATGGGCGTTTCTACTGATATAGGAAAACAAATTTCTAACATTTTATTTCAACCATGGGTACAACACTCCCCCGACGTCATGTAATTAGCATTTTGGATATTAAAACCTCCTTAACTCAGCGGCACAGCATTCAAAGCAAGATATAATTTTATTGTACCATTCTACTATTCACTTGATGAATAAAATCTAAAATAAAATAATGGGCTTCATAGGCACTTTAAATAGCTATTAGTTGACCATTCAGCACGTATGCATAAGTGGAGAGGATTCTCTTACAAGTTATCCCAAGATGGTAGCATTTAGACACATCATAATTGAGCTGCCAGCATACGGACCAGGAATATAAACAGTCAAGATCTTTCTGTAGTATTTGAGTCAAGATCGATGATCGTTACTTTCTCTGTATAGCACACAATCATCAGCGAAGAGACGCAAACTTGATTGAATGGTAGTAGATGTCATTACACTCGTTCTCAATAACACGTGCAGGTTCGAAATTGAATTTCCCATGGATGTCACTCAACTATATTTCTATGGCACCACGGGTCTGTATGCTTCGGTCAGCAATTCTCCAAGACGGACACAAGGGCTTTTATAGTCGAAATGTTTGAAAATTAGGTTAGAGAATTTGCTGAAGGAGATGAAGCAGAATCTCAATACTCAGTACGAAAACGTCGCCATACAACTCCCAGATGTGGAGGAAACGCAAATAGTGCAGGATGACAACGAAATCGTAAGTAATTTGAGGCGACACAGGTACCGAAATGTCAGTCGAGAGTGGAGAGCATTGCCGATAATCCATGTCTAGTCCTGAAAGTTTCAATAATATTTGCCCTGTCGAATGCTGTATCCATGCCTGGAGCTAGTCGAGGTAGAGCTCGGGGGTATTGCTCGATGAAACCTCTTATAAGAAGCATATCTGCAACTGGATGAATAAAAATAACTATAATTATTTTTCCAGGACCTTTGAAAGCTATATAAACAATCAGATTGACTCATGCGTACCTGTTATCAACCGATGCTTTGACTTTCTCCTCGAAGGATATTCACGTCCAACGACGTGTTTTGGATAATCTGTTGAGCTTATAATACACAAACCGCTCGCTCACGGATAAAGTTTATGCGATTTCCCTATTTTGCAAGCCCTTGGCTCTAAGCATGATTACTCTCCATCTAAGCGAGTTTGGGAAAGACTTTGCCATGTTTATAAAATGCTAGTTACCCGAATTTACTCGCACAGCAGTTCACTTCAAACTCCATGAAAACCGTTTGATTGACATCCACCTGAAACGACTTCGAAGTCAGGAGTTTCGTTTCGAACCTGCACGTGTTATTGAGAACGAGTGTAACGTAGAGCAGAAACAAGACTGGGCCCAAAATAGAGCCAGAGATGACAGAGTCGGAGATTGATTAAAACAGTTTGTGAGCGATTTGAGAGGAACGCTTTATTTTAACTCACTTGCATGCATTTCCCTTAATCCCGTAGAAGTCAAGTTCAGTTAACAGACTCTCATGAGGCACAGAGTCAAATGCTTTCTTAAAGTCCAATAAGATAACATCGGTCGGTCTGCACAGATCGATAGATTTATCCCAATCGTGGATTGTAGTAATTAGCTGGGTTTCACATGAAAACCCGGCGTTATCTAAAGCCATGTTGCTCATCAATTAGAATGTTATTTTCAGAGAGGTGTTTGCCCATCTTACTAAGGATATGTGCCATTACCTTGCAACAAATGCAGGTTAAAGATATTGGCCGATAATTAGCTGGATTAGATTTGTGTTTTTGTAGACAGCGCTAGCAGCGACGAATGCTTGGGACCACATTACATCATATGATTACTGCAAGATGAAACTGAGCCACTGAGATGCCGACTGAGAAACCTCCTTCAGCACTATAGCGGGTATCGGTAATTGGCTCGTATTTGCAGATCTTTAATTGGCTCGTATGGGGACGAGCCCATACGGGGAGGAGGCAAGTGTTCATTGAATGCTGAATATAAAATATGAATCAAGAGTCTCAGCTTTATCCTTGTCAGTAATGCTTATGTAATTCCCAACCTTTAGAGGGGGAATACCAATGTTCTCAGATTTATTACTCTTGACATTCAACCAGAACGTTTTTGGATTATCAGCCAGACTACCACCAATTATTTCATTAATATCGTGATTGTGAGATTCTTTAATGAGCTCCGATACATAATTCCGTTGGCACTTGAAGCTTTCCAGTGTTGAGCATTCTTGGACCAGATTGCCTTTTTGTGGAGCCGATCTTTCTTACGCATCTCTCATTTAATATTGTAATTGATCCAAGAGAGTTTAAATTTTGGGCGTGAAATCCTTTGAAGGTACCCTGGTTCCAGAGGCCACAGTGACCGACGTAACCGAGTAGACCTCGGGTCGATAACCAGATTTCGCTCCTCGATCGGAGTCCTCATCGGAGACTCGTCGCGACTGGCAACTTTCGAGCCTCTGGTAACCAGGGTACTCTGAGGGATGAACAGGGATACACCACCAGACAAAGCTTGCTTGAACATGCTCCAGTTATCCTCAACTGATCTGCCTTTGGGATTAGATGCAAAGAACTCTGAAGAGCATTTCGATATATATTCGTTCAAGCCTACAAAGTTTGCCTTGTTATAACAATAAACTTTATGGAGAGGTTTAACAGTTCTTGTTGGTTTTAGATTAACTTCAAAGACAACGGCAAGATGGTCACTAATGCCAGTAGTAGAAGTTCCGGGGGGGGGGGGGGGACAACCTTATGTGAGGGGTACATGGATGCTCGTCGTACCTTTTAGGGGTCAAAATCAGGAGTTTGGTACTACTTAGGGTATCCACGATCAAACAGACATTTCTAAGTAAAGTGGTACCTTTTTAAGGGTCGGGTGTCACCAAATGCTAGAGAATGACCGCTTTTGAAAACAACAAGGAAAAATGTGCTTTTTGATGATACAACATCAAGTAATAGCAATAAAAGGCATCGAAAGTTTAAAATGTTGGCATGCTTTTTATCGGTACCTTTTAGGGGTCAAAATAAGCTTGAACCACGCCTATTTTAGTACCACTTAGGGGTAAAATCGAAAATGTCCGACGAGCATCCCTACCCCCTTTTATATGGGAGTCCCCCCCCCCCCCCCCCCCCCCCCCGGGTAGAAGTTAGGTCTAAGATGCAGTTTAGGTAGGTAGATAACAATAAATCCAAAACTCTACCAGACACAGGTCTAGTAGTGTCTTTGACGTGTTGTGTTAGAGAGCAATCATCAATTATCTGAAGGAGTTTATTATGCTGAGATGCAGTAGCTACGTTACAGGAAGCAGGTACGTCTATGTTCCAATAGATGTCGCCAAGGTTAAAATCTCCTCCAATGATGACATTAGGATGAGCAAACACACGACTGACAGAATCATGGAATTGAGTCAAATGGGACGAAGGGATGTCCCGGGACTTGTCCTTTCGTTTTTACCGACCTTAAAACATCAGTGTCTGTATCAGTGATACAGGTGTCTCAGTATCAGCGATACATTGTCCTATTAATCAGTATCTGTATATCTGATAACGACACATGTTTTATTAATCAGCGTTGTATCAAAATACAAAATTAACCTGAATTAGAAGTTAGACTCTTTTTAATAGAACACTCTTTACTGTGATAAATATGTGACAAGTAGTAGCATAACGCAAGTTAATCAGTGGAGCTGATTGATACATTGTCTTTTTTACTGCTGTGGATCGCACAAAATAAATAGCGCATTTCCCGTGTGAAAAAAAAAAACGTAAAAAAAGGTTAATGGCTCAAACGGCTTTCATTTCTTCTTTTTAAGTTACCATCAACAAGTCTTGCCGTTTTTCTTTCATAGTCATACTAGTTACAAAACACTGTTGTTCTCAGGTGCTTCTTGGTCGCCGTTTAGAAATGTTCAAAAATATCAAATAATTTCACATTGAAAACAGCTTGTAATTTCTACTGAGATAGCTAGGTGACCGAAGTACCAGTGAAAAAAAGAGCACACAAGAAACCTAATATTTCTGCCATACAAGTAGCCAACTCGAAAGCTATATGCTACTTTGGCTTCTGTGCACAATTAATATTCCTCAAATATATAATTTTATTATTATGTTATACTTCTACCTTCAATACTCTCCCACCTTAATATTGTAAACTGATAATGAGAAAGTGCTAAAATAAATTTGAACTTGAACTAGGATTCCCGTAACTGTATGGGCAGCTAGCAGGTGTGGGTTGTTTAGACAGATGGGGTTTGGGTATATATAATTCGTTACAAGTTTATATATAGGGTTCATTAATTCATGATCCCTTTTAGTAAGGAGAGCTCTTTGCTATGACTTGCTGGGGTGGGGCGGCCCCTGTCAGGGCTGTGGCATTTGTTTGGCCCTCACCTTTGCAAGGCCTGGTTTTGATGCACTAGAACTTAATAATAGTTCTTGATTTATTTATTAATAAAGCGGCTATGTGGTAACACATAGCCATTTAATCCCAAACAACATTGTTTGTATTCTTGTTGCCTGGCAAACGGAGTTCAGCACTGATAACAAAGGCACTCCTGCAGGTTTGAATGAGAATGCAGAAATGTTCAAAAATATCAAATAATTTCACATTGAAAACGGCTTGTAATTTCTACTGAGATAGGTGACCGAAGTACCAGTGAAAAAAAGAGCACACAAGAAACCTAATATTTCTGCCATACAAGTAGGATTTCTGAAAGGAATAACGATTTCAAACCCCCTCCCACCCAGCTCTTCCAAACACCTAGCTAGTAATTTCATATCCATACATCTTGATGATGCTTCTAAAATGCAGTTGCAAGCTACTGTTGTGTTAGAATCAAGAGCAAGCAGGCAGCAGATCCCAAGTGATATCCTGCTCACAGCATTAGAGGGGTACATGGGTGAACAAATACGACACAGACTCGCCATTATGAGTTCTACGGATTGCTTCTGCTAGGATCATGGACACATCAACACACTGCAACAGATAAAATGATGAAGTACATTGACAACAGAGGAAGTTTTTTATATGGATATCACAAGGAACGTTGAATGATCCTTTTTGGTGTGAAAATCGAAAATATCAATGGTATCTGGCAGGTTTTTTTCACAGTTGATAGAAACCTATAGCAATAGGTTTAACAGGACTTTTGCACTATGACATTAAAATTATTTTCAATTTTTGATTATTCAGATTTTGAAACTCCTGAGAATAAAAAGACAATGCAGAGGATTCTGGTAGTTGTAGTGCAAAATTAATGGCCAATAGAGGTAATCGGCTAACGCTGTTGTCGCCCAATTCAGAGCATGCTATGTAAACACACATTACTGACTGGAGAATGGACTCTTTGCAAATTAATTTTATTCAGATAGGCATGGCTGCATTATGATTAGAATGAAAAAGGAATAATTCCCCAGAGTAGCATCTGTTTACATCACATGATCTGAATTGGGTGGCAACAGCATTAGCTGATTACCTCTATTGCTTTAGCAAAAACAAGCTACAGTACAGTTCTTTTCAACTTCATGGTTACCCCACAGGTGCAATTTTCTACGTGATTTTTTGTCTATGGCCATCAATCGTACCAACTATCAATCATTGTTATATGTTGAAGTCACATTCTCGTTTCTGATTGGTTAAAAAGTAAAAAAAAAATCACTAGGATAAGGATCTGACATCGGCAGTGATATGTCATCACAACTCCGGCATGTGTGTGTGATGATTTTCTGCAACCAACCTAAAGACCTAAAACCAACCTAAATTCCAATTTGTTGGAATAATTAATCATAAGCCCCTGGCTTGGGATATGTGGTAATGGCTCCCTGTATCTTCAATGCACAATAAACCATTTGACATTTGGTTTGGCAACCGGTGGGAAAATGGCTTCTCTGCTATAGCTATCTTTATATCACCCAAAATTTAAAAAAACCAAAATACCTCAAAGACAAAGGGTTTTACCTTAATCTTAGAGCACTGCATCATCTTCTGTTCCTGTGGGATGGAGTTAGTGATGGCAACTGCTTCAATACTACATGCATCCAGTCTCTTGAGAGCAGGCCCTGAGAACACACCGTGTGTGCAGATAGCATACACTTTAGATGCACCAGCTTCATTCAGTCTGTAACAACAAGATGTTGACAAAATATTGTTTACATAATAGCAATATTGCTAAGAAAAACAATACAAAACCAAAACACAAAGCTGCAAAAGAGAATGCAAGTTGACTGCAAGTCGAAAGTGGTAAAGAAACAAGCTATATGAGCTCTATCAAAGTCAATGCAAGTCCATGCAAGTGGGTGTCCAAATGAAAGGCAAGTTGGAAACTTGCATTGATTTACGAGTCTGTTTGGCCAGGGATTGACACAGGAACTGCAGTGATTTGATCATCATATAATAGTACTTAGCAGAGATACACAGTCCCTGACCCTATTTCACATCAAAATCTATAATTCCCCATACCCTTTTTCAGACCTGACCACGAAAATCTGTACCCTGTTTTATGAACACTTAAACCCTGGCTGTTGAACAATTAATTTTGGCAATAATTATGGTTTAAATTGGAAATTTGTTTTAAAAATTGGAAAAATAATGTTTTTGAAAAAAAAATTGGATACAAGTACAAGCTAATTTCACAGGCATCACCATCTCATGATCAGTCCCTATTGTTACACAACAAGAACTTTTGTTTTCTGACAATAGGGTCAGCTGAAAAACATCATCAAATCCAAGAAGGCAGTGCCCACGAAATTCAAAGCCCAAAATGGCTCTTACTCAAATTCAATTTTTTAACATATATTTTCCATTTTTTTCAACAAAATGATGTCCAATTTAGACCATAAATTATTGCCAACAATTCAACATAAATTTGTTCCAACAGTCAGGGTTTATGCATTAAAACTTGTACAAAATCATTTTACTACAATAAAAAACAAAAACCACTTGCAATACGGTTGTAACTTACTTTGTAGCAGCTAATGTGAGTGTCCCACATGTGTCAGCCATATCATCTACCAAGATAGCAGTCCTGTCTGTTACGTCACCCACTAATACCATACTGGCCACCTCATTTGCTACTTTACGCTGAAAGGCACATTTAAGCAGTGTAACGTTGGTATACCAGTGGATATAGATCACTTGACTAAATGCACCAATAGGAATGTCGTTATTACATGTGTTTGCGAGGGAAAGTGCTAAGCTCACTGCAGCTAGGGAATAAACAGAGACTGAATGGATCTCTTGGGTTTAGTTTATTAGTTAGAATAGCTAAACATTACAAGCAGGATGTTACTGCAATTGTGTTTATTACTATACATGTACATCTGTATCTACAGGAAAACTGCTAAGAACAGGATCAAACTGAAAGTTCATAATTAACTTGCATCATGGGCATGTGGGGCAGTACAGTGTGGAGTAAGACATTCAACAGCAAATTGAACTTAGGTTTTGTGTCTATCCTACATATTGATGATGATTTTCATAACATGGTCAAAATAGCTGTGGTTCCACAAGGCATCTTCACCAATTGGATCCACAGCTATTGTGGTCATGTTATGACGAAAATCATCATCAATACCTAAGAAACTATAAGATCAATTTGTTTTTTTACAACAGACAATGGAAAATGTTGGTGATTCAGCTTTTTGAACAAACTTTATGCAGTCGTGTGCATGCCTCACATCAGCATTATTGTCCGTCTTCTAATTACTCGGGCCCCGAGTCAAATGTTGCAAGTGTTTATTATTTTTTGTGTCGCTGTTTGCCGCCGGTAACCAATCAGATTACACTGGAGCCCATTGTTTGATTCCCAACACGTGACAGGATCAACCAATCAGATTCGACACCCGCCGGATTTGGTTGTTTACTGAGGCAAAGTCAGCAACGGAGAGAAGATTTGGGGCCATTCTTAACCATTATTTTGCTGAAACCAAAGGTTTCTTCAAATGAAATACCAAGATGTTCAGTTATTCTAGGGCTGACAGGGCTTTCGATGGAAAATTCTCACATTTACGAAAGGGATGTGGCAATCCAAATATCGCACAGTCGGCTAGTCTGGCTGGACTTGCCGGTCAGAGGAGGAGTGATGGTTTTGGTCCAATAATCCACGGAAACTGAAAGAAAATGCCTGTACTGCTGCATCTAAGTGCCATAGGATTGCAGTGTTGCGTTGTTGATATTGTTGAAATGCTCTACCGTCACACACTGCGAGGAGGTCAAATGAGGGATTTTGATTGTTTGCAATGTTGGCTCAACTCAAGAGTCGCAAAAGCTAGAAGTGAACAGTGATTGACCGTTTTATTTGAACGTGAACGGAAATCAGAACTGGTGAGGTTGAAATTATGTGTTTATATATGCACACAAATCTATTTGTTCCCTACTTTTTAAATTTTATTAAGTGTAATGGTGACTGTAATTCGAACTGGAAATGAAATCGTCTAGCTTGAGCGATGTCTCAGTGTGGGACAATTAATCCCTTTAAGCCTGACCCGTAGTCAAAAAAGGGAGAAAATTCCCTTGACTTTGTTAATCTGTTTTTATAGTTGAGCTTCACAGAGGGAAATCTCATACAACGCTGAACTAGTTGACAATCAAACTACCCGTACGAAAAAAAAACAGGCCTAAGAAGAGCCTGAAAATGGCCTGAAATTTTAGCCTTAACATAGCCAAAATAAAGCCTGATCCAAGCCTTAAAAGATAAGCTGAAAAGTAACCTAACAGAGCCTCGCATTTACCTTAACCCTTTCACTCCCGGACGTGTTTGGGCTCAATGGGTGAAATGCAGAGTGCTAACTCAACCCTCCCTCCTCAGTTCCAGTTTGGCTAGCCCGGGCTAGTTAAATACTGCTGACTTTTTAAACCAAGGGCTCAAACTTTCCCCATGATGCCATTCGGCAGAATTCTATGGACTCGGTGGCGGTGAGTATGGTTTCTTCTGAAGGTTTTCCAATGAAATGTGCTCTAATTTTGGACAAATAAGCCACTGTAAGAGAGCTAGAGGACATCATTAAGTCTGATGACGGCTGAAAAGTACTTGGTTTGCTTTTAGTAGGCCTTGTGAGGGGTTTCACAGGATTTTTCTGTTGTGTTTCTGCTTTGAGACACATGAAATAATTCTTCACTGAAATCCTTGAAATCCTGCAGTTGGTTGTCTTTTCCCCCTGCTCATCCTACATTGTATTAGGATGTGTTTTTGTCACTTTAAAGCAACGGCTCGAGTCCAAATCACCGCTCTTGGTTGTAGGGGTAAAAGACTTATAAAAAAAAACACAGGAGTCCCAGAGGGGGGGGGGGTCCCCTTGTAAATTTTTTGTTGATTACCCAGCATGCAATTGGAGGTGGGAGCAGGAAAACATGGTGGAGAGAAGTGCAGCATTAAGAATAGCACGCTTCACAGTCGCAATGTGTGTTTTGTGCAAACAAACCTGGTGGTTCGAAAGATTAAAGAAGGTACGGTAACGACTGAGTGCTGATTTTGTGTTTGCTTTTGATTTCAAGGGCGAATGGGAAGGATTTTGGAGGCCGATTTTCAGCTCCTCAAAATTGGTGAAAATCGGAGATCTCCAAAACAAATGAGTTTTTCTCCAAAGTGGGAGAGTCAAGCGATCCCAGTTATACATGTAGCTGTGGCTTTGAAGTCATTCATCCCTTGAAATAATATCGCAACATCGTATTTCCAGTGTGTCTAGGTTTGATGCAATAATTTTCTCCAGGTACATGCTTCATATTGGCCGGTTCAGGAGCGAAAGGGTTAAAATCAAACCTTAACTTTAGGAGGGATTAAGGCTTCGAAGCCTGAAATTTGTCAGGCCTGAAATTAATCTGCGATCTCAGGTCTGATTAAGGCCTTAAACTAGTCCAAAAATCTGGTCTGCATTCCCACTCCTGATCAGATTACATGCGTTGATATGTTAGTATACATGTAGCTAGTGACTGATTACAAATATGGCATAGAATAATTATGCGTACCGTACCACGTACCTAAGCTACGAAAAACATAGGAATCTTTGCGCTTCCTTCGATCGGATACTGAGGCGTATAAGTTACTTGTGCAGTTAGCCTAAAAGCCAACCGGCTGATGCATCAGGATTTCGGCACTCATGCTCCAAACAGAATCGAAATATATATATGCCTGCATCATAGAAGAATTCAGATAACTCCACTTCTATAAATCAACGAACCTATTGCACTCAGGTGCTCCATCGGAATCAGATCGATGATGAATAGATCGTGAGCCGGCCAACGAGAGCTTTGCATATCTCACGCGATCGCATTATAGTCATGCAAAAATGGGAATAATATGTAGAAGATCTGATGGAAGGGCGACTGACTTCTAGTGGACAACGGATTTTACATTCGGGAAATAAATATACTTCCTCTATCTTAAACACCGACGGCGTACGCTATATATATACGTGGCTTGAGTTTGGTTACTTTTTAGGCCTCCTTTCTCTCCTGTATTCTATTTTGATGACAGCGTCTTATTAGGCTTAATTCAGGCGTAAATTTTTTAAGGCTTCCTTCACAAGCCTTAAATTTCAGGACAAAAATCTCATTCATGCTACAAGTAAGTAAATCAGGTCAGATTCAGGTCAGATTATGGCTTTGTCAGGTCTGTTTTTTTCGTACGGGTAACACTAATTCACAGATCATGAAAGCTAGAGAAATGATACAGATTATAACTGGTGATTCATCTATGAACCAATCCTAGTATTTTTTTGTATACACTTTAAACATGTATATTGAATTTCCTAACTTAAGATCTCGATACAGGTTCGACATGTCATTTCGGAAAAACGCTCTTGCAACATCGGAATTAAAGCCACATAGACATACTATATACTGTTTTAAAGGTCTTGAATTGAAGAAAGTATATATTTAATCCGTTTTGAACAAAAGTTAAAAAGGCAATAGCGTAGATGTTGTATATATTTCTACGTGAAATGACTGTCTGCCAGAAGGAGTTCAGCCCTTCAGGCTTTGAAACAATTTTTTTCTTAATTAGCCCTTTCGAATCCCAACTAAATTGACTCAAATACTGTGTTGGGCATTATTATTTTATATATTGCGTATTACAGATTTATCCCTTTTCAAAGTTGAAAAAGTAGTTTTTCATCCCATTTTGATACAAACCAGGTCATAAAACCTGAACTAAATTTTTTTTAACAACTCGTGAAAAATTTAGGAAAATTGGACAAAACGCTAAAAGGCTGGACTTCAATAAAATTATGTTTTTGGCCAAAAACAAGAGCAGAGAAACGGCCTGATAAAGGTTTTCGATTAATTTCATGGTTGACTAAGAAGTCTCACCTCCAAGGGTAATTCATTAACATTAGCCAATCAGAGCGATTCATGTAGTGTTCAGTCTCGGCCAATTACAAAGTTCAGACGAGCCGCAGAAAAGAGAAAGCTATACAGTTCACCAATACTCGATATTTCTACAGAACTAGTTAGCTATAATGTCAATTCCAGCTTAATTTCAAGAAGAAACACTCTTTTAGGAGTACAGAAAAATGGCACCACAGTAAGCAAACAATTAATATCATGCAGGGAAAACCACTGAAGCATAGCTCGATCCACACCATGTACACGGTAGACTGTTTGTCATTCTAAAAAATTTCATTGCACCGAAACACTGGCAAACCTTAGCTTCCTGCATTGAATTCTCTTTAAATTTTTGGGAGACTGAAAATAACAAAACTTTATTGCTTCATTCTTTGTGGACTTTCAATCTTCGATGATTCTAACTTCTTGGAACTCGAGTATAATCCCTCCAGCCATTGTTTGTCCTTAGAACTTTACACCTGCTGCCAAATTTACTCACAAACTAAATTATTACAAACTAGATTGTGCTGGTTTTTTTCTTCTTCTCCTTTTTTGAATATGGCACCAAGAAAGATCTACTTTTACACTTTTGGGCTTGCATTATAAACGTAGGAAATCTTTACGAACGAAAAGTAGTGCAGAAAATCACAGGATAGCGAGAATGAAATAACATGCCCAGTGAATGACAGCAGCTGTCAATCCTTTTTCGCACCTTTTTTAGCAGGAAATCAGAAAGTCACATTTTCAAGGCTTTAATTTTTTTTTTGTGTGTGTGTGATGCTAGATTAGGGCTTTTAGATTTAGAATTTGCAAAAAAACGCATTTTCGAAACTTTTCCATTTTTAACCTTTATCGAGACCTTAAATAATCAAATTGTCATTCACCTCTTTATGAATCAAAGCAAACCCGCAATTTAGATGGTCAGCAATAGACGTCACACTAGAAAAAAGGCAAATCAGTGACTGTTAATAGAGAGATGTATATGTTATTCAAAACAGTTTTACAGTGTCTCAGAGTGTATAACAAATAGAATAATATTGTACATGTAAGTACTACAGGGGTTTCATTAATAAAAGTGCATGTAATCCCTGGCCAGTTATGCTTTTTTTTGAGAGCTTAGACCTTAAAAGGTAGGAAAAAAAAATCCGAATTTTGAAATAAAAATGTTTTCATTATTTTAGCACAAGATAATGTGATGTCCAGGAAATTTGTTTGTTCACCAAATTTTATTTGTTTTATTGTTTTGTTTGTTTCATGTGTTTCGTTGTTTGTTTTTTAATTAAAAAAAAATCATTTATTGCAATATAACAAACACTTAATGCCTTAATTGCCCCTTGGGAATCAGACTGTAAGTTGTTTCCTCTTGATTCTCAATGTTCCTCTTGCATATGGCTCCATCTTGGGGAAACGAAATTCACTTTTTCCCCTTTATTGTAAGCAATGTCATACTGTGTACGCTACATGTATGTACAGTACAGCCGTAAAATAATGCACGCGCAAGAAGTGGCGCAAGTAACTTCTTGCGACGCAAGAACACGCAAGCTGCCGCAAGAAGGCCTAAACCAACTTTTTGCGCTTTAGACGCAAGAACTACTGAACCGCAAGAAGTTCAGGCTGAAGCGCAAGAACTAAATGTTTTGAGCTTATCCGCAAGAAGATGAAACGCAAGAAGTTGAAGTCTTAACGCAAGAACTGGTCGCTTCTTTGAGCTATGGAAGACGCGGCTGTTTTCGTACGCTAAGATTTATGTTTCTAACTTCAGATATCGACGTTCGCCTTTTATTTCCCTCTTGAAGCTAAAGGTTTTCTAGAGTACCATAATCGAAAAGCAAATATATGTATCTCAAGCACTCGGCTGTTTTAGCAGGCAAGTAGAATAAATATTGATACACTCAAGGGAAGGGAAAATTCGTGTAGCAATGAAACGGCGGTATTAAACTAAGCTTTTGAAGCTATCAATCTTCAAATCCATAATGAATGTTCCTTGATGGTCTTGACTATCGAATGGCTACCAAAACGTTATAATGAATGGCTCACCATTGACCAAATTAATAATTATCGAAGGGTCACCAAAAGAAAGGTTGCGTGGGATTGCGTTACTAAACACCGTCCTATCGTTAGTTCGGTGTTTTTATTTCATCTGATAAACTTTAGCTTTTGTAGATTAATAGATCCGTCAATCATTCAGTATTTTTAAAAGTCATCTATTGCATATGTTTTCAATTCAAGAAGCCAGCTTTTCGGTGAAATACAACGATTCTCCGAGTTCACGTGCGCTTTCAGCCGTAGAGACTGATTGTCTGGTTTTTGACACAAGATCAAGAGTACCACAAACTTTGAGGAAAGTGTGATTTTATTGCGTTGTAGTTTAAAATGCAACACAAGCTTCTCAGCTTTACTGGAAAATGATTAATTCTACCAAATAAATATTCTGGAGTTAATTTTTTTATCTAATGTGGCTCCGTTTTCAAAGTCCGAGTCTTGAATGTGTGACATTTTCTGCGAACTGATTTGAATAATCAATGAGCTCCGCAGTGTTTGTTTTGCTTTGAGATCGCACTAAAATGTCTTCCTACCAAACCAAATGTTTTGAAAGTTTCATTTTACTTACGGATCTGAATAGTTTCCACCTGATGTGAAAACTGGTTTGAGTCTATTCTGTCAAATCGATACACTGTGGTGAATAAGCTTTTTGGATATTTTAATTTGTTGTCTGATTAATTTGCAAAATTTGCATGAGATCGTACCGAATCTTCTGGAGTTTTGATTTCAGCTTCTTTGTGACGAGTTAATAAAATATTAAAGTCTGCGGGTATCCAGCTAATAGATAGATTAAGCATCGCATTCTTCCTTTCCGCGAACGGCAGAAATGAAAACATGACCACAATTTCCGCGCGTTTGCTGCTTGACATTTTCAGTTTTTTTACGTAAGGTCGAGTAGATCCGCGTTTGTTGTGAACGTTGGAATTCTTTTCCACTTTTCTTATATATTTATTTTGTATTTTGACGGCGGGCTGACGTTTCCCGTTTGCCGTAGAACGCGGTGCTTAATCTCTCAAAAAGTTTAAGATATTAGTAAACTTTCATGGTTCTCAAAGGTTCCATTTCTTATTAGCGATCTCACATAAAACACAAACATGTTCTCATATGCCACGTCTTGCGTGTTCTTCAGCATTCTTGCGGGTCTTCTTAAAGTATATCTTCTTGCGGGTTGATCTTCTTGCGGAATGAACTTCTTGCGGGTTGATCTTCTTGCGGAAAGAACTTCTTGCGGGTCGTTACTTCAGTAATTTCAAGCGCATGCGGCACGCAAGAACCTGTTGGCTTGCGGACGCAAAAAGAAGTTCTTGCGCGTGCATTATTTTACGGCTGTACTGTAGGACTTGGGGCTGTATCTCAGCCAGAATTTTCACTACACTCATTTGAATGAGCCCAAGCCAATTACCAAGTACATGCAGTTTTTCATCTTACCGTTTGGCTCCTCCAGCATCTGGTGATACAATGACAGCTTGCTGCCAGTCACTCACATTCTCCTTGATCCACTTCAGAATAGCTGGCTCTGCATACAAGTTATCCACTGGGATGTCAAAGAAACCCTGCAGGAAAATTTAAACATGTTACGTTAAGACACTTACAGTATACAAGTACCCCTTCATGCAGACAGAACTGTGGCTAAACGAAATACCACTGCATCTTCCAGACAAGGGGAAACCTTTTTAATAATAATAATAATAATCAACTGTGGCACCACAGTAAACACTGAATAACTTGTGGCCCTCCTACAAATTCTAAAATGTGATAAAACTACAAAAAACAACAACGAAGTACAAATGTACATACACAGCAAAGTGATAAAAAGCATATATAAAATATATAAAGAAAGTAGTTAAAGCTAAAAAAAAATAACTACATTTGGATTAAAAATATTCAATGTCCTTGTATGACTGTGAAAAGTATTGAAAGAGAGCTTTCCTAAAAGTGTTTATAGATTGTTCTTTCTTAAGATAATTTGGCAAGGAGTTCCAGATCCTTGAAATTGATACGGAAAAGGATCTTCCCCCTTCGATTTCACGTGTGAAGCAGGGACAAACTAGGTTGGTCGAGCCGTGTCGACTAGGTCTTTTATGGAAATCTGCATTACACTTCAGCATATCTATCATATAGGAGGGGCAGTCTCCAAGAAAACGCTTAAAAACTAGTGTACATTTATTAAGTTTAGCTTCATCATAGAACGGGATCCAATTTTTAGTCTTACACCACTGGCAACATCGCTCAATGGAACGTGATTCATCACATAGTAATGCCAGTAATGCCTGCCAAACTGACTGTGTAGCTAATGATGCTATATAATATATATATATAGGCAAGCCTATGAGCAGAGCTCCCTATATTTAAATATGAAGAGATGCACGCGCAATTATGTAATGGAAATTAATTTACGAAAATAAAAAGTGCATGTGCAGTTGAGATGCACGCACATATGTGATGGAAAATGTAATGCATGCGTGCAGACATAATTATGAAAATAAATTATGCATGTGCCGATGAATTGCACGGCAAAAATTTTACACTGATCATCGAGATAACTTAGAAAATCACAGAATCCCATAAACGGAGGATTGAATGTAAAGGACAGGATGCCGTTAAAAGCCATACAAAACCGAGCTCAAAAACCTTACCAAAAACCTTGTATACAGTCACCTTTTCCATTCAACTCATCTGCACGTGCAGTATTTATTTTTGTAATTACGTCTGCACACATGCATTACATTTCCTGTTACATATGCATGTGCAATATTTATTTTCGTAAATTAATTGCCATTACATATATGCACGCGAGTCTCTTCGTATTTGATTATTGGGAGCTCTGCTCATATATATTATATTAAGTATATAGACAGAAGAAATCCATCCCTAATATTAACAATCAGAATAAAGGTGAAAGAGAAAAATATGCCCCGAGTGGGATTATATATACAAAGGCCTGACAAACTTTCATTGGATTCTTGTACAAGGGACTCAATGTTTTTGGTTTTATAACTCATTGCTTTTGGTGTGGAACTCATATATTTTATGGATTGAGTCCTAAGGACTCATATGCAATTTGTAACAAAACCAATGCATCTTTTTTCCATGATCTCCATGTACCCTTACACAAAGTTGAGTAATTCAAAGGGTACCTGTATTTGTGAGGCATGGAGATCCATGGTGATAATGTGGTCAGCTCCCGCTACAGACAGCATGTTAGCAACAAGCTTGGCCGAGATTGGTGCACGACTCTGGAAATTAAGTGAAAAAACACTGTAGTTTAATAATAATAATAAAAATTAATAATATTTTATTTATTATCACAGGCTGATTATATGGCAGCTTTAAAGCCACTGTAGACCTGTGTTTACTCCTCACGCAACATAGCCTGAATTTCAGCCGTCTCCTCTGGTTCGTTCCTCCCGAGAGAGACGTCTGAATCCAATAGCCGATAATGCCGTCCAGTGACGTCAAGGCGGATTAACAATTTAATTTATGCAAATATCATAAAACTGTCACGACGGTAGTAAGAGATTGTGAGAAATATTTATTTGAGATTATGCCGACCAAAATAAAAGCCTTACCTATATTATATATCTCCATCCCATTTGCTTCTCAAGTGCCTCTTATGTTGTGAAAGCCTTTCCGAAGCAACAAATCGTTATATTATATTTGGAGGCAAAGTACAGTTGATCTTTGTCTTTCCGTTGATCTTTGTACATGTCTCGCGATCTGCCGTTCGAATCGACACAGCTACAAGATATTACCTATGTAAATGATGCAACAGAAAAGTAGAAAAAATTTCGAATAAATACGAAGACTCTTATACGGGAAAGAACAGTTCCTTGAAGAGAGTAGCGACATTCTTTACCACTGCGAGTGCGAACAAATAATCGATTGTCAACAACGTTAACCCCGCGGACGCGACGAGATAAAATGTACATGTTTACAGGTTAGTCGGCCGGTTATTGTGCAGGACACTTTCAATCCATTTAATTTCCAGATGTTTTCCTTACGAAATTAAGGTCTTTGCCAAAGACAATCACTCCACTGAAACTCAACGATCAACAATCGCGAGTCCAAAGTGAATCCTGCCGTCTTCTCGGCTGATAATTATGCAAAATTATAGAATATGAACCAATCAAAAATCACTACCAGGTTTTCTGGTAGTGACGTCACTGGACGGCATTATCGGCTATTGGATTCAGACGTCTCTCTCGGGAGGAACGAACCCAGAGGAGACGGCTGAAATTCAGGCTACACACAACACTCAACTCACATATTGATTTTAAAAAAAGAGGACAAATGACAAGTAAAATATGAAATTGCAGATTCATACAGGTTAAAATGCATTTTGAGTGTAATAAATGTTGTTTCTGGTAATGAGCTGAAAAAATTATCCAGGAATTACTGTAGGTTGGAAAATAGTTTTATCTTGTAAATTTGTTTTGCAAATTAACCCTGTATTTACATTATTGTCATGTTCTTGCAATTGCACTGAAGACACACTGTAGCGAGAAGTTGTCATTTACGTACTTCTCATTGTTTTAATGTTTTATATTGTTGTTTATTTTATGTTTCATGTCTTGAAAAATAGCAATAAAAAGTTTGAGCTCGGCATGAAAAAAATCCAGGGCAGTCGGGTCAAGGCCTGCATATACACACCTTATCTTTCTTATCTTGTCTGGCATAAGGAAAGCATGGGATGACAGCAGTAACTCGCTGTGCTGAGGCAATCTTGCATGCGTTGATCATGATCAGCAGCTCCATTAGGTTATCGTTTATTTCACCACATCCACTCTGTATGATATAAACATCCTCACCACGAACTGACTCCGCTATCTCCACGCTGAAATAGTTAAAAATAATAATCAGTGTTCTCAGGAAGCATGAGTGGCTGGCATTTTTAATTTGCTGTATACTCAGTTCTGAAGCACTGGCTTCTTAAATATTTATTGACTATAACAGTATAAGTTACAGGGCCTCTAAAAAAATAGAATTTCAGCTTGCCCCTTGCGTTTTAGTACTTGCCAGAGAATTTTGAACTAGCCCAAATTTTGGACAACATTTTAGCAAACTTCTAGCAAACTTACCCATCGGACAAGTGACTGACAAAAAGTACTTGACTCACATGAAAATCTACTAGCGAGTCCCAGACTATCAGGCACAAGACTTTTCAAGCCCTGAGTTTAAGTTATTGGCAGCCATTCGATCCCTCTTCAGTGTGTTGGTGCAAGCTAGTACATTGTAGTTCTACACCTTCATCCTCTACTGATCATGAAATACATGTATGTCTGGAGAACACTGAAATAATATGCGAGTTGACAAATATACCAGTAATAATATATTGCTACTAAATGATCTGTTTATGGTTTCATTGTTAGCTAAAATAGTGCTTTAGAAATTCATCTCATCGTTTTATATAATAAACCAAGCATTCAGTACACTGATAATCGCATAAATCCAGCCAAAACAAAATTAATGCTACATACGTACTGCAGTGCATGTATGTATTTGATAGCTTTTGTTTCCAATGAATATTCATAACAAAAAAACTTTGCTAGAGAGTAAAAATTATGTGACACGTACCACATTACATACACAAAAATTAATATTCATTCAACATACATACTACTGTCTTGTATACGAGTACATTATTAAACTGAAGTGTTCAAATGATAATCAAAATAAATACAATTCTGACAATAAACAACTGTTCACTAAGCACCAGGGTTGTCATTAGAAGCTGGGTACCAGCAAGTATTGCCAACAACTATGATGGTGATTGCTGGCTACTTAATAAAAAGCCAGAGTTGTAGCCTTAATTATGGCACATATCCAGCAACTTAATTAGAAACTTAGTGATGGCCCTGAAGCATGCTTTATTTACCATGTCTCGGTTTGAAAACTTTTTAAGTAAACAGTTCCCTGGCAGCTTTAAGTTAAACTTTTATGAACAACTTTATTTGTCAAGATGGAGCACATCACGTGCCTGTGATGTCATACATAAATTAACATGGCGTGACAACTGTCACTAGACTAGTACGTAACACTCCCGGGGTTGATTACCTCACAGGTAATCAGATACTTAAATGTAAACTGTCAATAACTAAAACTGTTGTGAATGGACTGGTAACCACCTACAATGTTCAATAGTCACTGTAGAAGCATTACAGTCCGCAGGACCGGATGTAATTCCCAACAGGGTCTGGAAAGAATTTGCCTGGGAACTTGCTCCAGTGGTGGCCAACATTTATAATACATCCCTTCGACAAGGTTTCGTCCCTTATCAACTAAGGCAGTCTCTGATTATCCCTATCCCCAAGACCTCCCCTCCCAGGGTGATCGACGAGGATCTTAGACCAATAACACTTACATCACAATTAGCCAAAATCATGGAGGGATTTGCTCTCAAACCCGTGTATAATCAAGTTATTGATCACTTAGACACCAAGCAATTTGCTCTAGCTGGTAAATCTACAACACATGCTTTAGTTTATCTGGTACATTGCATTCTCGAAACATTAGATAAGGGGATTACTATACTAGAATATTTTTTTGCAGACTTCAGTAAGGGCTTCGATCTTGTAGATCATAATGTTATCATTAGGGAATTGCGCTTACTTGGGGTTAGTGAGGTCCTTGTGAGGTGGATTGGCTCATTTCTTACTAACAGGTCGCAACGGGTAAAAATCAGCGACACAGTTTCCTTGGCTGTCTCCCCGAAAGGGGGTATCCCTCAAGGGACCAAGCTAGCCCCCCTGATGTTCTGTGTACTAGTCAATAGACTAGTTAAAGATTGGCACACAAGGGTTAAATATGTGGACGACCTCTCAATTGTAGAATTCATCCCTAGGTGATCTGTAAGTTATCTACCCTGTATAGCTAATAGTATCAGTCAATTTGCATCTGCAAATGGTATGCGACTTAATGTAAAGAAGTGCAAGGAGTTAGTAGTTGACTTTCTTCATTATAAGCCTACAGAATTATCCCCTTTGCTCCTTGCTGGCACTGTCATTGAGCGAGTGGAGTCGTACAAGATGCTAGGGGTATACATATCTAGTAAGCTAACTTGGAATGTCCACTGTGAATATATTTTCAAAAGGGCATCCAAACGTTTGTATGCCCTTAGGTTGCTTAGAAGGTCAGGGCTGCCTGCTGAAGATCTTATTCAAGTATATTGTAGTATTATAAGATCTGTACTTGAATATGCTGCCCCAGTGTGGGCCAATTTACCAGAATATTTATCTAACATAATTGAGTCACGAGCTGACACCCATGTAATTTAGCACTTGCGACAATTTGGGTTAAATAAATAAACGTATATATAGAAACAAGTTCTATTTGTTACACTTCTATCCTGAAACTAAGTAATAAACTCGATAGTTCAACCTTAAGTGTCTCTTCCTTGAATCCTAAATGATAGTTCTAAACAGTGTCCTTTGCTCGGACCTCAAGCAGTATGAGGTGTTGAATCGCACGGCGCAAGCTAGTACCTCCTCTACGGGCATCCGCATTCAGCACATGAACCCTTGAAGCTCTCACTACGTTGTCTTTACTCTTCAGTAACTCTGTAACACGTGCTAACTTCCACGAACAACGCGCTGATGTCTCGTCCTTTAATAACACAATGTCATCTGTAGCGATTGGTTGCACACCTCTAACACTACCTGGTTGCTTACACTGAGTTTTCCGTAAACTTAGAAGATACTCATTACGCCACTGCTTCGTGAAGCCCTCAAGCAGTCTAAAATGATACCTCGCTCTCTTAGTCAGTGTCTGGAATGTACTGCAGCGCTGAGATGAAATTATTTATATGTAAACTAATTATAGCAATATTTCCTTTCATATTACCAACACCCTTTTCCTATGCTCTTTTTCTTATTTATTTTGTATAATTCCTCTGGAATCTTTTTCCTCAATTTCTCCTCTGCGCTTTTTCCTATTTATATATATATATTTCTTTTTCCTAGACTATTATACCTATGGTAGTGATCAACTCGAAAGCCTAGCAGCTACTTTGACCACTACGCACATCTAACCTAGCTCATTAAATTTAATAGCTTATATTATCATTCCTTTTTCCTACATATTTGTAAATTTTATTTAAAAAAAGGAAAAATAGTGCAAAATAAATGAATCTGAATCTGAATCTGTAAGCACTGTGTAGTACTAAGCTTCTCATTGTGATCTTCCCTTGCCTCTTCCTCGGTGTCTCCGACTCCATAGATGACCATATCATCGTGTACAGCTAGAAGACCGTCCAGTCTATCAAGTGCTTGGCATTGTCTGTTCTGGAAAATCTCCGACGAGACGCTTACACCAAACGGCAGTCGTTTCCACCGGTATCGTCCGTACGGCGTGTCAAACGTTGTAAGGTGGCTTGACTCGTCATCCAACTGCACATGCCAGTAGCCATTCCATGCGTCCACCTTCGTGAACACTTTGGTGCACGCGAGATCCGGAAGCACGTCATCAATGACTGGCAAGGGATATCTTTCTCTCTTAAGAGCTTTGTTTAGTTATTTCGGGTCTAAACAATGTCTCTGTTCTCCTGATTCCTTCGTGGCGATAACTAGGTTACTAACACAGTTAGTTGGCTAATCAACAGGTGCTAAGACTCCCAGCCCTGTCAGTCTCTCAAGTTCCGTTTTTAGTTTAGGCTTAACTGCAAACAGCCCTCTATGCAAAGGCGCAATGTTAGGCGGCACTGTTGGGTCTACAGTCAGATGCTGTTCTCCCACCAGTGTCCCTAACTTGCCTTCAAACAAGTCTTTGTGTTCCTTGGTGATTTCCTGCGCGGCCTGTTGTTTATTTCTCTGTTTGGTTGTGGAGATCATCTCAAAGTTCTCTTTGTGAACTTGAATTATACCCATTTCTTGTATTACGTTGGCACCTAACAATGGGGTCAAATTTTGCTTGACAACTATAAATTTGACTGCATACTTCCGGTTGTTCTTTGGATTTACAACAGTCACGCGACATGTTCCTTCCGGTTTGAACTCCGTCTTGTTCCACAGCTGTAACACTCTCTTGGTGGGCCTTATCTCTGTGTTGTCAACATATCTTTTCAGCAAGACATTAACAGTGGCACCACAGTCAACATGGAACTTGATCTTGTTTGTGCCGATCATCATGTTACCGTAGATCTGTTTACTATCAGCACGGGCCGTGCAGACTTTGTTTACGGTTTCCGATTTCACGGTCACTGAGTAGCCATATTCCAAATCGCTTGAGTCCTCATCTGTTTCGTCTTCAACTTGATGTGTCTTCTCTTGTGGGCACTGCTTTGCAAAGTGGTTTTTCTTGCCACACGAGTTACATGTTTGGCCCCACGCTGGACAGTTGTCACGCCCGGTTCGGTGTTTGCGTCCACAATAACCGCATGGTTTTGTATCTGGCTTTTGTCGGCTGTCACCCACTTTCCGGTTTGGTGGCCTTGTTTTCGTGCTTTTCTGCTCTTGGCTCTTTCTTCTTGACTTTAGCTTGTGGATCTCTTCAGCTTTGTTCCCTTGATCCATGTTTCGGATTTGTTTTATGGAATCCTCATCACTTCTGACGATCTCAATACATTTCTGTAATGTAAGCTTCGATTACCACAGCAGGCGCTTTTGTGTGTCCCGTATTAGCGAGTCATGTAAATAAACACAAAAATTACAAGACTGTGCTAAAGTCCTGAGTTCCACGAGGTATTTATCAATACTCACTCCGTCCTTTTGGTCGCGGCTGTTGAATACGTATCTCTCATACATCTTGTTGGTTTCTCCGATCGCGTATGCATCGAATTCCTTGAGAATTTCATCTAGCTTCTCTCGGTTTTCTTCGGTCATATTGAAACTGTTAAAGGTCTTCACCGCTTCGGTCCCGATGGAGTATAGGAACAACACTATGCAATACTCCTCCATCTGCTGGCTGAGTTTCGTCACGATCGCGTAGTTCTTCCACTGTTGCTTGTACATTTAGACTTTCCAGTTCACAGCTTTGTTCTTCCCTGTCAAGTTCAGCCCGGTCGGCGCATTGGTGGTTGGTTTGGCTGATCTGGCGCTGTTCCCACGGCACTGGATCCTGATGGTTCACCCATCGTTCTGTTGACTCTATTCTGTCCTACTCGTTACTACTATTTCAAAGTTTCACTTAGGAATTAACCGCTTGCCACCATGTCACGTGCAGAGTATAACTATAGACGTGTGTTCAATACTAAGACGTTTAATGGAATGAATCAACTTCAATCAGTATTCAATTACATATAGCTGTGGTAGCATGGTGATCACATGTGGTCTATTATTAGAGGTGTCATAGTAGCCTAATCAAATATGTCAATCACGTAACAGTGTTCTCGATACCCGGTCTTATACTGTACATTTGTATATGGAGACATCTGCATGTTTGACTGGTTCTGTAATTTATGTTGAAACTCCAAACAGTTTGCTTCAACTTCAGAAGCCATGGCAACCATGTTGGCTCATGTTTTTGCTCCAATCTTGGTCCCAGAACTGTTTTGGCCTTAAGCTTAAAGTGCCCCTACGATCAAATTTTGACATATCAATTTTTTCTCATATTCGTAAAGTATAGTGGCTATATTATTACCAGTTCAAACCGTTTTTCGATACGACGACGGGAAGTCTTATTTTTTGGACTCCGAATCTTGAATTTTACGTCCGCCATTACGCGAACCCGTGCCTGTGGGCGAGGAACGCCTGGTCACTTTTTTAGCGTACGTGACGTCATACACTTAAGGTTATCATATACCTTCAGGGTACTGTTCCGGATAAAATTAAGTAGCGTCTCGAATATTCGTCGTATTTAGATAAATTATACCTCTTTTAAAGCTTATAAAATTGGCTACAACAATATACCTAAGGTTTGTAATTTTGATAAAGTGCGATTTTAAATAAACTTCTTTTCCGAACAAGCGAGTTGGTTTCCAAGAGCTCCAACTCCACGGCAATTTAACGAATTTAAGATCTGTTTGCTTTTCTGGACTCCCACAGACCTTGTTTACGAAACGGTGTCGGCGATTGTGGAATTGAGGTTAGAAAGATATGGTCTTCGTGAACTGCTAACGAATCTAACGCGAATCCAAGTATAGATGCGGGAATCGCTCTCAGCGCCTCTCTTTTAAAAATAAAAAAAAATCGCCGACACGGGTTTTTTAGCTGATATAAATTGCGAACAATCTGTGAAAATTTGAAGTAATTCGCACAAATTCGCGTCGAGTTGGAGCTTTTTTCAAACTATGTTTATAACGAAAATAGAAAGTCAAGAAAACGCTCTGAAATTAGCCGGCCGGCGAGACTGATTCTTTCAACCAGTGACTGGGAAATGTCACAGTCAAAACTTCCCACAACAACACGTGTGGCTACTTTTCCCATACAAACATTCACGCGAACTAACATATGTAGTAAGAAAGTGTACCATTTACCCGCTTTGAAAAGCAAACAAAACGTTTTGAATAGTTTGTGCATTGTACAGGACTGTAGCAATTTAACGAACAACAAAGCTGGCATTTCGCTACACGAATAATTCAAGCCTTTTATAGTTGAGTACCAAGAATACGGTTTGTAATTCTCTTCAAGCCTCATGCAAGGATGGTTTGTGTACGTTTTGAGGACAGAAGCTTCTCCATAATTGTTTGTATCACATGGAATAGCCGGTAAGACCACAGGCAGCCCAAGTTCTGTATCTGTACTGTGTGATCGTATCAGATATCGTGTAAAAATACTAGAAAAAAATGAAAACAATAAAATATTGAACTTTGAAGAACTTGTCTTGTGTTATCAAGTGTCCTTAAGTATCATATTTCAATTTTAGCGCTCTGGGACCTATTTTAGTACGTTTTCTAGCTCGCTCTTTTTCTTGTTTACTCTCTACTATATATATATTAGAAAGGCAGGAAACCGTTATTTCAATACGCTTACCTTATGCCTCGATTTCCCCCGAAAAGATGCCCCGCTTTTGGTCACGAGGTCTGAGGCCATACCGTCCTCGCATCGGTACATGGCAAAAATCTTGATTTGTCGTTTTTAAGCTGGGAATTTCTCCATTTTTATGAAAGGTTTTGTCAAAAGACTTCCAAATAATGCTTTCCCACCCAGAGATTGATAACCACCGGGAATTTTGGATCAATTGGAGCATCTTTTCGGGGGGAAATCGAGGCATAAGGTAAGCGTATTGAAATAACGGTTTCCTGCCTTTCTAATATATATATAGTAGAGAGTAAACAAGAAAAAGAGCGAGCTAGAAAACGTACTAAAATAGGTCCCAGAGCGCTAAAATTGAAATATGATACTTAAGGACACTTGATAACACAAGACAAGTTCTTCAAAGTTCAATATTTTATTGTTTTCATTTTTTTCTAGTATTTTTACACGATATCTGATACGATCACACAGTACAGATACAGAACTTGGGCTGCCTGTGGTAAGACCGTACTAGTATAGATTGACCGAAAAATAAGCGGCTACGTTTGCTGAGAACATACATGTAGTTTATCATACATAACTCATATTGCTGTTTCCTATAAACAGATAAACCTATCGATGTAGTATGCCTTTTAATTTACTGCTAATTTTATTTTCAAGACAATAAACCACAGAAGAAACCACCAATATTGTTTCATGAAGTACCTTGTTTCAGTTGTTTGTGTGTCAAACAGAAACGGGGGGCGCGAAGTTTGGTTCTGTGATATAGCCACTGTAAAAGCTGCAGATCAGTCAGGAGAGCGATTTAATTTTATAGCAATTACATTGTATTTTAGAATGTAGATTCGCCGGAAAATCTATTGCCGGGACACAGATATAAATTATCGATCTCTCATTTACGAACTAGCAATTATCCGGGTTTCACTATAAACACGAACAAACTTAGGACTTATAAACTGCTGATCATTACCTTAGTGATTTCTCCGCTGAATTCTCACTGTAGCCCGGATCCAGTAACAGCACAACCTGAAAGCCGAACCAGGGAAAATACCCTGGGGAAAAATTACCCCCAAAAGATAAGAAACCTCTGCTAGCTAGCACTACTTACTGGCAGGCCACTTCCCAAGCGATTTTAGCGACTATTCATTCGTCCAGCTCAGTTTCAACTCGGTCGCCAGCGGCTCTATTTCCCCCTAAATCATCAACATCCGGCAATAAATTTAAACAGTAAGACACATTACTATGTTCTGAAGAATCTGATGCAGATTTTAGGTCGTTATTTACTAAACGCAGTGTGAGTTTGTCGACAACATAAGAAGAAATGTATGGGTTCGAAGCAACTTGAGAACGATGCGTTAAGTGTATGACGTCACATACGCTAAAAAATGACTAGGCATTCCTCGCCCACGGGAACGGGTTCGAGTAATGGCGGACGTGATTTTGACCGTAAACTCTCTTTAAAATGTGTGGTCTAATTGGCTCCATTCAAATTTTTTTCACTGATTTGGATATTTCTGCCACTGTTTGTTCTTATGGAATACAAAAAAGTGGCAAAAGAAATGGTCAAATTTCGTCGTAGTGGCACTTTAATGCCCCACAATTCTGCCCATAGAAAACAGTGACACTGCTTGCTTGTTTGGCTATGAGATAAGTTTATTAAAATGCACGGAAAACAATCCGAGATACAAAACGTGAAACATCGGAAGATGCAAACAATAAACCTCTCTGTCACCAAACCGTGCTTGCCCATACTAAGATCCATACCTGGACCCCTAAACGTCCAGTGGACATTAAGCAGGCACTAAGCATATATATGTTGACAGTCCCTTATATGTAACTTCAAATTTATCAAGAAATGTTCTTCTTTTGTTCCTCCATCCACCAGCTACATTTTTTCAGGATAGTGGATGCTAGAGGACACAGAGGGCAAGTGGAAGCACATACAAAACTAACCGAAGACAGGGTTCACAGTTTAGCACTCATGCATTCACATGGCTTTGAGCAGTGTGAACGAGTAACTAGATTTTCACAAGGCTGCGGTGGCCAATCTTTAATTAAACTACAAGAGTAACTGCTGACCAGGCCAGAGGCAATGCAGACTCAGATAACATATACATCGTGCACGATCAAGCGATTGGGAAAAAAATAGAGCAGTTACAAGACCAGTTTGAAAATACTTACTATTAGCTTTGTCAATGCTAAGAAACATCAGGTATTACCAACATATGGCACATAATTATTCTACTTTAGAGCCAGAAAGCAACATGCATTTTCACATCTTTTGGACTTGAGGAGATGCGGCCATTGGTTTGTGCATCAAACTGAAGTCTTCAAACTGGATTTTTGCTTGAAAAGCCCTCTCTTTCAACAAGTTTTTCCAGGCCCAGAAACTCTCCCTTCCAACAAGAATTCTAGGCTGAGAAACCCAGCTCCCTTCCATCTGGAATTCCAGAAGTCCAGGATCTGATATAACCCCCCTTGCAACCAGAATTCCAGGCCCAGAAATCCCCCTCGCATCTAGAATTCCAAAATACTGCCAGGGGTAGGGGTATGGATATTTTCTGGAACTACCCAATATCAATGACAGCTACAGTACCGCCGGAAATTATAGGGACATTTACCGCGTCCGTACCTCGTGCAATGACCGCGGTTTTTCCTCGGTAAACCTCGGTCATTTTTGCGGCTGCCGCGGTCGTTTTGAAAACGCCGCAGTCATTCTTGGATGCGGCACTAACCGAGGTCGTAACCGAGGTTCGGGATACAGTGTACATGTGTCAACTTGAACAAGTGAGATTGTAGCGAACTAGTCAGTGCCGTGAAGTGCTTTATTTGAAAGTTAAACACACAAACAAAAAACGACAGTACATCGAACTGTTAGCTTTATGGGAATAACTGGCGAATTAGTCAGCGCCGTGGAGTGTTTTATTTGAAGTTAAACATACAAACACAAACAAAAAACGACAGCACATCGAACTGTGAGCTTTACGGGAATAAACTGTGACGAACTACAGTATTGTGCAAAAGTCATGCAAACGTATTTCGACGAATTTCGCTCTTTGTTTCGTACGAATGTCTTTCGGGCAACTTTTCGTTCGAAATTTCGACGAAGAATTTATGAGATACGCGAAAATTCGGATGCCAAGGCGAAATATCGCCAACCTGCGAGCGACATTTCGACGATATTTTATTTCGTTTATTGTCAAACGAAAATTCGGACCAGGTTATCGAAATATTGTGATCCGAAATTTCGGCAAGCGTACGTGTTCATTGCACAATTTTGTATTTTAACATTTCTTTCACCAGGATTAACGCGTGACAAATTCGAATTCATGACAAACAGTTTTACAAACGTACAGTAAGATCGTTTTGTAAATACACTGCGTGTCAAAAAGTCAAGATTCTTATATAACAAGAGCCCATCTGGGCTTTCACTCGGGCCACATGAGATTGAAGATGAAATACACTTTCATTTGAAATCCTCTTAGTAATAACCAAAGGGAAGAATTATTAGCAGTCTTTAGGAGTGGCCGGTAGCGCGGTGACTTTCATTCTCTGCTCCCCTAGTATATATATACATGTATGTAATTTAATATTTTTGTTTTCTCGTATGTAAATTAAAGTAGTTGATCTTTTATTGAAAACACTACTTATTCATGTGTGTATGTATGTTCAGACTACTATCGTGCAGCTAGCTAGAGTCTTGAGATATCTGTCAGCAACTCGCAGCTAGTTAATAAATTAGTACTGTTCAGACCTAGTAACTTAGTAGGTTTTACTTTTTGTTTTTCCCTCTTCTGGTTTGTTTCTATCTCTAAAGAGGGCATGAATGGGGTTAACTGACTACTGACAAACAGCCTTAAAAATAACTGACAACTGACAAATGACGATTTTTTTACTGACAACTGACAACCGAAAAATAACTGACAACTGACAAATTTGGTTTTTGTGGGTCAAACATTGTAAATTTTCTCTAGTAATGATTAACTAGGGCTAACTGACAACTGACAAATGGCCAACATTTTAACTGACAACTGACATGTAGACCCCCCCCCCCCCCATTCAGACCCTCTCTAAAAGATAGAAATTTGGTCTATAACTGCCCTTGGCGCAAGTGTTTCGTAATCGCAAATAATTGACCGCCAAAGTGCTCAATTGAAATTTCAACCAAAATATTAAAACTGTGCAAAAAACTGCTACTGACTGGTGTTTGGCGATCCTCGTTATCCATGATGGCTCAATTGACGTACAATACACCTGGTAGTTGTCATCGATGGGCTTTTAGCGCGCTAGATTCTATTCAAGCTACCTCGCTAGGTAGCCTGGAACTTCAAAGTATTCCACCGACCACTAGCTAGCTAATCACCAGAGCAGAAAAACTGTTCAGACTAAAGAAGCTCGCTACCTCCTGTGGTTAGCTAGCTAGATTTACTAGCCTGAACACGGCCACACGTTTACAATTTAGTCTGCAGGTCCGATAAAACTGCAGGTTCCAGTCGTAAACAGTCCGAGTTTGACCAAAGTGAAACGATCGAGTTGCTCGCGGTCCGTAGATATATATTTCTTCGTTTGCACTTTTGACATGATATAATTCTTCAAATGGCACCATTGTTTTATTTCTTATGTTTAATAATACAGTTCTCAGCTGTAAATAAAATAGAACATTCTATGGAAGATTTCTTGTCCTAAAGTTTGGAAACGTAACACATGCATTTGACGCTAGAAAGTTCAGTACTCGCAAGGTCAATTTACTAGTGGCAGTTTACTAGTTTGCACTATCGGCTGTTATGGAATGGAAACATACTTTCACAGCTTAATATGTATGTCGATTGGTCAGAAGGATATCTTGTTTAAATGCTACGGTCCTTTCGGCATCAGGAAATTTTTAAACGGGAGTTTTCGTACAGTATTTCAAGCTATGCTGTAGTGCGAGTTCAGTTACGCCACAAATGTCGGTGAAACTAATACCGTGTTCATTATTATCGGTTTTCTCTATGGGTTCTCATGTATTCAATAATTACTTCTGGAGCTTCATATTTATGTCGATTGGTCACAATGATTTCCTCTTTCAGTTTTTCCCTTTAGTTTGGACATTAGGGATATATCCTTGGAGATTTCGTACAGTTTAGCGACCGTTGTGTCGAAAGTAGAAACGTTCGTTTGTCATGAAAGTGCGTAAACAAACTGTCACAAGCGGTTTCATAGCAGCTCGATGTTTGACTCCCATATAGTCGATGATAACGTATATAGCTTCATATGTACGTCGATTTCTCACAAGGATTTCCTCTTTCAGTTTTCCTCTCTCTTTGCTGGCAGTTCATGCTTCTTGTTCGGGTAGTTGCCCCACTGAGCCGTAACCACAAAACGAGCACAGCATTTCAGTTGGCATACACTGCGTACATCTGCTTAACTAATTAGATTTGTAAAAATCTTAGCGGATCATGTAAATATTCCGCTTGGCTCAAATATGAGGGTTTCTGCCGTCAAAGTTCATTTTTTGTTTCAGTTTTCCCCATATTAGCAGACTTGTATAATGCCTCGAGCTCTCCGAATCCAGTAGAAAGACTCTGGTTATTCTGTCGTAAAACATGGACCTGACCCAAATTTAGGTTGTATTGCATCATTGCCCACGATGGAATAGATTTCTGACAATGACTATTTGAAATTGATATCTCCTTGTCTCGCCTAGTCTGAGCTTTGAATTTTCTTATCTGAGCGCGCCTGAGGAAATCTAACCTTTGTTTGCGTGACCAGCATAGTGCAATCTGATTGGTTCGAATTTGACCTTTAACGCATGCGCAGAAGCCGTCTGACACTGATTAAAAATAATAATAATAACCACTTGCATTTTCAGACTCGGCGCTGCCACAGGCAGCCCGAGTAATAAAAGTCCCCGTCAATCGTGAACTGTCAGCCAGACGCGTGTCTCATTTCTGACACAAATACCGCGGGGCGCAAATTATTTACATTTACGCGAACTGACTGGTGTTCCGATGCATTGAAGCTCTTTTAATTCAGAAGGAATTGCAATTTCCCAGTAGAAGTTTTCTGATAAGAGTAAAGAAGTTTTTGCACGTTTTCAATATGACAAACGTTGCTTCAAAACTCTGTTGATGTTCTGTAAAAAATCAGACTGACACATTCACGCCTGACTGATTGCACGTGGAAATTAAGAGTTGAGATTTTAATACCTAACGCAAGCATTTACAATGATTTCTGCCGAAACCTTTTAATACTAGTAACAAGACAAGGATCTGCCGTAAATGTGAAACTACACTGAAGCAAAAGTTTATTTGGTGTTATGCTTTGCGCTCAGCGAGTGAGTCAAGCATTGAAGCGGGCCACGCACCGCCGGTCTGGGAACTAAGCGAGCAGCCGTTGTTTTGTTTATTTTACGGCTCACAATATGGTCCGAATTTATTTGAAAACTTTATACAATGACTTTTACAAAGATCTTTGAGGCTGACGTGAAAATTTTCCTTCATTTTCGCCGTAAAGCCCCGAAAAGCCCCGAAAAGCCCCGAAATACGCCGTTTAGTGTGCCGACTTTGAAGAAGTTTGTTTTAGAGTGAGAAACAACGGCGCCGTTGAAGTCGTGAACCAGACGAAGAATAAAATGTTGATGTGTATTAGCGAGCGGAGTCCGAGAAGTTAAAGCTTCTTTTAATGGCGGTTTAGCGTGCCGACTTTGAAGAAGTTTGTTTTAGAGTGAGAAACAACGGCGCCGTTGAAGTCGTGAACCAGACGAAGAATAAAATGTTGATGTGTCTTAGCGAGGGAAGTCCGAGAAGATAAAGCTTTTTTTAATGGCGGTTTTAGCGTGCCGAGTTTGAAGAAGTTTGTTTCCAAACCACGGCGCCGTTGAAATCGTGAACCAGACGAAGAATAAAATGTTGATGTGTATTAATGATGTGTATAAATATTGAGAAGTTTTTAAACAGTGTCTGCCGAGTTTCAAGATACTTCTTTTAGAGTAATCAAAAGTGGTGCTACTTTTTTGTCGTTCTACTTCTCTAGAAGGAAAATATCACTTGTGAAATATCACTTCACCAAAAGTGAAATTTCACTTTCCAAAAGAATTTTCATTTCGGCTCTGAGCCGCGGCAAGCGCCTCGGTTGATGACCTCAATATGCAAACCGCGGCGTATGCCGCGGTCATTTCTGAATGACCTCGGCAGAAAACCGCGGCGCCGCGTCCAATGACCTAGGTTTTTCCGCGGTCGGATGTCCCTATAATTCCCGGCGGTACTGTACATGTAGATAATTGATAGAATGTGGCCATGCAAGTGATGAACAAACAGGAAAAGAAAAGATGAGGAATCATCAGAAACCATGCCCTGCATGAAACCATTATATAGATCTGCATGATTGAGATACCTAAAACTTTACAAAAAACAGTGTTTGCCAAGTTTAAGGACTACAGATAACATTATTTTGATCTGTACTTAAATCTGCAGATACAAAACCAAACTTTCTAACAGAGAAACTTAAAGGCACCATCAAAAAGTGAATCTGATGCTTACAAATGTACAGTCCCTGTCAAACGTTTTTCAACCGTATGCGGTACTGAATGTGGTTCGGTAAAACGAAGATTTGGTAACCACATGTGCTAATTTTCGTTCGGTGAACTCCATACGTTTTAACACCAAAAATTAATTCGTTTTACCGAAGGTGGTAGAGTCACCGAATTCGTTTTACCGAAAGTGGTAGAGTCACCGATTTTGTTTTACCGAAGGTGGTAGAGTCACCGATTTCGTTTACCGAAAGTGGTAGATTCACAGAATTCGCTTCAGCAAACATTGCAGGTCGAGACCGTGTACAAGTTGTTACTTAGTTCACTGCTTGCGACAAGTGATTTTTTCACGTCGTGAAAACTGTTTCTTAAAACAATATCTCGTTTTGCCTTTCTTTAAACAAAAAGCTCTGACTCCAAATTGTTACGAGTCGGCATCCTGGTGTGAACATCGAACATTTTTTGGTTTTGATCGTAATTTGTACCGAGAAAAGCAGAGAAACTCTAAGTGGCGAGGCCATTTCTCTCCTTCCTTATTTCTTTGATAACCTTACTGATAATATGTCCTTCAAAAAAATGGAACTAGTGTATTAAATATGGGAAGAATTAACATTTGTAAAACCAGGTAAAACTTGCACCACAAAATAACAAACTGCTGCTTGCTCATAATTAAGAATCCAGAGCAGTAAACTTTTAAGTGGGCCCCGCCGTTAAGCAATAAACAAAAATAATAATTTTAGCTTCTGGAGTTCCACATTTACGATGGATCCCTGCATTGTTAAAGGTTTTGACCGAAATCACTGCAAACATTTTGAGGATCTTGGACAGGCTTAGTAAAAAATCTCTAGATTTTACTACTGATACATTCACGCCTGACTGACTGCACGTGCAACGATTTGACAGACCTGTCAATCCGAGAACTGAGTTTTGCAGCCTACTCTTTCCAAACCCGTGCATGCCCCCCCCCCCCCCCAAACCGGGCCCATTTTGAAAAAAATTCGATCAAAATAATGCCCCACTACCAAGGCAGAAAAACTGTTCAAATGCCCCACCAGATTTTCATCCAGGCTGTTCAAGTGCCCCACCATCGCGGACAGGATCCCAAATAAGACTATTGTCTTATTTGACAAATAAATGAAATCATTGTTTTATTCAGAATCTCTGACTCAAGCAATTCACAGGAAACACCGACGGTGAAAACCACCTTCAACCGGTCAGGGATGAGAATAATCATTTCTACTGGCTCGATCGTTCTTGGTTTCAGTTATATACTTTATAATAAACGTATTAATGGTTTGAAATTGAATTTGTTAGCTTATGTTCTTGGTATATAAAGTATGCAACAGGCACCAATCGGCCCATCTTATTCTTTTACCGATATAATAATAAGTTTTTAACTCGCGCACTGTTGAGGGTCGCAGCAAACTCGACTTATCACAAATCTTGTCACACACTTAATATCACGCAGTCGGTCAAAGTTCATGAAGCAAAACGTTTATCGGTTTAAACATAAGCAATTTACCTCTGAAAGTGGCCTTCAAATTTGGCAGGTTTACTCTATCAAGCCTCTACAAATGCGCAATCATTGTCCTGAAATTCCTCGAAGACACGTATGTTCGCCATTTCGACGCGAGCGATGCATATTTGTAGACAGAAAGAATGTATTTTTTGAACACCGATCAAATGCCCCACCCCCACTGTTTGTCAAATGCCCGCCCCAATCTCATACCCAGACCCCATTTGTTTCTTACTGCACATGCTCTGGGTATGAGATTGATGCCCGCCCCCGAGGGCTTAGATACTCGTCAAATTCCACACCCTCGGGAGCAAGCCTCTGATCAAATGCCCGGGGGTGGCCCGGGGGGGGGGGGGGGGGGGGGGGGGGGGAGGGGGATGCATGGGTTTGGAATTGACTGATACATTACTTCAAGACTAATCCGCCGCTGTGAACAAGCTACATCATACACAATTTTGAAATGTATTCCCGCTTCTATAAAATCAAATCAAACAACGTAAATCTCAACTCGAATCCCAGCTAACTTGTTATCATAAACAGTGCGTCGCTTATCAGTACAAGAGATCGAGATGTTGAATATGTTTGCTTCTTTATAATTTTACTTTACTTCGATTCAATATAGTTTGAATAAATTTTACATATACGCAAGCTTGTTTTAATCGGCTATGACTTGCTTGTGCATACTAATTAGCGTGGGAATTGATTCTTCTCATTGGTCAACCTCTTCAAGCGTGACAAATTAGTACACAGTTTGGATCGGCCGGAGTCGCGGAATGTAATCTTCAGAGTTTTAAACACCCGCAAAAAGGTTTGATTTTTAATACTTTCTGATACAGCTGGAAAATGTGATCTCCCTACTCTGTTAAGAGAATTAAATGAAGGAAAACCAAACGCGTTCAGGTTAATTTTAAAGTGTAGCTTTTCAAAGCATCACTGACAAACGCAAACGGGCACTGACATGAAGATTTAATGGGCCATTCCATTTTATATGCACACCCCCCCCTATTGAGGGACTTGGATATCCTTGGGGGAGGGAGGGGGTAAAACTGACAAACATCCAGATGGGGATGAGTAAAATATCCAAAGGGGTAGATATCCACACCAGGGATATCCTGGATGGTAGCCAGGATATAATATCCAACAGCCCCACCCCTATTGAGGAACTTGGATATCCTTGGGGGGAGAGGGGAAAATCCTAGAGGGCTGGAAAGGCTATCCAAGGGGGTCTTGAGAAACAGCGACAAAAACAAAACAAAAAAACATCCAGAGGGGGTTGCCCAAAATTATATCCAAAGGGGTATAGAAGTGAATCCCTCAATAGGGGGGGTGTGCATATAAAATGGAATGGCCCAATGGAAATACAGGTAATCTGACTTTCAATTATTTCACCTCTTTTTTTTATTTAATCAGACGTCAATGAAATCAAATGGAAGCAGAAACTACATGTTCACTACAAACTTTGTGACTTTATAAACTTGAATTGCAAATGTTACGTAGCGCCACATTTACATAGACATGTACCTCGTTACATTGCTCGAGCTAGTTGAGATACCGAATTCATTTTACCAAAGGTGGTTGAGTCACCACTTTCGTTTTACTGAAAGTGGTAGAGCCACCGATTTCGTTTTACCAAAAGTGGTAGAGGCACCAATTTCGCTTCGCCACATTCATTTTACCGAAAGTGGTAAACACATGTGGCACATGTGCCACATTCTACCGTATGTGGTTCGTACGGTGTGAAAAACTTTTGACAGGGACTGTAACCTTGAACTGTTGAGTCCTAATATTGACCAGACTTAGCCAGTCACATTTCTGGATGCTGGGCTGATGGGAAATTATCTCTGAACAAGATATACATAATCTCTTTTTTTTGGCTTTGCCATAAACCCACCACACTGGTAATAAATAAAATAAAATCAACACCCAAAATCCCAAACTCACTTTAACAGAAGAAAGCCAAAATATATTGATGCCTGTGAATTTGGACATGTACCTATAGACATTATTACCCTTTCAACCCTGAGTCTTTGGAAGTGATTTTTAGCTATTTCTAGATCAAACAGAACCCTTCCCCCCTAAGTAAACTGTAGTCATCGTTACCATGGAATTTTCAACTGACCTATAATACTGGGGGCTCAAAGTTTTTAGACGGCCATTTTGAAAGCAGTCGTGGATTACTTGACGGAACTGGCGGAAGTTTGTTTGGAGGAATACAGAGAATTTCAGGCTTTTTAAAGCCTTTTTCACCATTAATTTTATAGAGTGCTGGAGGACATCATTAAAGACCCTGTGTCCGAGCCCATGGTGCTTTGCGCGCGCAAATCATTTCCGTAGGCTACGGAAATCAGAAAGATCGTTGTTGTTGTTATGTGACTCTCGAATCTTTCGAAATCCATCCCTAGTTTGGGCCATCGTGTAATTATTCATAGGTATATATGCTTAACTGACTTTCTTTTATCTTAACTTTTGAATATATTCTTTTTTAAATGAAACTTTAGTTCGAATATTTCTTCGAATCCCGGACTAGAGTGGCGAGTAGAGGAATTCCGGAGAAAGGACCGAGACAGCGAGGCGAAGCGACTCGACAAATAATCCTTCAGCAGTCCACATTTTACTTTCTCTAGATCTACAAGAGAACACTTGTAGTTCAAAAGGACTACTACGTGAGTTTCCCGGGGATTTGTTGCACTAATGGACCGGCGGGCTTCGTTGGAAATACAAAGCACAAAGCATGCAACCACTTCTGGCATCAAGATCATTCGTAATTATAATTTCGCATGGCTAAGCTCCACTGAGGTGTTACGACGTATCTGTATATGTTTTGCATTTTTATTAGCAGAGAAAGCAATGTCCTTAACATTTTTTTTAATCCTCAAGTAGATCCAGAAAGTCTTGCTACCAAAACTACGATCGCGGGTCAAAGTCCAATCTGCCGATTCGCTGTGAGTTTGACTCGAGTACGAGTCGACATTTCATTTTACACTCAAAATATATCATTCGCAAGGAAAGTAGAGATCTTCAAATACAGCTAAGCAATACTGGAAACATGAAAACAAGGTAGCAAGAGTATGTGTTTGCTTGTAGAGTTGTGAAAAGTCGCACTCGTGAACCTAATTAGAATCTAAAGACAACAACTGGCTTCCTGCCGAGTACTGTTACAATCATATTCAAAGCATCCGGAGAAAATTCGTGGGCTCGATTGGGTTTCTAATCCGGTAGAAATTATGAAATTCGTTATCCAAAGTATATGGGTACTTCTTTTATGAAACTTATAAACAATCGAGAGCATTTTAGTTCGCCTGAAAGCTGGCCTTTAATTTATGCGGCCGTTGATAAACAAACTAATCATAACATTGGCGCAAAGCACCATGGGCTCGGACACAGGGTCTTTAAGTCTGATGAGAGCTTCGATCAGCACTTTCTCAAAGAACCGAGTTTGTGCCAGTTTAGATAGATAGATAGATAGATGGTTTATTAGTAATAACTGTTGCAGCTGGAAAGCTGAATTGCGTAAGACTTTACATTAAATTTGAAAATACTGATAATTAAAATTAATTCTATAAACTAATTGAGATTTTGAGACGCGATACCGAATTATATTGCCGGCCAGTTGGGAGAAAATATATTCCGTATTGGGCGGAGTCGCGCAGCGACGAAGCCCAATACGAAGAATATATTTTCTTCCAACGCCGGCAATATAATTCGGTATCGCGTCTCAAAATCGCAATTAGTTTTGTATCGCGATTCAACAGTTAAGTCGGGAATTGTTAAAAGAAAGAAGAGAATGAAGCACCAAACTTATTCTGATCGTAATTTCAATTCTCAAAAGGCGCCTAGTATATCTATGGCAACGGTTTCACGGCTTGAGTGGCGAAAACTTTCGCGACGTGTTTTGAAATCTCTTCAAAAATTATGAAAATTGTACTTTTAGCGAATAAGAGTGTTAGATTTCTGACGGAAACTACAATGCCAACCTTACCTTTAGGATTGAATGATGCTTATCTTGTAATTTACAGTGTTTTGAAGGTGAAATTGTAGAAATCTTGCTGTTGAACAAACGACTTTTGACCTTGACCTGGAACCCATGTAACTGCAAGGGCTCGCGCAAGAGCCAATCAGAGGCTGGTATTCTAAGACGCAATACCATGTTATATTGGCGTCTCAAAAGTAAACAAAGTGATCAGTGAATCGTGATACTAATCAATGTTGCTACTGATATAAAATCTAGTTGCTAATTATAATCTAATTAATATTACTATAAAATATAAAACTAAAACTCTTCAGTCTGTTGGACTTGATAATTAAAGTTCTAATCAATATTGCTACTGATAGTTGCTAGATATAATCTTACTATATGTAGAACTGTGTCTCGATAATTAAGGTTCTAATCAATATTGCTATATATTCTGGTTATTGTTATATTCTAATTACTATTACTATTACTATATATGAAACTGTTTTTCAGTCTGTTGGTCCTACATATGGGCACATTGAAACTCTGCTTACTTCTAAGATTAGCATTACATGTGTTTGGTTTAGGCAGTAAGTTGTGTAACTTATGGTTCACATTGGAGCTGATCTCGTTGAATAGATTGGTTGTTAGGGCATTTCTGTGATCGTAGAGTGGAGTTAGGTTACTGGCTGCTAAAACTTCAGGATAGGTGGTGAATGGGTAAATGATTCTTAAAGCACACTTCTGCAGTCTTTCTAAATCCTCTGACAAATACTGCGGGAGCCCGTTGTGGAATACGGGACAGGCGTATTCGGTTATTGGGCATATGCATGTAACATAGAATGTCAAGAGTTCCTTTGTTAACACGTTTGCTCTTTTAAGTTGCTTCAAGAAGTACATGTACAGTCGGGTAGACACCTTCCGTATGATTTCCGAGATATGAACGTTCCATTTTAGATTATCTGAAATGTTCAGGCCAAGTAGTTTGGAGTTGGAAACTACTTCAATAGGTTTCTCATCCACAACAACAGGGGCGAAGTTGGGGGCACTCTTAGCAAATGATATTCGTAGCTCTTTGTATTTTGCTTGATTTAATTGAAACTTATTCTGGTGCGACTTTGTGGCCAGTTCTGATACAGCATTCTGGATGTTACTTATTTCGTTCTTATGGACAGGTTCAGCGATAGTCGTGTCATTTACATATTTCCATAAGTTGGTATTGGTGACTCCTATATCGTCGATCATAAGTACAAAGAGCCACGGCCCTAGCTTGGTTCCCTGTGGGACGCCTGCAGGGATGTCTTTCCATTCTGATTTACAATCACGCTCTAGTTTGACTCTCTGCTTTCGGCACTTTAAGAAATCAATAATCCAACGCACGATTCCATGTGGGAGGTCCAACGTCCCTAGTTTACTAGCCAATATAGCGTGGTTGATTAGATCGAAAGCTTTCCTATAATCAAAGAGAACAACTCTTACAGTTGCGCCATTCCCGTCTGTGTGTTTGGTCCATGTGTGTATCATACTGATTAGTGCATGCGTCGTAGATGACTTAGGGCCGCATCCAAATTGGTTAGAACCGATTTTCTTCAGCATGGCTGGCTTAACGTGTTCTTCGACGACAAACTCTTCGGCGATCTTGGATAGTATTGGTGTGAGAGAAATGGGGCGTAAGTGTTTGTTGACATCTTTTACTGGGTTTTGCTTCGGGACGGGAACTATATCTGCCTCTTTCCAAGATGGTGGTAGACGGCCCTTGCGGTATGAGCTGTTTAAATTGTCCATGACAGGTACCATTAGAATATCCGCATTCTCCTTTAGTAGCCAAGCTGGAATGCCATCTGGGCCCTGCGCCTTGGTGGGGTTTAGCGCTGATAATTTTCTATAGACAGAGTGGGAGGAAACCACTAGCTGTGGAGATAGAGGAGCGTCCGCTCGGTCGAGTTTCATCGGTAGTATGAAGGCTTCATTGATAATATTAGCCAAGTCCTGCTTATTAGTAGCGCCGTCTATATGCTGGAGGGATTTCGTGAAATCATCCGGTCCTTGGGAGGCTGATGATATGCCGCTTAGTTTCTTTACTTCCTTCCACCACACCGATGGTTTGCATTCTTTCAGATGGGCAACCTTCGCTTCGTAGTACTTCCCTCGGCAGTTGAAGTGATGAGAAAGGAAGAAACCTTGTTCATATCAGGTACATGTACAAGATTTGTACCTTGTTGCTGATTGGTTCTCTATTTCATGTGACATGATTCAACCAATCATGCACGGTGCTGATAGATCACGTGAAATAGAGAACCAATCGGCAACATGGTACAAACGAACATGGAAGTGAGATTCTCAACTGCCACCACCAGAGGTTTTTCCTTTCTCATCGCTTCGCTTCTCGCTGGGAACCATCCAGGGTAGAATTGTAGCTGATCGGGAGGGTAAGCATGTAAGACAGTGCCAGAAAAAAAATTAACCACTGTTATTTCTTAAGGTTACTGGATACCTTCAAAAGTGATTTCCGCAAAAATGCGTTTACGCGGGCGCTCGGCGAACAAAATATGGGAACCTATATATCAATGGAAAGGTTGATAACTGAAGAATACCAGTAAAAAGTTATTTTATACAGAATTACTCTAGATTTAAAACTACAGTCACTTTAACCCGATGTCGAAGATGTTTATAAACGCGAATTAACAGCGCCGGGTTTTTATACTTACGAAGTAATTACACTTGTGTCAAGTTAAGCGGTCATTGATCTCCAAAAGAGTGTGTGCGATTTTTGATATCTATTTTCTATGCGAAATTATTGCAGTTTAAAGTCGAGTCATCGATTATTTTTGCCAAGCCATCACGCTTGGACCGATATCTTTAAAACTAAAAACAAATCGGAAAAAAGCACACACGCTTTTGGAGATTAGTTATCGTAGAATCACTGGACGAAATGTCAAAAAATTTCGGTAAATTCTTATATGCAATCAATTCACTTGAAGACTGCAGAAACTTGAAAGATTGTAGCCGAGAAATCGGCATTAGAAGTTCAGCAACTGATTCACACCTACTTAGAGCGGCTTTCCGGACTCGACACCCATTCTCCAATCAGAAGCGACCTCCTGGAGTCTCCCAAAATTATGCGGGAAAAACTAAAGGTAGAGTTTCAATATGTAAATATAATTACAAGCCATAGTTCTCCTTGTAGTCTCTTGTTTTAATATCTGGGTTCCAGAGGATATTGTAATCTAGGAATTAGAGAAATATATATATTTGCCGAGATGAATATTGTATGTTGATTTCCGATCAAAGGTATGTGCCGTATCTATAGCCGGCTTGTTTGACTTGGGAAAAAAAATGACAAAAAGGTGAACCGTCAGACTTTACGTTTCCATCTTAGCTTTCTTGGAAATAAATATTCTCTCGGCTGGTTCCTATCAATTCTTCTTTATGTTCAGATGTGGATCACTCGGCACGCAAGTGAAAATACGAACCCTTGTCGGGTTTTGCGAGAACTTCAATTTGGCTCGAAGTCGTATGCGTTGTTTAGCCTTGTTTTGCTTTTTGTTTTTCTTTGTTTTCCAAGCTAAGGGTATCCTGCTTGCTTTTTGGAAGACATAAGGCCAACAACCGATGGAATTACGGAATCGTGTGTGGAAAAACGTTTCTCAATAAACGTAAACATTGGTATATGAAATGAATTCATGCGCTATCCTCACACTTTCGATACGGGCGAGTGAGCACTTGTCATGTGTTAATTGATCTGCTGTCAATCAAACAGAACCTTTCACTTCCGGTTAAAAACTTCCTTTTGGTATTTCTCCGTCAATATTAATTTTTTTTGAACGGAGTTTTTACTATATCAAACACTGGTACTAAAACTACATTTCTGTGCTGAAAAAAATTCACCCTCTTTTTCGTTTTGAAGGTATCCAGTAACCTTAAGTTTAACAGTGATAAAAAGGAGTTCCTACTTGATTCAGTGAATATTATGGTTTATTTGTATAAATGATTAAGATTGGAAATGCTGCGGCTTTTAAACTTGTGCATTTATGTATCAGTCAATTCCAAACCTGTGCATCCCCCTCGGGCCACCCCCGGGCATTTGATCAGAGGCTTGCTCCTGAGGGTGGGGAATTTGACGAGTATCTAAGCCCTCAGGGGCGGGCATTTGACAAACAGTGGGGGTGGGGGGTGGGGCATTTGATCGGTGTTCAAAAAATACATTCTTTTTGTCTACAAATTTGCATCGCTCGCATCGAAATGGTAAACGTACGTGTCTATGAGGAATTCCAGGATAATGATTGCGCATTTGTAGAGGCTTGATAGAGTAAACCTGCCAAATTTGAAGGCCACTTTCAGAGGTAAATTGCTTATGTTTAAACCTATAAACATTTTGCTTCATGAACTTTGACCGACTGCGTGATATTAAGTGTCTGACAAGATTTGTGATAAGTTGAATTTGCTGCGACCCTTGACAGCGTGAGAGTTAAAAACTTAATTATTATATCGGTAAAAGATGGGCCGATTGGTGCCTGTTGCATACTTTATATACCAAGAACATAAGCTAACATATTCAATTTCAAACCATTAATACATTTATTATAAAGTATATAACTGAAACCAAGAACGATCGGGCCGGTAGAAATGATTGTTCTCATCCCTGACCGGTTGAAGGTGGTTTTCACCGTCGGTGTTTCCTGTGAATTGCTTGAGTCAGAGATTCTGAATAAAACAATGATTTCATTTATTTGTCAATAGTCTCTGCCTTGTAAAATTTTCTGATACGGTACCGATGGTGGGGCATTTGAACAGCCTGGATGAAAAACTGGTGGGGCATTTGAACAGTTTTTCTGCCTTGGTAGTGGGGCATTTGATCGATTTTTTTTCAACATGTTCAAATGCCCGGGGGTGGCATGCACGGGTTTGGAATTGACTGATACATTAGCAACACACCATGCGGATAACCACGTGTTCAACACAGTTACTTCAATCATGCAAAAAGTTAGCCAATATCCTCCAAAATTAACGACGCTCTTCGTATTGTGACGAAAATCCGTCAAAACCATCCGCAAAGTTCGAAAATATAGGAATATTTAGCAGGCAATTAAACGTATTTGTGTCGGCATGAACTTACCATGTTTCCTTGTTGGAGAACTTTTTCAGCACACATTTGGCAAGATCGAAGCCCAGTCTGTCGGCAATCAAGCGGGACAACTCGGGATGAGAGCTACCACCGAAGACCTTGATGTTTGGCATCCTTTCTGCGACGAATTTAAGCTCCAAATCTAGTGTGACAATGTCTAACTTCAAAGAATCTTCCTTTCCCAGTGTCATCAGGTTGGCGGCAAATTCGACTCGCCAAATATGGATATGTCACGTTGGATGGTGGCAAAGATTTACGAGAGGGGTTGGTGTATGGTAAGAATTGTTCGCAAGGTAATACGTAAGCATGATTTTTTCCTCATTTGGCCGTTTGCTTTGCCCAAATCTGCGTACACGACATTCATTTTCTCTTGTGTTCCTTTGTAGAATTTTTTTTGCAAAGTTAAGCCAGCGTGCAGGATTTTATTCTGTAAACAACCCCACCACCACCCCCAAGAAGTAAAATGGGCCTCCTGGTCCCAGGGAGTCCCTAACCGATAGTAGAATATTGGAAGATTAGTTTTGATGCGTGTGGGTTGCCTGTGGTTTCTTTACCGCGCGAGAGTGGTTGTCAATTTATCGTAGTCTGTTTGTTTTTATCCCAAAATTGTTCATTCGCAGCCTAGAATTCGGACAATAAAGTCATCTGGCTGTGAAATGAACCAGCTAAAATGTGTACCTTATTTATTATTCTGTAGTTTGCATTAGTTTTAAGACACCGGATAATGTTTTGAGCGAGATTTAAGCGTTTGAGTTCACCGATACCTGTTCGCTGATTTTCGCTGCCGATCGCCTTGCTATAAACACAGGCTTCCCAGACTCGACCTATATTTCCCGCCTTTTGGGTTACCTGTGGTATGTTTCATAAGCGATCTCGGAAGAGTTTAAATAATTGCTCCTTGTGAATTCTCTTTTCCGATTCCTACGAAATAAATCTTCAATAATAAAAGATTGATACTTAATGAAGTTGTGTGAGTGGTTTTTTGGCGATTTGGGGCCTTCTAAAGCAGTTTATTAGGATTCGTAATTTTGACCGTTGGCCGTGCTAACGGAGAAAACTGAAAGAGGAAATCCTCCACTGTTCCACTGTTCCACTGTGCCTAGTGTTCCACTGTGACTAGTGTTCCACTGTGACTAGTGTTCCACTGTGCCTAGTGTTCCACTGTTCCACTGTTCCACTGTTCCACTGTGCGGCCTAGTGTTCCACTGTGCCGCCTAGTGTTCCACTGTTCCACTGTGACTAGTGCTCCACTGTACCTAGTGTTCCACTGTTCCACTGTGCCTTAAGTGTTCCACTGTGCCTAGTGTTCCACTGTTCCACTGTGCCTTAAGTGTTCCACTGTTCCACTGTGCCTTAAGTGTTCCACTGTGCCTAGTGTTCCACTGTTCCACTGTGCCTAGTGTTCCACTGTGCCTAGTGTTCCACTGTTCCACTGTGACTAGTGTTCCACTGTTCCACTGTGCCGGCCTAGTGTTCCACTGTTCCACTGTGCCTAGTGTTCCACTGTGCCTAGTGTTCTCGGTAGGAATGGTTATATAACACGGTTTAATATACAATTATATAACACGGTTTAATATATAACAAAATGGTGATTTCGGTACACGGAACACAAGCCAAGAAAGTTAACTTTCTTAGAGCCACGGGCCAACGGTCAAAATTACGAATCCTAATAAACTGCTTTAGAAGGCCCCAAATCGCCAAAAAACCACTCACACAACTTCATTAAGTATCAATCTTTTATTATTGAAGATTTATTTCGTAGGAATCGGAAAAGAGAATTCACAAGGAGCAATTATTTAAACTCTTCCGAGATCGCTTATGAAACATACCACAGGTAACCCAAAAGGCGGGAAATATAGGTCGAGTCTGGGAAGCCTGTGGTCTGCGTGAGTATTTGGTCGCAGTCCTGAAGCAGTTATCTGTCATGTATTCTGACCGGCGTTGACAAAACCTTGAATGGAACGGACAAAGTACGAAACGGCTTACAAAGCAGATGAGTATTTCGAAACTTGTATTTCAACAAATGAATCATGTAAAATACATTTTAATTGCCTAGATTTCCTTTTGCATATCAGTTGAGTCAAATCTCTCTAAGCGACCACTCTCGTAAGCGGCCAGCTCTACTTACGACCACCCTCACGAAACCCCGTTTAATGACTTTTCAATTTAAACTCTGTATTGAAGAAGCTGTCGTAAGCGATCACGGTTCCAGTAGTTACGGCCACATTTTTATTTCCCGAGGGTCGTCGCTTACGAGAGCTACAACTGTATAAGAAGCAAACAGCACGGCGATTGCCGGGTGCGAGGGGCAAATCTAACCTTAAGCCTTTTTCGTATATTTCTCAGTTGTAAGAGAAGTATAGCCTCCTTACTGTACTGTACAGCCTTATAAGGGACAGAAAAAAGGAGCTAATAACATTGATAATTACAGATAACACTAATTCCTTGATCACAAACTCTAAGTGCGTTTCAGTATTATCCACTTCGTTGAATGACACTGATATTGAAAAATCACAATCAAAATAGATGAACAGTTTGTATTAAGGTGACTATACGAGAATATTTTTTCTTACGATTTTCTCATTACCTCGTGAATCCCTCATGAATCGCTGGTGAGGATTTTGAATAAACCTGGATAAAAAATATTGTCAAGTGCCATAAAATTCCGAAAATAAGCCCCCCCCCCCGAATATAAGCTCCCCGAAAATAAGCCCCCTGAATTTTAAAGGCAGAAACCCTCCCAAAAATAAGCCCCCCGAATTTTAAGGATGGACCTACGGTAACCAGTACGTGTTTAATTTTTTTGTTACCATTTTGTGATTTCAGTTTTCGTTATATCGCTAGCCATGCAGTTGTTGCTGAACTTTCTTACGGCGCAAAGTTATTATATCAGCTACATTGACAACTCCATGCTGTAATCATGTTGGAATAAAGCTTGCTGCTGAACTTTATTACCGTGCAAAGTTATTATATCAGCTACATTGACAACTCTATGCTGTAATCATGTTGTAATAAAGCTTGTTGCTGAACTTTATTACCGTGCAAAGTTATTATATCAGCTACATTGACAACTCCATGCTGTAATCATGGACTGCGACCAAATAATCACGCAGACTTGGCATTGATGGCGGTAAAAACCCACCACAGTTTTACAGCCACGTGTAGGCCTGAGCGGATTGTGCTAGCATAATTTTTGGCATAATTGGAGCAAACGAGCATAATTTTTCAAAGGAGCACTGCTCGAGCATAATTACCAGATTGTAGCATAATTTGAAGCATTAAAGCCAAAAGCAATGCTATTATTGCTTTTATAGTGCCTTTCCTAATTATCAGCTGGTATATTTTGCTTAGATTCTAATTTTTTCCAAAGCAAATACCTGAATTTCACTTAATGAGTGTGCGTTAAACGTGAAAAAAGCGAAAAATAGGTCACCTAATAAAATGTTGTGTGAACAACTAAAAATGCCGCGCATCAACTAATGCCGGCCGTCTTCGAAAAACGGTTTTTGTGAGCATAATTGTGTAATTTACGAGCATAATTTTTGAACTTTGGCATAATTTGGGCATAATTCGACAAAATTTGGAGCAGTGCTAGCGGCATAATATGCCACTTTTAGGAGCACAATCCGCTCAGGCCTAGCCACGTGTCACTTATTTTGTTTCATTGACCAAAAGACTTCTTGATGGGACCTTGACAACAATTGTGACATAACGTCAGCCTATGATCGACAGCCCGTCAATATATCATTCATATCAAACGTTTTATTTTGCAATAGACATCAGCTTTTTTTTTTAAACTCGGTATTTTAAAATATACTAGCCGTTTCATTCTTTTTTTTACCTCCGAAATCTGGTCCAACTACTTACTTACATCTGACTTTCGAAATTCTCCACAGAAATATTTTTTTAAGGGAGGATTTTCCTTAAAAAATAAAATTTGGTCCATTCCGATCCATTCCGATCCATTCCGATCTATTCCGATCCATTCCGATCTATTCCGATCCATTCCGATCTATTCCGGTCCATTCCGTTCCGTTCCGATCCATTCCGTTCCGATCCGATCCATTCCGTTCCGTTCCGTTCCGTTCCAGGTTTTGTCAACGCCGACCTCATAGCTACAAATATACACAAGGTATGCAGCTTCGAGCCGCTTTTCATCGATGTCACCTCACTCGCCGCCGAAATTCGACAAGAAATTCAAATCGATTTCGCCTCTGCTTTCGGCACACAAATCCAGACATGTGTAAGCACTTCTCATCCACGTTTCAGGCCAAACGACGTGAAAACGGCCTGGAAAATAAATCCCGAATTCAAAATATATCCATCGCTATGTGATCTGCAGATTGATCGGTCCACAAATCAGCGGTAGACATCGCAGGCGGTGCTTTCAAGATGCGTAGGCATGGCAACTGCATCTTGAAAGCACCGCATAAATGCAGCAAGTGATAAATATCACGTACAAATCATGCTATTTTTGTTTATAATGACCTAAGAAATATACTGAAAAAGACAATCACATGTTCTCATGAGTAGAGTTTGTTTACTTTGAGTTTGAGCTCGTGCGTGGGCATGGCAACTGCATCTTGAAAGCACCGCCTGCGATGTCTACCGCTGATTTTCGGATGAGAAAGTACAATTTTTGGATCAAATAGCGAAAATCAGCGAACAGGTATCGGTGAACTCAAACGCTTAAATCTCGCTCAAAACATTATCCGGTGTCTTAAAACTAATGCAGACTACAGAATAATAAATAAGCTACACATTTAGCTGGTTCATTTTACAGCCAGATAGCTTTATTGTCCGAATTTTGTGCTGCGAATTAACAATTTTGGGATAAAAACAAACAGACTACGATAAATTCACAACCACTCTCGCGCGGCAAAGAAACCACAGGCAACCCACACGCATCAAAACTAACGTTTCGATCCAATCTTCCGCACAGGGAGTCCCTAACCGATAGTAGAATATTTCCTGGTAAAATTTAATGGGGCACGAGGAACTTGATTAAATGAGGGTCAGGCGGAGGTCGCAGTCCTGGTACCCCGGTTCCAGAGGGGCTTGCTGCTAAAAGAGTCGCGAAGCGACGAGAGTCGAGGAGGAAGCGTCGAGTGGAGTGAACTTTCTCAACGATACACATTCAGTACGAAAAATTACTCTCTCTTAATCGTGAAACTTCTCAAAACCTCTGGCACCCAGGGTACAGTCCTGGTGGCAACAGTGATGATTCGATAAGTGCATGTGGCCCTCTAGGTGTTTTTGTTTACGTTTGGCGTGAACAATAAGGCCATTTGTATATGGTAAAACCAGGGCCCATGTGCAAATATATATTATATATATTTGGACCAAGCTGTAGTTTGCCAAGTTATCGTAGCTTAAATAAATAAAAAAATGAGTCAGACACACGAACAATGTTTTGCATTGCGTAACCGTAGCCTTAGTGTTTCTGAGGCAGAAACCTTCTGATAATTCTCTAAATTTACAGTATTTTATTCTTCTATCAAATTATATGAGTAAGAATAAGAACAACAACACTTTTATTTGCTCTAAAGATGAGGGTCCACAATAGGGTCCTCAGATCCCGCTTTCCCACCTCATTTTTTCTCTTAATCCCACCATCCCACCCTTCTTTAGACTTCTTTACGTTGAAATCCCGATCCCACCCTTATTTTTTTAACTACAATTTTTTTTCTGCGTTAATTATTACAATAATGATAACATGAAATACCCACCTTCATTAAAATCCGGATAGCTGCCAAGTAAACAGACTAAACACGATTTGATGATGTTTCTGACCCTTGGACGAACACGCAAAGTCGCACAAACGGTACGCGACATGCTGTTGACATATGGAAGACGAAGATTGTTCGTTTTGAAGAGTTAATCTGCATTAAACACACGGTCACGTGGAAATTATAATCCCGTATCCCGCTTCCCGCCCCCTCAAAAACATGAAATCCCGCTTCCCGCTCGTACCTGAAATCCCGCGTCCCACTCCTGTTTTTAGCTCGCATCCCGAATCCCACCCTCGAAATAAGCCCGATCCCGCCATCCCGCCAAACCTATTGTGGACCCTCAAAGATTAGTTCTAATTAAAGTAATGCACCAGTCATTTGAAAATCCCCACCCGGGGTATAGCGGAGGCATTCACCCAACATTCAAAAGCTTTCTGTAACTAGACCTTAAAAGGGCGTCCCACCCAGTGCTTAGCACGCTCACATAGCATAGCGGCCATAAATTCAGAGTTTTATGGTAGTGGTTTTAATCTTCTCTACATCTCTGCCACCTTCCAGCTATCGTCAAAAAAATCATACTAGGTTGAACCTTTTCTATTGCTCTTCCTATTGAGCCTCTTATTTAAGTGTTTTTAATAAATTATTTGGTCATGCAAATTTTAGTTTTATTTCAGGTGGCCGTAGTTCTCTGATGGATGCCAAAGGAAACAATTGTCCATTTGTGTCCACGATTTCCACCTACAACATGGAGAAGCTATTCTGACCATTACTCTTTATATGTAAAGATATATTAGCGCTTAATTCGAGTATCTACTATCTTTGAGCCGATTTGGGTTTTTGGACACCGTGGCTGGCTTACGTACGGTGGCTGGTTAGGGCCATATGATATTTAACTTTTTTTAATAACCTGAAAAAGTTACTTTTCTTTGGCGGTAATGTTTTTTTTTCTTCAATCAAATGAAAAGTACATATTTTTAAAATACATGAATTAGTTTTTTTCTCATAACTCGAGATCTCGACTTATAACTGTATATCTCGACTTATAACTCGAGATCTCGACTTATAACTGTATATCTCGACTTATAACTCGAGATCTCGACTTATAACTGTATATCTCGACTTATAACACGAGATCTCGACTTATAACTGTATATCTCGACTTATAACTCGAGATATCGACTTATAACTGTATATCTCGACTTATAACTCGAGATATCGACTTATAACTGTATATCTCGACTTATAACTCGAGATCTCGACTTATAACTCGAGATCTCGACTTATAACTGTATATCTCGACTTATAACTCGAGATCTCGACTTATAACTGTATATCTCGACTTATAACTGTATATCTCGACTTATAACTCGAGATCTCGACTTATAACTTTATATCTCGACTTATAACTCGAGATCTCGACTTATAACTGTATATCTCGACTTATAACTGTATATCTCGACTTATAACTGTATATCTCGACTTATAACTCGAGATCTCGACTTATAACTCGAGATATCGACTTATAACTGTATATCTCGACTTATAACTCGAGATCTCGACTTATAACTAAAACTAGAGATCTCCACTTTCGGGGTCAGCGGTAAGCTGTGCACATCGGAGCGGTAGGTACTTCATATATGATATATATTGTGTACTGAATATATATCTAAATTCTCCTGTATTCTACTGTATTCTCCTGTATTCTCCTCGTATATGATATATATTGTGTACCGAATATATATATTCTCCTTCATTCTACTGCGTTCCCCTGTATTCTACTGTGTTCCCCTGTATTCCCCTGTGTTCTCTTGTATTCAACTGCGCTACCCGGCCTGTATTCTACTGTGTTCTCCTGTATTCTACTGCATTCCCCTGAATTGTACTGTGTTCCCTTGTATTCTAATGTACATGTTTACCTGGCAGTATTCTACTGTGTTCCCTTGTATTGTACTGTGTTCCCCTGGTATCTACTGTGTACCCTGTATTTTACTGTGTTCCACTGCATTCTACTGTGTTCCCCTGTATCCTAATGTGTTCCCCTGTATTTTACTGTGTTCCCCTGTATTCTAGTAGTGTGTTCCCCTATGTTGTACTAGTGTGTTCCCTAGCTGTATTCTACTGTGTTCCCCCGTATTCTGACTGTGTTCCCTAGCTGTATTCTACTGTACGTGTTCCCCACGAGTGCACAAAAAGCAGAACTTTAATAACGATCTTAATAAGAACTAGAGCATTAACAAGGATTTAAGGCAAAAAAATAAATGCCAGAGGACCGATATTCACATGGCTGGGCAATCATTTACTTATTACAGCCAATGAAATTGAGACAGCAGAGTGGTGAAGGGGTAATACGTGATCCGAGAATCAGCCAAAATTTGGTCATGATTCGTTAAAACTGCCCAATTTTTTTGCCATGATTCGTGAATTAGCCTTAACGGGGCTTGCGATCCATGAAAACAGGATAAAATGAAAACTGTGATCCGTGATTTTAAGAAAATGTGACCAGTGATTTGTGATGGATTACCCCCTTGACCCTGTTGAGAGAACTAAAGTTTTTGATGGTTCTACAGGCGGATCCAGGATTTTTGAAGGGGCTGGCTGTTTAGATTTTTTGTTCGGGAACATGCATTGCCTCTGGAAAATGCTGCAATTTGGCCGGCTAGCCACCCAATCCACCCCTCCTAAATCCGCCCATGTTCTAATCAATATATAGGGTGTAATAACAATTAACTTACATAGTGCACAAATTTATATATTCAGGGCTCGCGTTTCACTTAAAGATTTGGGGGAACGCGTCTCCCCTATTCCTAAAAACGGGATTTTTTTAAGAGGGGAGACTTGACTCCCCCGCCTGTAAGGGGAGATTTTCAAAGATTTTCGAAACGCAAGCCCTGTTAATATTCATTTATCAAAAGTTCAAATAGACGTATACGAAGTGATAATGCATATATTTTACAGACGTATGGAAAACTGAAAACACGATTGCACGCTTCCCAGCACAGCTACATCCCTCAAATTTCGATATGTTAATCTATTACCTGACATCTTAAGTTTGTATCTGAAGAATATTCCAGAAATTCGATTTTACGTATTTTATTTGGCATCGGATTCCCATACAAACACTATTTCGCGCCATGTTTGCACCCTTTCAAAATGTCGGAATTTACCGCGAACTTTGTTACTCTGCGTTCAGCTTTGATGAATACTTTCATTCATTCAAATGGTGCTCTTCTAATATTAGATGCTGATTAGATGGGTATATGATGGCCTTAATACATGTCTTAGATTCTAATCAATTGCTACTATATTCGCTCGACAGCATGTCACTTTCAATTTGAAACTATTAGTTCTAGTATATAACTAAATCTATTTAATGAAGTTCGGTAATGAGAGGGGTATTTACGACTTCTTTTTTAAAGGCAACTAGAGACTTCATTTCGCGCACTTTGGTTGGAAGCTTGTCCCACAGCTTAGCCCCATAAAATAACAAAAGCTTGTCTTCATAAATTCGGTTTTTGGTTGGGGCAAGCACAATTTCGAGGTAGATTCTCTCTTAAAAATTGTAGTGGGCCGAGTCTCCAACTGTATAAAATAGTTCAGTAAGCTAATTGGTGCACTGAAACCGTTTCAGTTTGAATTTTGTCAGAAGTCCATGATTTTGTGCATTAGAACTGCTTTGCGCTTGGCTTTACTTTTCCGTCAAGTCGTTCCCAATCTGAAATATCAAGTACTAATTTGGAGCTCGTTTTATATTCAGTACTTAGGATCAGCCTATAGCCGCCCTATTTTCGAACTTTTGTAGTTTACCGGAGAGGATATTAGCGAACATGTACACACTTAACCTGTTCAAAAGGCACTACCTTATAAACCATGCTTTTCACTGTGCACCTTAGGGTATGTGTAATAAATTCACCCTCTTCTTTCCGAACTAAAATGCTAAACGAGTATTCGTCACATTCGTGTGATTTTAATATACATAATACACTAAAACTCGTACCGAGATACCATCGTTGTTTCCGTGTCGCATTTTTTTGTCTCGTGCACCGTACACCGAAGGTACACTGGGTTCAACTCCCCACCTACATGGCAGTTTTTTTGTTATTTAATTTAAACTGTAGGGGGCTGGAAAGTATTTCGTTACTTGTTTACGAGGTTGCTGTGGGACGGAAATTTTCAAGCTTACCTTGGAATAGAATAATTGTCACCCAAACGGACCCTTTGCACGTGACGTCATAGCCTCCATGTTGGTGTACAGTTAACAATAGATTCTTCGTTAGCTTCTTTTGTTCTGTACACCAACATGGCCGCCATGCCCTTTGTTATTTGAATCTCTGGGGATTGATCGAGTGCAAACCATCTATTGTTCGTAGGACTCCATGGTCTAGTGGAGTGTCCTGAACCCCCTATCAGGGTAATTGTTCTTTTTTTCATTTGCAAATTTTGTCTAAGTCTTATTTTTATTTTATTTTTAAATCTTTAAAATTCTCAGGCTTGTTGTTCTAGGTATAGGTTAGATAATGAACGCGAGTGGTTTATGGCATTTAGAATGTCTTGCATTGGCGGCTGTATTTCAGGCTAGTTATGTTCGTTTCTCTTGGAAAAAGAAAAGTTTTAGTTGATTTTGCCAGAAAAAGCTGAGAAAAACAACGCTATTTTAGGGCTTGTGGCTTCGCGGCGTGGCCTTCTGCGGAGAAAATAATTTGCCAGTTTTCTCCACGGAATGAAATCAAAGGTAAAAAACTAAATAGTTATCAAGAAATAAGAAGGTTTTCTAGAACATATATTTAACAAATAAAGAAGCCTTATATAGCCATGTTTTATACTATCATAAAACACGATGGGCATTTGAGAAAATGAGAGAAATGTTAAAGCACAAGCCGAAGGCGCGTGCTTTCAAAATTTCTAGAGTGTTCTCAAATGACCAGAGTGTTTTATGATAGTGTAAAACATGGATTTAAGGCTTCTTTATCTGTTTTATAATATAGATTTACGCGCGCGATGAAAGGAAACCGCCAGTTGAAAACTATATAACACGGCTAACCATGTTATATACTCTGATAAAACATGGCTTCTTAGCCAATCAGAGCGCGCGTACTATCGTATCTATATTATAAAGTATAATATAATTCTACATTTATATAGCGCCTTAATCCTAAACGTCCAAAGGCTGGAAAACAGGCAAGTTAATTTACAAAAACTATAAATCTGACGATCTAAGCAATAACTAAACTAATAAAAACTTTCCTTAAATAAATATGCTTTTAACTTAGCTTTGAAGACTCCCACCGAGGGGCATAACTTAATAGTAAGTGGCAACAAATTCCACAGTTTTGGCGCAATAACGGAATAAGCTCTTTCTCCATAGCTCTTTAAATTGACTGTAGGAACCTTCAGAAGGAACTTATTGGCAGACCTAAGATTACGAGGAGGAGTATAGTACTCTACCATATTACGAATGTAGGTAGGAACCAGATTATTTAGAGCTTTAAATGTAAAAAGTAATACGTTATAAGTTATTCGTTTTTCTACGGGTAGCCAGTGGAGATGCTGAAGAACAGGTCAAATATGATCATACTTTCCACCACCAACAATAGGTAAGTACTTCTAATAAGTACTTCTTAATTCGAGCAATATTTCTAATATGGAAAAAGGCACGTTTTAATGACATAGAGTTATCAAATAAAAAGCCCAGATTTCTAGCATGAGCTGATATTGTGACACGCTTGGGGAACGCAGTAGAATACAGGGGAACACAGGGGAATACAGGAGAACACAGGGGAACACAGTAGAACGCAGAGGAACGCAGTACAATACAGGGGAATGCTGTAGAACACAGAGGAACACAGTAGAATACAGGGGAACGCAGTAGAATGAAGGAGAATATATATATTCGGTACACAATATATATCATAGCCTCCTCCGCAGGCAACTCCCGTAAAACTGCGGACTTCTTATTTTTTCTCTGCCCCACCCCCTCCCCCTCCCCTGAACCTTCCACAGGAAGCCCGCTCAGATGATCCTTCCACCACAGGAATCCCGGTGATTCAAATTTCTTGTTTCTTATTATTTAGGAGTTGCCTGCGGAGGAGGCTATATATATCATATACGAGGAGAATACAGGAGAATACAGTGGAATTTAGATATATATTCAGTACACAATATATATCATATATGAAGTACCTACCGCTTCGATGCAGCTTACCGCTGACCCCGAAAGTGGAGATCTCTAGTTTTAGTTATAAGTCGAGATCTCGAGTTATAAGTCGAGATATACAGTTATAAGTCGAGATCTCGAGTTATAAGTCGAGATATACAGTTATAAGTCGAGATCTCGAGTTATAACTCGAGATATACAGTTATAAGTCGAGATCTCGAGTTATAAGTCGATATCTCGAGTTATAAGTCGAGATATACAGTTATAAGTCGAGATCTCGAGTTATAAGTCGATATCTCGAGTTATAAGTCGAGATATACAGTTATAAGTCGAGATCTCGAGTTATAAGTCGAGATCTCGAGTTATAACTCGAGATATACAGTTATAAGTCGAGATCTCGAGTTATAAGTCGAGATATACAGTTATAAGTCGAGATCTCGAGTTATAAGTCGAGATATACAGTTATAAGTCGAGATCTCGAGTTATAAGTCGAGATATACAGTTATAAGTCGAGATCTCGAGTTATAAGTCGAGATATACAGTTATAAGTCGAGATCTCGAGTTATGAGAAAAAAACTAATTCATGTATTTTAAAAATATGTACTTTTCATTTGATTGAAGAAAAAAAATATTACCGCCAAAGAAAAGTAACTTTTTCAGGTTATTAAAAAAAGTTAAATATCATATGGCCCTAACCAGCCACCGTACTTACGTGACCACAATTTGCAACAAAACTCCACTTGAAGAACAGTTTCCTAAAATAATTTTCAGGGCTTTGGCGTTTAACTTGTGGAAACAGGTCTCTCTCTGGTTTCGAAGGGCGGAATTCGGTTGGTGAGACGGCCCCAAAACTTCTAATGCGCCGACGTGCGCTAACAACTCCAGTACAACCACTCTAGAAGCGAGCTATGCAAACAAAATTTGACAGAGCTGTCATAATGATTGTCAGGTTGTTAGACTCCTTATGCAAATATAGGTCAGAATTGAACTTCATGCCGCGCTGTTTCGTACAATCCGCAGAAAAGTCTCCTTCGTCATGCGGAAATGTCGTTTCCAGTATACCTCCATTCCATTGTGGTTTAACAAGGCTTCAAACCACATTTGTGGTCTCGGGATTGACCAAAACCGTATTCCCGCCTGTCCCATAAACCGTTTATAATGCCGGCAAAACAGACAGGAGCATTTGTCTTCTATTTTGAATACTCCTGATCATGAAAAATCGAACACGGCGTCTCATAGAAATTATCCGTCGAGTCAGCTTGCTTGATGTCGACGCAGAGTAAAGAAAAGAAGCAAGAAAAGGAACAAATTCATCTTAAGCTGGCTATCCATGATTTTTCTTTTGACAACAAACCCACTGCTCTCGACTGATTGCCCCTGACACATGAAGTGACAATAATTAATTAACACACATGTGCTTCACCCCTGTTCACTCAAGCGCGAGGCTAAATAAACACGGCTAATTGCATGCTAGATACGTATGCCTAGCGCAAGTGTGACCACGGCGAGTAAATCTACAAGGTGTTCAAGTGTTGATTGAATCAGTCATCTAATTATGCGTGTCGCCATAACAACCCGACACGAAGGCAAATTGCCCTATATCATTATGACGTCACGGCATGTTTATGACGGGGACATAATCAATGAACAATAGAATTTTGAACTAACTCTGCTCTGCTGAGGAAAATTTAACTTCGAATTGTCTGGTTTCCAGCATAACTTTAACTATGACAGCCTTCGACGGCCTTTTCGCAGTACTGACTAACTTGAGTTGAAATTAATCTTAGTTTGGAAAACTTGCCGGAGATGCTGGAAAGAAATGACTGAGTTCTATATCCCTGAAGCGCTCAGGCAGACTAAGCTGCCAGGACCGTTTCCGTTGGATGAACCAACTGGGGATATAGAACTAGTTTGAAATAAATCTTATTTTGGCGGTAAACTTGCCGGAGATGCTAGAAGGAAATGACTGAGTTCTATATCCCTGAAGCGCTCAGGCAGACTAAGCTGCCAGGACTTCCCGCTAGATGAACCAACTGGGGATATAGAACTAGTTTGAAATAAATCTTATTTTGGCGGTAAACTTGCCGGAGATGCTAGATAGAAATGACTGAGTTCTATATCCCTGAAGCGCCCAGGAAGACTAAGCTGCCAGGACTTCCCGCTGGATGAACCAACTGAGGATATAGAACTAGTTTGAAATAAATCTTATTTTGGCGGTAAACTTGCCGGAGATGCTAGTCTGCTAGATAGAAATGACTGAGTTCTATATCTCTGAAGCGCTCAGGCAGACTAAGCTGCCAGGACTTCCCGCTGGATGAACCAACTGGGTATATAGAACTATAGCTTGAAATAAGTCTTACTGGATTCTCTCCTTTCTAGTGTAAATATAAGCATAATAACTCAGTAATAGTTAGCCTGCTTGCCGGCTTGCCTCGCCCCATTTTGCCCGCGTGCCACAGGTGACCCAATCCGAAAAGAAACGACCGAAAAAAATACAGGACAGCCGGCAAGCAGGCTAAGTAATAGTTAGGTTTAAAAAAAATGGTGTTTCGGTTCCCACTGTCACGTTTCTCTGTCTTGTTTAGCTTTGGCGGCATTTTTAGTAGGCTGTCCAACTCCGGTCTATTATGTTCGTCGCTTGAACCCTGAGTTAGGTGTACCGAAGTGTTCTTGAGTCGAAATCTGTAGCTTGAGGCTTGTTTATTTCGTCTCGCAGGATCAATGTTTCCTCGTGGCTGCTTCAATTAAAACCTTGCAGTTAGCTGATTCTGTGTAAGCAATCATAAGACTTGGTTTGGCGGGAATTTCCTACCATGTAGATTTACGCCACTTTTTAGCACTACCACCTTCGCAAAGTCACTAACGTTCAATCCAAGGCATAAATCCAAATTGTTTACTCCTAATAGCGCAGCTGATGCGGAGAAGCAATACTGGTTTAGCCGTTGTGTAATCCACATAGAGTCGATTACTGCGAAACCCACCATTTTTCTCATCGACTAGTGTTTCGCAAAATCCTTCGGTTTCTCATATATATTTTGCTCCCAAGATTTATCTATACTCCTGTCCATGCTATAGAAATACTAATAACGACGGTCAGTTTGAAGTAAAATACTCTGCGCACAGCTTCAACATTCATCCTGGCTGTGAACACGGACTTGAATGGCAGACTAAATCAGAAATAAAACAATGCATATACTAAATTGCTACCGGAATCAACATTTAACTTCCCTACATCCCTGACATTAGCCAGGACTAGCTTTAACTCACCTAACTGTCATAATCGCTTAAAAGGTAAATAAAACAAAACCGCAAAATGTTATTCGATTTCTAAACTGTGACGTCACTTCATAGCAACCAGACCTCACGCTGAGGCAGACTGCACCGTTTGCAACGCGTGTGCTGATTGGCTGGAAGTACTTAATCGCATTAAATCAAAGGAAATTTGATACGCTTTTGAGAGTTACTTACTTTCTCTAATTAAAAGCTTTACCCACATTACCAAAATTTCAGTCTGCTCATTATATTAATTAAAGAACTATAAAGGGAATTGTTGGAAGCCTTTAATTTCTCGAACCAAAACCTCGGCCGTGAGAGGTTTCTTGTTTGTTTACCTTGAGAGTTGAATATTGCTTGGGTCATCATAAATTATTCTGTGCTGGCGAGCGACAGTGTTGCTCTCACAGTTCAGGAGTTCAGATGTCTTCAGATGTCTTCAGACTTCGATAGAGGATAGTAACCCATAACTACTCAACCACAGTATATATATTTGCTAGTAAATCGCTATATTTCGCTATAAATCAGCTATTCAGTATACCTGTATAACGTACACAGAGAGATCGTACGAGATCGGTAAACCAGCCAAAAACACGGTTAAAATTATTTTAGTGTTGGCCTACCGATCACGGTGTTTGCGCTGGTATGTATTATGACCGAGAGTAAAATGAAATGTGTCATAAAACCTACGAGACACGTTTGTAAAATCGAGGTTGCTTCCCCCTCGGTCCCGGTCCAGTCGGTTACGGGTCCCGGTCCGTTCCGGCGAGCGTACCTGCTTCCACATCGAGTCCTCAAAACGGTTGTTTAACAGTTGGTTAAACCAAAACTGTGGCCTTGGCTTGTCGACCAGTGGGCTGATTCAGTTGAATTCGCTGATTAATCCAGTGCCGTAATACGCCGGGTGTAATATTAAAAGTCTGCGTATTCTACGGCGCATCAAAACAAGTAGACGGTTCACTTGAGTTCGAACACGCTCTTGTGATTGGTTTATGAACTGAGGCGAAAAAAACGATCGTATGCGATTCATGATGATAGCGAAAGCAAATCACGACTGAACAAGCTCGCACTTTTGTTGTTTTCATCAAATGAGCGAATGAGCGGGAAGTATAATTGACATATTTTTTCATCGTATTTCACATGTGTGTTTAATGTGAACGCTTGCTAATTGTAAGTAACTCCCTATTAGTGCTAGTCGTGAGTGAGTCGAACCATTTGTTCGCTTTGTAATCTTAATGAGATAGGTGACGAATTTCAATACTTCATGAAGTGTAATAATAGCAAATTGGTAAATCTTAGAGATAATTTCATTAGTAATGTACTAGATACAAACAGTGCCTTCAATAGTTCCCTACCTCACTCCCCAAGTTACCTGTGTGTAGTTTCATCGTCATTTAGTGTTATTGATATCGAGTGTGATAATATACAATTGTGTTGTATGTTTTTTTTTTCATGTTTTCTTTCTTTTTTCGTTATTAGTTTGACCCATATTATACTGTCTGTAAAAATATATTTCGGGATACCAGACTCGATTAGTTTTTTCTTCTAAACTACTATCTAAGCTACTATACACGACTTTCATAATGGCCGCCTCCTAATTTGCATAACTTGGAAGACCAATCTGTAGAGGAAAACTACTCCTACCACATGAAAGATCACATTAAAACTAGTAATTGTTTTGAGTTTTAGAGCAATGTGGAGAATTGCTGTTGAGCTATAAGCATTTCTAATGCAGAAAAACATGAAAGCGAGTCTTGTAAGGCTTCCGTTGTTTTTCTCATACAAATCTCTCTAATTTCAACTGGCTGTAACTTCATTGTTTTTTAAGCTACAGCACACAACTTTCACAAGTTCACTAATGTCGACATGCTCTTTCACATGGCAATGTTCATATTTTCTATACATATAGATAAACTACCGAAACGGGAAATCACATATGTAAATTAGGAGGCGGCCATTATGAAAGTCGTGTATCCCAATACTCTAACTATGGCAATTACATTTATTACACTTCATGTAACTACAAGACAGAGTAGGAATAAAGACTTGTTGTTGTTGTAGTTTTAGTCAGCGAGATCTGTTCCTATACTGTTTAGCAATGAAGGATAATTCAATTATGACGAGGATAGCAAAATATTGTTATGACTTTACTAATTTTTTTAATGATTGCATTAGTAAGGGATTGTAAGTTTATTATGTTGTTGTTGCTATCTTTGTATCAAAATGTACCACTGGTATGGTGGTATCTTTGAATGAATAAATAAATTCTTATCTTGGCTGATGACAGCGAATGAAAACACACTCAGTACCGCGTATGTACTAATTTCACGCAGACTGTTTAGAATATCGATACCTTCCGAAATTGAGGAAGAAATAAAATAAACACCCGGCCTTGCCGATACCAATTCTCAGGAATTCTGATGCTATAGATCGATGCCATGTGGTTATCGCAAACACAAGCACAAACGGCTACATGACATACAGGAGAGACTCGACAGGAGATCGTCGCATCAGCCCCATTTCCCGCTTAAACAATGACTAGAGTTCCAAATTGAAAAGTCTACAAAGTATTATATCCAGGGTGGAAACGAAATGTTACAAACATTAAATTGTCCAAGAACCAAACATTTAATATACATAGTCATTTGAGCAGGAGTTATCTATATCGATCTGAAATAATTTTATTTTTTATATTTATAATTATGATTTATATTATATGACCGGCAGTCCTTCCCGGTGCAAATATAGCGTTGGTCGATCTTAGTACTTTTACGCACACGACTATAGCCTAAGGGGTTACTCGCTGTAGCTGGGCCAAACACCACAAATACACAGTCGGAGACCTGGATAACAGGCTGAGCATTTCCAGCAGAGCGCAGCATACTTCTCAGTTCTTGTCGAATGTCATTGCTGCATGGAAATGACAAGTCGGGTGTTAGGATTGTCACGACAGGATTACCACCTTCCTTCGTTTCTTCGGCGTGTTTGCACGTAAACTCCTTTAAACGGTGCGTGAGTTGTGGTGCACAGACCGACTCGCTTTACAGTCTTCTTGAGTGCACAACCAAAGATCTCCGTTCTTGACTACGAAACAACGTAACGATCGTCGCGATTGCTGGTGCGGACTGAAAACACACCCGCAAATACTTCGACGGCAGGAGAAGAGTGCTTCTTTTGCTTCTTGGAAGCTGGTTCGAAAGTACCACCTAGCGGAAAGCCACAAGTTACAAACTTCGGTGGCTTCGACCTATTAAAGTACATTTGGTGGCTGTTACCTACGGTGGCCCATAAGTGCACACCGAATTCCAATCTATACACCGAATTCGAATTGCTCGCACCGAATTCCAATGACTCACACCGAATTCCAATGACTCACACCGAATTCCAATGACTCACACCGAATTCGAATTGCTCACACCGAATTCCAATTGCTCACACCGAATTCCAATTGCTCACACCGAATTCCAATGACTCACACCGAATTCCAATTGCTCACACCGAATTCCAATAACTCACACCAAATTCAAATTCGACCTGGCCTTCCTTATGGAGTCTGGAGCCTGGGCCCGAGAACGACTGGCCTTCCCGGATTTTCATAGCTAGTTGCCTGCGCTGCGATCCTATAAAACATGGCGGATGATACAGTGTTGATATGCGAATTTTGTCATGAAAAAGTCAACTTGGATGACCATTTCTGCACTAGTTGTGGAAGAAAACTCAACTCTGAGGAAATTGCCCTTAAATTTTACTTTAAGGAGGGATACGAGTACGATATCATTCTTGAATTCTTATCCAAGTACCATGACACACAAATGAGTCTGAGAACACTGAAGAACAGATTGAAAGTGCTTGGCCTTTGCCGACGGTCAGTACATTTTGATGAAGGGGAGATTAGGATGAGGATACAACAGGAGTTAGACGGACCTGGGTGTATGGCGGGTTATAGAAGTTTGTGGCACACTTTGCGCCGTGATGGTTACATTGTACCAAGACACGTAATTGAAAGATATCTTAGAGAAATGGATCCTGAAGGCTGTGACTTAAGAAGCAAACGTCGATTGAAGAGGAGGGTGTACGTCAATCAAGGTCCAAACTACTGCTGGCACATGAATGGCTACGACAAGTTGAAGCCATATGGCTTCCCAATTCACGGTTGTATTGACGGGTTTAGCCGGAAAATGCTATGGTTAAGGCTCTCAAGAACGAACAATAATCCTGTGGTAGTAGCGAAGTGGTACTTGGAAACAGTGAAAGAACTTGGAGGTTGTCCCAGAAAGGTAAGAACTGACTGTGGAACTGAGAATGGTCTAGTAGCAGCTGCACAGTGCTATTTTAGGGATGATAATGAAGCCCATATATATGGAACCTCTCCACATAACCAACGTATAGAGGGATGGTGGGCATATTTAAAGCGAAGTAGGACAACCTGGTGGATAAACTTCTTCAAAGACTTGATGGAGCAAAGTGTTTTCACTCCCGGAAATGATCTTCAAATGGAGTGTTTACAAAAACGTAGTTTCCACATCTTGTACAAAACATGACTTCACCGAAAGCAAACACGAAGTCAAATGCGCGGGAAGAGCGAGCATGCAGTGGTGTCCCAAGACTACTTGCGTTCGTTTCTTGGGCCCAGGCTCCAGACTCCATAAGGAAAGCCAGGTCGAATTTGAATTTGGTGTGAGTTATTGGAATTCGGTGTGAGCAATTTGAATTCGGTGTGAGTCATTGGAATTCGGTGTGAGCAATTGGAATTCGGTGTGAGTCATTGGAATTCGGTGTGAGCAATTGGAATTCGGTGTGAGCAATTCGAATTCGGTGTGAGTCATTGGAATTCGGTGTGAGCAATTCGAATTCGGTGTGAGTCATTGGAATTCGGTGTGAGCAATTCGAATTCGGTGTGAGTCATTGGAATTCGGTGTGAGCAATTCGAATTCGGTGTATAGTTTGGAATTCGGTGTGCACTTATGGGCCACCGTAGTTACCGCTATTCTACGTTCTACAAAATGCATTTGATAGCCTCCCACGACCGTGATCCTTAGCGTTTAAACAATAGATTGTTTCGATATGACGTCAAAACTGCTCAAGCATGTTAAGGCATGGTTTGAACATGAAAACGAGGCTACAGCTATTTTCTTGAATAGAGTCACTTGAATTTGCTCAAATCCTAGAACAATGGTGGTTATAACTAATCTCAGCGTATTTAATCGTCCTAATATAAAATTTTGGTTAAATGTCTATCACGTGACCAACCACGTGATCACAAAAAGTTTAAAATTAAACTAAAAACGGGGTGGTGCATTCTATATTTTAAGTAACGATTTTGTATTTATCTGATTACACTTGTGGTTGACTTTAAAGATCTGTCCGGAATGGTTGACCCTGATAGACTGTTAAAGCGAAAATATAGAAAACAGGTCACGTGACCATTTTTCGCCATTTATATCGTCTTCAGTGATAAAAAGTCAACCATTCCGGACACAGTCTCATTTCCCATAACAAGCTTAACATTTCGAATCGAAAATCTGAAACAAAACAATAACTTCCGCCACCCCATTTAGATTTCTTTGTTTTATCAGCCTTAAGGTCACGTGACCTTAAAAACACCAAAATACCGATCCTTAAATGTTAAGACCCACGATTACCGTATTATTCGAAAGTTATAGGTATTCCATAAGTAAATGACAAAGATAGCGAATTTTGAATGTTTTATCAGAACGGGTTCAAAAACCATGCCTTAACATGCTTGAGCATGGCTGAACGTTGATTTGAAGGACCTATGTCCAAGCCGATATTTGAGATGCTTTTGTTACGTTCTGTTAGAAAATGTTCCTTCGCATTAGGAATATTATTGTTATGTGTGACCGTTGGTATGTGGCTCGCAAGTGCTTTTATATTCAACCCTGTTAGCTGGCATGTTAATGTGGACAGCATTTCGCCTGTTGTAGCGCCTGATTTAAAGAACATACGAGGACAAGAATTACTGATTGTGATTTTGGTTACGTCTGCACCTTCGAACTTTCAGGCTCGTATGACGATACGTCAAACTTGGGGTTACGAAGACTCGAGTATCACAAGAGTTTCTCGTTTTCAAGTAATATTCATGCTAGGGACCAGCAACAAGGCAGACACAGAAGCACAGATACGACAAGAGGCTTCGAGATATGGGGATCTTCTAGTCGGCAGTTTTGAGGATTCTTATGGTAATTTACCACTCAAATCAGTCAGTTCTCTGCGGTGGGCATTAGGGATTAGGAGTCGGTACGTTGTAAAAACTGATGACGATATGTACATTTGCACTCCAAGACTCGTAAAATGGCTCGAAGACTTCAAGCTTCCGCGACTTTATGCCGGAAGAGTACGACATAACGCTCAGGTCATCCGCTTCCGTTTCCATCGGTATTCTGTTTCATACAGCAATTTCCCAGAGTCTTTCTATCCTCCTTACTGCTATGGTGGCTTTTACGTGTTGTCACACAATGCTCTTACACAAATCCTCAACGCAAGTAACCTTTACCACCCATTCGCAGCTGAGGATGCCTACATTGGTGTTTTAGCACGGAAAATTGGGCTGAAACCAATAGATTTATCACGCAAAATATTCCTTGTAAAGTCAAATTATTGGAAACAGATTGATGTGGACTGCTTGGCGGATGACGCATGGAATAACGCCATAGCCATAGGAGATAATTTAAAACCACATTCACTGGAATATGTGCATCGTAAAGTTGCGGTTGAAGTTAAATCATTTCAGGAAGGCAGAGCGCTTTGTGGAAAGTCAACTGGTCACGAATATACCGTTTTTCTGATGTTTGGTTTAATAACTGTTGTCTTTACAATAATACGATTCTGTAAAAAGAAACATGTGCGTCGCGTGTATAATTGATATGAACGACTTGGTTTCCTGCGAATGAAAACAGCACATTTAAGTGCCACGGTAATGCGCACGCGTAACATGTGATTGTTGATAATGTCAAAGACAATGGAAAATAACGCTGTTATGTCATGTCACGTCAAAACTCAACTGATCTGGAATTTTCGCTAGCACGAAATCTAGAGTTTATAGTTTTGTGATTTGCATCTGAGTTGAGAAGTTCAGGATTTAGAATCGTATAAACTCCCCACAGGACCAAGACATAAGTGCTTCGAAGATCTGCACGTATTGGATTCGGGATAATAGTTTAGGAACCACTCGACAATGCCGACTGACATAAACAAACAACAACTTCTGTGGGAATTATAATATTCCATTCTACTGCAGTTTCGCGAATACGGGGAAACTAATGTTCTGGCTTCATAGCTTTGGGGCTTTGTGATTTTTAGGATAGTTGTTGTACAATTATAAGAGCACTTCCACTACAACATTGGGGAAGAAAAGAGTTCGATTTTGCTAAATAGCGAGCTCGAACTGTACCGAGCGAAGGCCGTGTTGACACTGCAATAAATACACGCGAACATTCAGCGTCTTACAAGCAGAGTAAATGTCTCCCCTACATTCTTACTGTCTCCAAGTTTCCTAGGCCGTCCATTGTCCCCCTCTCAATGCTTTGGATGAAACTACCAGGAGACAGAAGTTTTACAACAGGCTCAGGATATTTCAACTGCCGCTCTTGTTTGAGGTACGTTTCGTAGGTTTTATGACACATTTCATTTTACTCTCGGTCATAATACATACCAGCGCAAACACCGTGATCGGTAGGCCAACACTAAAATAATTTTAACCGTGTTTTTGGCTGGTTTACCGATCTCGTACGATCTCTCTGTGTACGTTATACAGGTATACTGAATAGCTGATTTATAGCGAAATATAGCGATTTACTAGCAAATATATATACTGTGGTTGAGTAGTTATGGGTTACTATCCTCTATCGAAGTCTGAAGACATCTGAACTCCTGAACTGTGAGAGCAACACTGTCGCTCGCCAGCACAGAATAATTTATGATGACCTAAGCAATATTCAACTCTCAAGGTAAACAAACAAGAAACCTCTCACGGCCGAGGTTTTGGTTCGAGAAATTAAAGGCTTCCAACAATTCCCTTTATAGTTCTTTAATATAATGAGCAGACTGAAATTTTGGGAATGTGGGTAAAGCTTTTAATTAGAGATAACCAACAGGCATTTCAGTTAATAGTCTTTAATCCAATAACTACCAAGATGGACTCGTCCTAATGGCAAGAACAGCAGATAAAGTTACATAGAGGCACACAAATTGACATAGCTAGCTCCATCACAGGATGGACAGGATACAACTTATAATATGGTACAAATATAAACATACATTTGAGACAATCATCTATTAGTACTCGGAACCTGCAGTATAACAGAACAGCAGACTAAATTGTAAACGTATGTTACATGAACAAGAGCCCATCTGGGCTTTCACTCGGGCCACATGAGATTGAAGATGAAATACACTTTCATTTGAAATCCTTTTAGTAATAACCGAAGGAAAGAATTATTAGCTGAATTTAGCAGTCATTAGGAGTGGCCGGTAGCGCGTGACATGCATTCTCTGCTCCCCTAGTATATATATGTAATTTAATATTTTTGTTTTTCTCGTGTATGTAAATTAAAGAATTGACCTCTACTTATTCATGTACCGCATGCTTACAATTTAGTCTGCTGTTCTCCAGGTTCAGAGTACTATGCGCTGGTATGTATTATGACCGAGAGTAAAATGAAATGTGGCATAAAACCTACGAAACGTACCTCAAACAAGAATACCGTCCGATGGCAAAATCTATCAGCGCCACGAGGTCAACAAATCGACAAAGAAATGCAGATATAAACACGCAATGATTTCAACCTCACCGTACCTTAATTCATGACCTGACAAGACACTCTTCAGTTTCACTTTCACTCTCAGCTTTGCTCTTGAGTTGAAGTTGAGTTCGGCTTTGTTAAAGACTTCTTATTCAGTTGTATGGTATTGTGCAGTATATTTGAGTATACCAATCCACAGAGATTCAAATAACAAAGCCGTGGCGAAAGAGAAGCTTAAACGAGAAATATTTTGTCCTCCTAGAAAAACACAACATCTTGCCATTTCTATCGAAGAAGCCTTGGTTTCAGCAGCAAAGCAACACGCTAAATTCCAATTCGATATGTGTGGATTAGCTGGATCATGGCTTTGAGTCCTTCAGGTCCGGCGTCGTGTCGTATATAAAATCACTGGCCATCTGGGTAAAAAACGCGGTCCTTCGGCTCCGACAAAAATGAGAGCGCCAGTTGAAATATCCTGAGCCTGTTGGAAGGCTTTCGCACGGTGAAGTTAAATAAAACATTATTTAAACTGGCTTACATTTGAGAGATGGGACTCCAAGTTAGAGAGAAAGTTGCTCGCGGGTCCTCCGCCATCTTGCTTTACTGTATTAAATTATGTAAATAAATTAACGCGGAGAGTGTTACGTGACCAGCACAGTGCAATCTGATTGGTGGTGAACTTGAAATTTAATACATGGTAACAAAGAAAAAATAACCGCATGGGTCAAAAGTCAACATTTTGTTGCACCTAACAAAAATAAATAAACCGCTTGCATTTTAAGACTCGGTGCTGCCACAGGCAGCCCGAGTAATAAGTAGTGTTTAAATTAAAAGGTCAACATACGAGAAAAACAAAAATACTAAATTACATATATGCTTGGGGAGCAGAGAATGAAAGTCACCGCGCTACCGGCCACTCCTAAAGACTGCTAAATTCAGCTAATAATTCTTCCCTTTGGTTAATATTACTAAGAGGATTTCAAATGAAAGTGTATTTCATCTTCAATCTCATGTGGCCCGAGTGAAAGCCCAGTTGGGCTCTTGTTTTTAAATATGATTGTCAATGGCTTTTGTCACACGGCGGCCATGTTGGCTTTTAACAATAGATTTCCCACGTGTAGCCTCGTACTGAGCAGTTTCAGAACGAGTTCACGCGTGCTAAACAAAGGGTTTTATACTCCTGGGATTAAACATGGCCGCCGTGTGAATAAGGGATATAGACTTTAGAGATTTTACTTTCTCCTGGATATAGTCTTCCAATACTATAACCATAAATGTATTGTAAAAACCTAGGCCATCTGTTGTTAAATAAACTACAAATGTACATCTTTCAAGCACTTCCGCCGCCATCTTTAATAGCTTGCAAAAATCGCTTGCATGTGCATGTTGCTACATAGGTCACGTGGTCACGTGATAAAAGACTAATCAAGTTTTTCAAGTTGCGAATTAATCAAGTTTTTCAAGTTGCGAATTAATCAAGTTTTTTAAGTTGCGAATTAATCAAGTTTTTCAAGTTGCGAATTAATCAAGTTTTTCAAGTTGCGAATTAATCAAGTTTTCCAAGTTGCGAATTAATCTACCCTGGGAAACCAGCCGACTCCTATCGCTCCCCACTCGTGAAAGAGACGTCTGGGGAGCGAGGCAGAAAATTTCATACTGATGACGTAGCAGATAGCCGTTTCACGATGCATAAATTAGTTGCAATTCTCAGAAGCCGAATGCGAACAACAGAGTTCTCAACCTCGTTCCCATGGTCTTCTCGGTCAGATCCAAGATGGCGGCTATTCAGAGAGAAGACCCTGGTAAAGGCTGGATCACGTGATCAAATACTCCCAGATTTTGGGAGTATTTTGTCACGTGATTTGGCGATCTATGATGGCGGTCAAGCTAAATATGGGAATAGTTCATGACGTGTACAAACCATAGGTATCCCAATCCGGAGTGAGCGAGAAGAGATTAACGGTATTTCCACGCGGCGAACGATGCAGTGAAAACAGGTCAACTAAATGACTCGAAATGGAGTTTACTTGGATAAAGAACCAGTGGAAAGGTATCACAAAGCTACCAGGATGTATCTAAGCTAGAAGAGAATCCTAAAAAGCCGTTAATTTTCCGTTAGCGGTGAAGCGAAGCGATCGATAGCACATGTTCTGGTTGAACGGCTTCTCCTGGCTTTCCCACTGATGAACCTTACCAGAAAACTACCCAATAATGCACTTCATCTATTGCTCTATCTACACAACGTGTTTTAAGATTATTTAAAATCGTTTTATTGATAAAATTTGAGCAATCTAAACTATACACACGTTCATCTCTCTGGAATCAGTCCGTTTGGCCAATAAAAAGAATTGTTAGAACAACCCTTGCGTCATAATCGAAGAGCCAATCAGAATACGTGAGTAGTATAGGGCGCATGGAATTAGCCTCCTTTTTGCGGCGCTATGCTAATTTTTGCGGCGCTATGCTAATTTTTAAGGCGCTCATGAATAAAGTGCGGTGGTTTCTCATTATCTATATATTGTCTTAGACTCACGAATAAAGTGGTGCGCTCATGAATAAAGTGTGGCGCTCTCATGAATAAAATGTGGCGCTCTCATGAATAAAATGCGGCGCGCTCATGAATATCTATTGTTCCTTTGGATGAGGTCATCGATCTATTCGGGCCTGTTTGGGCAAAGCCTATTGTTTGAGGTCGTCTCTAAAACCAGGAGCGATCGGCCCTGAATACATTCGAAGTTGAATGAAAAAAGTAATAAATATCTCGCAATATCTAAACCCCTTTGTAGCGTAAATGGTAAGAACAAACTACTCGTGATAGGCTCTAAACTGTCTTTATTATTTTCCTTTACAGTTAATAACTCATAAGATAATTGTATACAAAATCCACTGTGACTCATTAGATCAACTCTGCTATTGTCCGTAGGGATTAGCGATAACTGAAGGGCCTATTGTTTTGAGGAAAACTCTTGTTATGCAAATTTTTCTCTAAAATCGAACTATAATTACCATACGAATATAAACAAACCACCAGGTAATTAAACAAAGTTTATTCAATCTCAAAAATACCAATTTTAAAAACAGTTCGTTTTCCTTATCCTCGCGGAGTTGATAACTTTGTTATTTCTCAGTTCTTGGGTTGAAATAATATACCATGTTACAAGATTACACTGATTTATGTTTCATTGATTTTTTTCTTGTTGACAAATGCTACAGACAGTTGTGTTTTTACCGAGGAGAGGATAATTAATGACCTAGGTAGTCTGGTCTAGTCTAAAAACTTTACTTTAGCTATCATTTTCTAGTCTAGAAATTGTATTATTCTCTAGTCCAGTCGTTCTAGACTACAAAGTATCTAGTCTATAAACTCTAGACTCTATAAACTCTAGACTATAAAGTCTAGCTAAACTAGACACAACACTCACAACGCCTGCTAACGCCCGCTGACGCCCGTCAACGCCTCCTCCTCCTCCTCCTCCTTCCTCCTTCTTCCTCCTCCGCCTCCTCCTCCCGCCGCCTCCTCCTCCCGCCGCCTCCCGCCGCCTCCCGCCACCTCCCGCCTCCTCCTCCTTCGCCCGCCTTTGCCTCCTCCCTCCTCCGCCCCTCCTCCCTCTCCTCCTCCTCGCTAGTACAAGGCTTCCTTATGTTACACTTTTAGTTGTCCAGATATTTTCTGGAGGAGGAGGAGGAGGAGGAGGAGGAGGAGGAAGGATGGTGTTGCGGACGTTGGTGGGCGGCGGGCGTTGACGGGCGTTAGCGGGCGTTGACGGGCGTCAGCAGGCGTTGTGAGTGTTGTGTCTAGTTTAGCTAGACTTTATAGTCTAGAGTTTATAGAGTCTAGAGTTTATAGACTAGATACTTTGTAGTCTAGAACGACTGGACTAGAGAATAATACAATTTCTAGACTAGAAAATGATAGCTAAAGTAAAGTTTTTAGACTAGACCAGACTACCTAGGTCATTAATTATCCTCTCCTCGGTAAAAACACAACTGTCTGTAGCATTTGTCAACAAGAAAAAAATCAATGAAACATAAATCAGTGTAATCTTGTAACATGGTATATTATTTCAACCCAAGAACTGAGAAATAACAAAGTTATCAACTCCGCGAGGATAAGGAAAACGAACTGTTTTTAAAATTGGTATTTTTGAGATTGAATAAACTTTGTTTAATTACCTGGTGGTTTGTTTATATTCGTATGGTAATTATAGTTCGATTTTAGAGAATAATTTGCATAACAAGAGTTTTCCTCAAAACAATAGGCCCTTCAGTTATCGCTAATCCCTACGGACAATAGCAGAGTTGATCTAATGAGTCACAGTGGATTTTGTATACAATTATCTTATGAGTTATTAACTGTAAAGGAAAATAATAAAGACAGTTTAGAGCCTATCACGAGTAGTTTGTTCTTACCATTTACGCTACAAAGGGGTTTAGATATTGCGAGATATTTATTACTTTTTTCATTCAACTTCGAATGTATTCAGGGCAGATCGCTCCTGGTTTTAGAGACGACCTCAAACAATAGGCTTTGCCCAAACAGGCCCGAATAGATCGATGACCTCATCCAAAGGAACAATAGATATTCATGAGCGCGCCGCATTTTATTCATGAGAGCGCCACATTTTATTCATGAGCGCGCCACACTTTATTCATGAGCGCACCACTTTATTCATGAGTCCTAGACAATAGATAATGAGAAACCACCGCACTTTATTCATGAGCGCCTTAAAAATTAGCATAGCGCCGCAAAAATTAGCACAGCGCCGCAAAAAGGAGGCTAATTCCATGCGCCCTATACTACTTACGTGACAGCTCAGCGTTTACCAGGGTCTTCTCTCTGAGTAGCCGCCATCTTGGATCTGACCGAGAAGACCCTGGGGACGAGGTTGCAGAGTTCTTTTCAAGGAATATAACTACCGAGGCTGCTCGTTTGCTTGGCAGTGGATCACCATCACGAACAACCATGAAATTCAAGCCTATTTAGCGTGTGCCGGTGCTGTTGTTGGCTCCTTTGCATACTGAGTTCTTTCAGCGGCTATTAAAGCGAAATGTCGTGCTCTCAAAACATTTACAAGTATAAGCACAGGCAGCCCAAGCTCTGTATTTGCACTGTGTGACTATTATTTCACAAAATTCTCAGATAAAGAAAATAAACTTACCTTAAGAGTTTGTTGTTTCTCTGGGGTCTAGAAATGGCGGTTATGGGGCATTTCTCTCACTTTGGGTTTTTCTCTCTTCTCTGTCCTAAAAGAAAGGAAAGGCTGCACACTCGAATTCAAACCACGAGGCACTTGAGGCCGATTTTTCGTACGAAAACCCGTCCGATAGGCGCAATTTCCTCCGTCAGGTGAAAGGTAGGTAGTTTTTCTTACCCCAGAAGTTTTCAGACTTGAGAAATCATTATCCTAACTCTTCCAAATGAACTCATTTCTTTGAAAAAGCCCTCTCATTCTTCGTCAGAAACGACGTGTTTGCTGCTATTCGGTCATGACCGTGGCAAACTCGGCTTTGTAGCCTGGTCTGCTGACAAAATTCCTCTTTCCGGCAGAGGGACAGTCAATAAATTGCCAGATACGTTACTCTCTCCCCACGGGGTCTAACGTGCCGCCTATTGTACTGAGTAGCCAATCGCGTGGCTACAATTTCAAACAAGTTGACAACGCTTGACGACGGCTAGTGCCCATAGATCACGGGCTCAGAACTTATACATTATATACCTTATTTTGAAACTTGTCTACAAGTGAATCGGCTCTATGGTAAAGTGGTTTAGAGCACGCGCCTCGAATCCAACGATTCGGAGTTCGATTCCACACGAGCCAGTAACGTAAAAAAAATATTTTTTCTCCTTTCTCAGTTTTATTTAGCCTTCATTTTTGTCCTCGCCCCATTTTGACCGCGTGCCACAGGTGACCCAATCCGAAAAGAAACGACCGAAAAAATTACAGGAGAGCCGGCAAGCAGGCTAAGTTTTATTTGATCTTTTCCTCTATTTTAAGCTATTTAATAGAGCCGCCCCGCGCAAGAGGTAGGCATATGTTATGCATGGAATGTAAAGAGGTGCTAATTGTGGTATTGTTTCAATCCTCAACCTCATTGGCTTAGACATTAAAATCTATCTAAACTTGAAGAAGAATATTATTTTTTCTCATTTTGTAAACATATTTGAATTGCATCTTGTGAAAACACTCATAACTTTTAATATGACGAATTTTCAATATGGGGAACATTTTTAAATTGAACGTTTTCTTGGTTATTGTTTTGGGCTCTTCTGATTGGACGAAATGTTTTCACACAAAAGAAATGTACCTTTAAAATGCATTTTTTGTGGATTTTATTTCAGAAATTTATCATAGAAGGGTTGATGAGTTGTCAGTATAAAAAAAACAGGAAATACTAAAGTGGGGAAAGCAAATTGCATCTGAACCATAGAATTGTGCCTACCTATTGCGCGGATGGTTACTTAATTATAAACTCGAACAAAGTTTTAGTGTGGAAGGCGGCTCTATTAAATAGCTTAAAATAGAGGAAAAGATAAAATAAAACTGAGAAAGGAGAATTTTTTTTTTTTTAAATGGCTTGTGTGGAATCGAACTCCGAATCGTTGGATTCGAGGCGCGTGCTCTAAACCACTTTACCATAGAGCCGATTCACTTGTAGACAAGTTTCAAAATAAGGTATATAATGTATAAGTTCTGAGCCCGTGATCTTTGGGAACTAACCGTCGTCAAGAGTTGTCAACTTGTTTGAAATTGTAGCCACGCGATTGGCTACTCAGTACAATAGGCGGCACGTTGGACCCCGTGGGGGGAGAGTAACGTATCTGGCAATTTATTGACTGTCCCTCTGCCGGAAAGAGGAATTTTGTCAGCAGACCAGGCTACAACACACGCTAAATATATAGGCTTGAATTTCATGGTTGTTCATGACAGTGATCCACTGCCAAGAAAACGAGCAGCCTCGGTAGTTATATTCCTTGAAAAGAACTCTGTTGTTCGCATTCGGCTTCTGAGAACTGCAACTAATTTATGCATCGCGAAACGGCTATCTGCTACGTCATCAGTATGGAATTTTCTGCCTCGCTCCCCAGTCGTCTCTTTCGCGAGTGGGGAGCGATATTCAAGTTGCGAATAATTAATCAAGTTTTTCAAGTTGCGAATTAATCAAGTTTTTCAAGTTGCGAATTAATCAAGTTTTTTCAAGTTGCGAATTAATCAAGTTTTTCAAGTTGCAATTAACCATGTTTTTCAAGTTGCGAATTAATCAAGTTTTCAAGTTGCAATAAATCAAGTTTTCACGTTGCGATAAATCAAGTTTCCAAATTATAAATAATCAAGATTTGTAATAAATAATCAAGTTCAGTTACTGGTTAATCAAGTTTCTTTGCTAAATAATCAAGTAGATAACTACGAATTAATGAAGTATTCAAGTTGCGAATAAATCAAGTTTTTAAGTTGCAATTAATCAAAATTTGTTATAAACAATCAAGTTCAATTACTGATTAATCAATAGTAGAAATGTAAAACAATCGAGTTTATGAGTAATTAATCAAATGACCCTCAAAGTATGCCGTATTTATTGCTAAAACCAAAACAAACCAGAAGCAAAAGTAACATTCATATTGTTCTCGTAGTTCCCCGTGATAATCGCGTAGTTTAGGTTAAACATTGCTTGTAAAAAGTAAAAAGAACGAGACAAACACTGATACGATATTGGTCGGCTTGAATTGTCGTGTAATCTCTTTACTGTATTAACCCCGGGTTTAAAAGCCCGACTCAGCCTAGTCCCTAGGCCTTCTGGGCCGGGTTGTTCAAAGCCCGATTAGTGCTAATCCAGGGTTAATTTCCATGACAACCAATAGGTTTTGTGCATAATTAATCCAGGATTAACACTAATCGGGCTTTGAACAACCCGGCTCTGGTTGGCTGGTATTTTGTCTGAGTGGGTTAATGGGATCCCTGTGGTTTGTAATGGCTTGTGACGTCACCAACCAACTTTCAACCAGGGCCGGGTTGTTCGAAGCAAGGTTAACTTTAACCCTAGGTTAGCGCTAAATCTGTAATTGCAATCTGTACAGTTTAACCCAGGGTTAGCGCTTAACCTTGCTTCGAACAACCGGGCCCTGTGAGCAGTGACGTCACAAGCCATTACAAACCACAGGGATCCCATTAACCCACTCAGACAAAATACCAAGCCTGAAGGCCTAGGGACTAGGCTGAGCCAGACTGGAAAAGTAATGGGGAGGGGGCGCTCGTTCGAGGGGGGCGCTTATGTCTGTACGTCTGTCTTTTTTCAAATTTTGGCTAAAAGGGAGGGCGGAACTTATGTGATTTTTGAAAGCTCACCACCAACCACAGGCAGCCCAAGCTCTGTACCTGCACTGGGTGACCAATACACTTTTTCCGTATTCGTGTACTAGAAAAAAAAAAGAAAACAATAATATATTGAACTTTTATAAAGAACGTTTTCTAGCTAGGCCACAGGCTAACCATCCTCTCATTTTGTGTATTTGTCACCGATGTTAATCCATAATTTTTTAGCAAATTGTGAAATAAAAAACTTTTGACTTGATTCTGCTGTGTATGTAGTTAGCGAGATGAGCCACAGGAAGCCCGGGCTGTATTATGAGCGCGCGCTAAATCATACACAGCAGAATCAAGTCAAAAGGTTTTTTATTTCACAATTTGCTAAGAAATAATGGATTAACATCAGTGACAAATACACAAAATGAGTGGATGGTTAGCCTGTGGTCATTCCTATCGTTGCTAAACTTTTCGAAAGAGCTTATAAAATATCTTAATAAGAATAAATTATTATCTAATAACCAGTCTGGCTTTAGGTCTCTATATACACTCCACGGTAACTGCCCTTCTAGAAGCTACTGATAGTTGGTCTTTAAATATTGATCAAGGTCGTGTCAATGCCGTATCTTTCTTGACCTAAAAAAGGCATTTGACACTGTCAACCACGAGATTCTTTTAGACAAGCTTTGGCACTATGGAGTTAGAGGCCTAACGCACTCTTGGTTCAAATCTTATTTGACTAATCGCGACCAGGTGTTTCGTAAACGGCTCGTTGTCTCAGCCACGGTCTTTAAAATGTGGTATTCCTCAGCGGACTATCCTTGGACCAATAATGTTTTTAATGTACATCAATGATCTTCCCAAATTGTTTGACACACTCAGTCCCCAGAATGTACGCGGATGATACAAGTCTCACGTTTACGAATGATAACATTTCTGAGCTCGATGGCCAACTAGCTTCTGATCTCAATTGTGTTAATACATGGCTCAACGCAAACAAATTAACCCTTAATCTTAAGAAAACAGAATGTATGTTAATTGCTTCAAATCAAAAACACATTAACATTCCCCACATCCCAACACCATCAATAAATAACGTTGCTATCAAACAGGTCCAGACAGCCATATCTTTAAGAGTATTCATTGATGAAAATCTCTCTTGGGATACTCACATTGATCATGTATCTAAAAATATCTATATCATGTAGTATAATTGTAAGTTATAATTTTTTATTTAGGCATAATTTTAGATTATTCATTGGATTTTAAAATTTGTAAATTACCTGATGGAACAACCGTGACAAAATAAAGTTATCCAATCCAATCGATGGCTAGGCGAAAGAAAGACCTTCCTTTCTGCTTCTTCTCCATCACCCCCTCGTCATTCGATCGTCATTGTCATTCGATCCCAGGTCTCAATCACACTCGGCCAATATGGCGGCCGCTTCGATGATCCCGCCGTTTTCTGCGTGAAAAAAAACACCCTCTGCCACCTGCAAACAGGCTTGCTCTCGTCGGGGAACGGTAGTAGTTGGAATTTATCTCCGCCCCAACTCCCACGCAGTAGTTTGTCAATAACGTGCTACATTTCGTGACAAGTTTCTATCCATAGTAAATGCAAGTTACAACTAACAAAAATCTCAGAACCCACACTATTTTGTATCACAATTTTATTTGATAAACAGTTCAATACCTATTTATAATTTGGACATTTCGTAATAAAATATTATTCCTCGTTTATTACGAGTATTATACTGGAAATATATACTATTCTATAGACTGAAGCCGGCGAAATGCCGGTGGTATTAGGGAGCAGGACAAAACACAAAAGTGCCCTCTCGACGGACCCATTTTGGGGTTGGGGGGGGGGGGGGGGGGGTCTCCTCTGGAAAGAAAACTCAATATTAAAAATAATTTGTTCGTAAATATCTTCAAAACTAAAAGGCATAATCTAGAAACAAATGCACTGCATGTTTTTTACCACTAGCCCCCCCCCCAGAATGGAAAATAGATGGTCAAAAATGGGGGATGGGGTTGGTACCCTGCGCTAACAGCTGTGTCTGTTTTAAAAAAAAATGGGTCCCTCTCTGGGGCATGTGTTTTGACCTGCTCCCTTACGACTGTTGTGTTTCCAACCCGATCGATTTTTTTCTCCTGTACAATTTTATATACTTGGGTATGTTTACGAATATAACCGCAAACTAATTCGCAAAAGAGAAAATAACATACTTTAGTATCTTTATACAATTATTAGGTTAATACTTTGCAATGTTGTGAGAACCGGACAGTGTATAGGTATAAACGTGGTTGAAATCTCTGCCCCACCCCACCCCCACACAGAGATTAGGGTGAAATGTGGGGGAGGGGTAGGGGTTTCCCAGAAACCATGATTGATCCGAATTATTTTGTTGACTCCAATAATAACATAGATAATAAGTAATAGATAATAAGTAATAGATAATAAGTAATAGATAATAAGTAATAGATAATAAGTAATAGATAATAAGTAACAGATAATAAGTAATAGATAATAAGTAACAGATAATAAGTAACAGATAATAAGTAACAGATAATAAGTAACAGATAATAAGTAACAGATAATAAGTAACAGATAATAAGTAACAGATAATAAGTAACAGATAATAAGTAACAGATAATAAGTAACAGATAATAAGTAACAGATAATAAGTAACAGATAATAAGTAATAGATAATAAGTAATAGATAATAAGTAATAGATAATAAGTAATAGATAATAAGTAATAGATAATAAGTAATAGATAATAAGTAATAGATAATAAGTAATAGATAATAAGTAATAGATAATAAGTAATAGATAATAAGTAATAGATAATAAGTAATAGATAATAAGTAATAGATAATAAGTAATAGATAATAAGTAATAGATAATAAGTAATAGATAATAAGTAATAGATAATAAGTAATAGATAATAAGTAATAGATAATAAGTAATAGATAATAAGTAATAGATAATAAGTAATAGATAATAAGTAATAGATAATAAGTAATAGATAATAAGTAATAGATAATAAGTAATAGATAATAAGTAATAGATAATAAGTAATAGATAATAAGTAATAGATAATAAGTAATAGATAATAAGTAACAGATAATAAGTAACAGATAATAAGTAACAGATAATAAGTAACAGATAATAAGTAACAGATAATAAGTAATAGATAATAAGTAATAGATAATAAGTAATAGATAATAAGTAATAGATAATAAGTAATAGATAATAAGTAATAGATAATAAGTAATAGATAATAAGTAATAGATAATAAGTAATAGATAATAAGTAATAGATAATAAGTAATAGATAATAAGTAATAGATAATAAGTAATAGATAATAAGTAATAGATAATAAGTAATAGATAATAAGTAATAGATAATAAGTAATAGATAATAAGTAATAGATAATAAGTAATAGATAATAAGTAATAGATAATAAGTAATAGATAATAAGTAATAGATAATAAGTAATAGATAATAAGTAATAGATAATAAGTAATAGATAATAAGTAATAGATAATAAGTAATAGATAATAAGTAATAGATAAAATATGAGCGGACGATCTGTATGGGCATTTACAATGGCGAGCCGCTTCCGCGAGCCATTGTAAAGCCCATACAGATCGGACGCGAATATTTTATCTTACTTGTGAAATGAAAAAGTACAATGGAGCAATGAACAATAGTGGTTTTGATTACTGAACTGACTTGTCCCATAGGATAAGAATAAATCTATTCAAGTATGTAGACAACACAAATAAAGAAAAATAGAGTAACCACTCCTTAGTTTTCATACATCTCTCCAGGGAATTCCAGCGCAGATCTGATTTGAATTTTCAAGTTATGCACCATTTCATTTGAAAACAGCAGTAGAAGAAAAGTTTTTACTTGCAGAGGCAACACCGAAAAACACTGTATATAATACCAAATGGGCAGTGAAGGTTTTTGAAGAATGGCAATTGACTCGTTCAAACAAGAAAGCACTACGAGACTGTTGGCTTCGAGCGGGTGAATTTAGCTAATGTACAAGATTTGGCTGTCCCATTACAAGAAATGTCTGCCTGTACGCTCAACTTCTGGTTGTCGAAGTTTATAACCGAAGTCGCTAAGCAAAATGGCGAGCGTTACCCCCAAAAAAAAGTCTATATTTGCTAACATGCGGAAATTGGAGCTGAAAGGAGAGGAGGGAATGAGCATCTTCGTGAAAAGCGACAGAAGGTTAGCGGTTACGGCTTCATTAACTCTTTATATGTACCATCGCAATACGCTGGTTATATTTCATAATTTTTTCTTCTTTAAATATCACTATTTAGTGCTAAATTTCTACGAGAGTTCACGTGCCCACACTTTGGGAATCCAATCAAACCATAGTCAGGACAATGCAGCGTTAGTAAAATCTCCTCAAAGAACAATAGATCATTCTTAATCTCGATAATTACGGCAAGCATATGCACGATCGCAGCAGAGTCAGAAGGCAGTTACCCGGGAAACATGTTCTAAAAATAGCTCAAACCGGTCATACGCTGACTCACGGGTATAGTATATATGGACGCTCCTGGTAATGGGCTCCTGTTGTAAATTAAAATTCATTAACCCCAGTTTTTCCCTGCTGTCTTTTCAAGCCCTCTCCGTGCTTTTAGATACTGGGTCTTTATTGGGATTTATTTCATACTTGACACGGTTTTCTTTGTTATTCATGAGGCTTTATTTGCCATACATACCCTATTATAAATGCAAGGGATGTATGAGAAAAGTTCCCGGGAAGTATCCAGATACATCCCGGGAACTTTTCTCATACATCCTTTGCATTTATAACGAGCAATTCAATACAATTCAACGATATTTTGTTGTTTCTAGCTTATACACTGAATTGCACTTGCATTAAGGAATTTGTTTTATTATTTTCTCCAAGGAATTCATTCACCTTGGCTTCAGCCAAACTTACTAAATATCCCTATAATGATTTAGAACCTTTTCTCCGTCTTGGTACTCGCCCAAAATCTACCTAAAAAGAGCTACATCAATGAAAATTTTGCGAAAAATTCGTCAAGTATGAAATGAGACACTAAATACCTCGAACGTCGGCAATAGGTATTTAACTCTCACTTACAGCAGCACCCATCTGACCTGAATACTGTGTTTGGATTGGTTGTCACCCTCATGAATTATTAATGAATTTTACAAGTTCCGATAATAAGTTGCAAAAGGACCATCTTCACTACGCTATCCACAAGGTGTAGCAATCCATAAGGTGTGGCACTACGCTATCCACAAGGTGTAGCACTACGCTATCCACCAGGTGTGGCACACGTGAACAAAATACACTAAAGGTACAGATACACGCTGCTACATTGCGCGCAACATTTCCAGCAACGACGAAATTGCTGCGTGTCCTGCGAAGTTGCTTGCAATGTTGCAGCAGATATCAAGTCTATTTCAAAGAAATTGCCGGCAATGTTGCGCCCAATGTTGCAGCGTGTGCCGCCACCTTGACTCTCGTATTTATATCCAAAGACATACATTTCGTCCCATGTGTTAAACCTTTGTAGCGCTCTTGATCAGCGTCTTTTTAGTCGTTGTCTATGAAGGTTGCCGTCAGTTTTGAAACGGGGGAGACACGCTGCAACATGTCCTGCAACATTGCAAGCAATAATTTCAGAAGAGGACACACGCTGCAATTTGGCTGTTTACGGCAATGTTGCAGCGTGTGTCTGTTACCTTTAGGCCTTGGCCCGTGTTTTTAATACATTTGCTGCGTACCCGGGCGTGAAAACTCTCAAGGTTTCTCGCGTACTCTCTCATCACCTCGCCGATTCTCGGTTCTCCATCCACCTATACTAAACATGATTTATTATCTCCTTGTCTTTGAGGGTTTTGGAGACTTGGATCGACTACTCGACGGAGACGAAGGACGCAGTGGATACTGCGCAAGCGTGGTTCTTCGAGACTTTCCCGGCTTATCGTTTTTCTTGTCCATTTTCGTATTGTTCTTAGCCGAGGCTGGCCTCAGTAAGTCCTGAATCTCTTCATTCTCTTTGCCTGCGTTGGCTACCAGCGCGAGACATTTGCTAAGATTGGTGGCCTCGAGGTCTTTCTTGGAGAGCAGTTGCATGATGTCTTGTCCATCATTCAGGGGGTTAAGCCAAGTGGACGTACGCACGTCTTTTAGTGTAAGCCCAGTTCCTTTTGGAACGTAAATTTGGAATAGGACCTCCACTGCTTCTGCTTTGGTTAGGTTACGGCCCTTGGGTGACACTACAATTAGAAGAGAGTTTAGTTTTCTTTAGACATATGTTAGAGTGAGTACCATTACAAATTCAGCTGAGGCTTTTTTACAAATTGACTCTTACCAAGTAATGAATAGTTCAGAAACTATATAGTTTCTTTTCAGTTGTTTGGTGCATGACCTCTTGGTTCGTTGGAGTAAAAACGAAGTTTTGACAGTGCTACGCTCACATGGTCGTTCTTTCGTTCTCTTGCTACTTCGTTTCGCTGTTTCAAATGCGCTCCCTCAACGAGATAAATTACCCTGTTTAAAACTCTTTAGTCGTTTTAAACCAAATTAAAGTAAGGTTAGTTAGCTAGTAAGCTGATGTTCAAGCCCTGATAACAAACTGTCAGATTTCCAAGGAACAAAAAAGAACTTCTCCCAATAAAGAACTGAATCATCAAACCTGACCAGAAATAAAAACTTGAATCTTTAACCCATAAGATCTCTTGATCAATATCGCGATCTGACAAGCATAATCTATAAAGCTACATGGGAGTAACGTATGGGCACACGTTGCAATATTGCATGCAACGTTGCAGGAATGGTTACACGGTGCAATTTATTGGTTACAGTGTGTCCGTACTTTTTCACCGAGACACGCGGTGGCATTGTGGTCAGCGTTTCCGCCACCCGTGTTCGCATCCCGGTCAAGTCAGTGGCTGGCTCTCTACATTGGGGACTGTGAACCCGCGTGGCTCGGATGACCACGTAAAAGTGGCGGTCCCGTCTCCAGAAATGCCGGGGACGGTTGATCGAAACGAGGGTAACTTTATCCCTAGGATAGCGCTAAATCTGTAATTGTAATCTATACAGTTTATCCTCGGGTTGACCGGCCCGGGGTAGCACTTAACCTTGCTTCGAACAACCGGGCCCAGGTGTACAGAGATGGACACATGGAGTAATTTCACCATTACCCGTAATGCTGAGCGCAATTGCAGCCTTTCCGTACCTCCAGAAATGCCGCTATACCAGCACGCGGCTTCACACAAGTCAACATACATCAGTATACCGGGGAGAATGCCATTTTATGTCAACAACACTCACTTTTGGTGACGATCTCAATGGCCTTGTCGATTTCTTTCTGCGATGGCACGTGACCACAAGCCTCAAAGTATTTCTTGATGTTGTTGTATTTCAGCACTCCGTCCACAGCAAATTTCTCGAAAGCTATTTCATATTCTGAAAGATGAAGGAAGCATTATAAAGTGTCACTGCGACGAAATTTGACCATTTCTTTTGGCACTTTATGTCTTTCAAAAAGACACATAGCGGCGAAAATCTCCAAATCAGCGAAAAATATTGTCAAAGGACCAAATTAAACTATACATTTTGCGGAGAGTTTACCGTTAAAATCACGTCCGCCATTATAAGTGCGTTCCAAATAGTTCGCGATTTTCGTCCAGCGGTTTGCTGTCGTGACGTCATTTTCTCAACAGGTCGCTTTTTAAAGGTAATTCCCTTGATTTGCAATGCGCATATCTACTGCGCATGATGGTGAAATTTAAAATCATATATAGGTACAGATATCTGTACACATATTTGGGTGTATTACTGAATATTACATATTCTAACACTTATTTAACATTGGCAATGAAAACTTAACACTTTACTATTGTTAACAGATTGGTAACGGCCCTTTTACAACTGTCTCATTTTCTGATTGGCATACCACGGTAAACTGTCGTGAATTTGTTAAATATCTTAGTATTTTGTACCGGGAAACTTGATCACAGTTCAACATTAAAAGGGATTCTTCTAGTCCATGCACATAGTTGGTCACGATCGTTTTTCTGTGTGTGTAAAGCGGGTGTTTTGCTAACTTATCTGGGGTACGATTAATTGGGGTTTTATCCGTTTTATCCCATGGCGGCTACGTTGGTTAGAAACAATAGGTTTTGTCCCTTTAGCCTCACATCGGAGCAGTTTCAGAACGAGTTTAGCTGGCGAAAACAAAGCTTTGTATTCTCCTGGGACGGGTTGTTCAAAGCCCGATTACTGCTAATCCAGGGTTAATTTCCATGACAACCAATAGGTCCTGTGCAGAGTTAATCCAGGATAAACGCTAATCGGGCTTTGAACAACCCGGCCCTGGGACTAAACATGATCGCTGTGTGATAAAACCTCATGGAGACTTTAGGTGGTCATAACATAGCGGGAAGGGTGAAACGAGCACTGAGGTTTAAAGTGCCACTACGACGAAAATTTACCATTTCCATTTGCCACTTGTTCAGTGTCAATAGGTCAATCAGTGTTAGAAATATCCGAAATATTAAAAAATATTCCCAAATGGGCAAGTTAAATTACCACAACATTTTAGGAGAGTTTCTGTCCGCCATTACTGGAAGCCGTTCTCATTATTCAGCGGAAGTGATGTCTCATACACTTAACACGACAACCACGTCGCGCGAAATAGTGTACATAAAATAGTATAGCCAACCTCGCAAAGATAAATATAACTTTCCTCTTGTATAAAGCTGAACAAAGGGAACGGCCTCCAGTAATGGCGAACGTTTAGATTCAATTGCTGGTTTTCACTTGACGTCATAGCCGCCATGTTGGTGCCCTGAAACAATAGATTCCTCGTTAGCTTCTTTTGTTGGGGCACCAACACGGCCGCCATGCCCTTTGTCATTTCAATCTCTGGGGATTGAGTGAAAACCAGCAATATTCGGAGTTCAAAAAATAAGACTTCCTGTCGTCGTATCGAAAAACGATTTGAACTGGTAATAATATATCAACTCTACTTTATGAATATGCAAAAACATTGATATGTCAACATTTGATCGTAGGGGCACTTTAAGATGGGTCCTGTGTCAGCGTCACAGGTTCGATAACAGTTACTTACTTACATATATTTTAACTGTCGCATGCATCAGTCAGTAACAATGTAGGAAGATTGTCTTAGGTCTTATCCCAACACACACACCTGGCGTCGCTACGACCCTTAAGCCGGGCCAAGCGAGCAACATTTTGGGACACGACGGAGGTAAGAATACTGGACGCCATTTTGTTTTAGATTTCGAGTGATGCTTGTGATTACTTCGGTGATTTTAGCGATCGTATTTCGTACTTCTTCTGAGGCGATTTTTGTTGCGAAACAATACTTTTAAGTCTTGGCGGGCTCTTTTTTTCAGTAAATAAGCCAACACTGCACCATACTTACTGTTCAGTCGCTCTACGTATTCCATCAGCTCGTTAAATTGCAGGGCGGACGTGGGATCTTTGACGCCGTAACGTTTCTGAATCCTGAAAAGTAGACTCTGGTAACCCTTGATGAACTTGTTAAAAGACAGCGTGCGCTTCAGGGCCTGGGGCAGGAATAGAAACCCATCATTATTTACAATATTAATTGATTAAAACTATTTAATACACTTATACTATAAATATATTCTAACAATATGAGATCTAACTGATGATAACCTAATGTTAATTTGATGCAATCAAAGACAAATGTGAGCAACGGGAAATACTAGAATTCTCTTATATTATGTGGTAAGCAGTTCCATACTTTTCCTCAACTGTTAGTAGCTAAAACTCTTCTTTAGACTTAGTAATAATAATAATAATAATAATAATTACAGTTCTTAGTGCGCATCTCGACAAGCCTCAATGCGCTTACAATCGTAGACACTACAATATTAAATTATAATACAATATACAATACTATCTACGATTTAGAAAAAACTTAAGACGTATATGTATGTGCATATGTATCAAACTATGTATACGTATAAAACTAAACATTAATCTTAAGGAGAGAAAAAACTGTGAGACAGATTGGGCGTTTCTAGTATCACATGGCAGCGCGTTCCAGAGCTTAGGCGCAGCAATAGAAAATGCGCGATCCTCGTATGTACAAGACGTAGATCGAGGAACTGTAAGTAGGCCCTTTACAGCTGAGCGCAGATTACGTCTAGGTATACAAGGCATTAAACGTTTACTTAAATAGTTAGGTGCGCAACCATGTATGGCTTTATACGTAAGTAATAAAACTTTAAGAGATACGCTCTTTAACTGGTAACCAATGCAGCCTACGCAAGACGGGAGAGATGTGCTCAATACGTTTGATTCTAGCAACTAGCCTTGCTGCCGAAATCTGACTTGCTGTCGGGGTTTGACTTGCTGGCCGAGGAGACGTGGGACGAGTAACTTTTAGTGAACAGGTCTGTGAGACACTTTGGTGCCATATCTTTGAGCACCCTAAACGTTATTTTGGCCTTGGTTTTCGTTCTTTGGTCTTTAAGGGTTTCCCAACCTAAAGCGCTTATGGCTTCGGGGGTTCGAATCCCGGCCGCGTTCTTGGGCAGGGACGTTTATACGCCGCTGGCCTTGTCTCCTACTTCTAATCAGTATTTGAAGGGGACAAGAAAGAACCTGCTGTACTACTCGAAAAAAGAGCAGGGAATTGTCACCCGGTACAGCAGCCTGGCCATTGTACTAACCACACACTCAACATTGTAAACTGCGTGGCAGCTATTAGCTGCGTCAGTAATATGTAAAGCGCCATGAGACTGTGGTGATATGGCGCTATATAAGTATGTCCATTATTATTTTTATTTTATCATTATTATTCATGTTCATAATCAGTCGTGCAGACCTATTTTTAGGATTTAGGATCTATTTTGTTTTACCACTCGAAGGTGGACAGACAACCTCAACAGGCTCTGAGGACCTACGATTTATCGTCCTTATCCGAGAAGACGCGAACCGTCTAACCATTTGCAGTTTGATTACAAAGGCAGTACCTTCTACTCAGTTATTTTAAGACCCTGGGTGTTGGTCCGGGTCCGGCCGGGGTTTGAACCCGCGACCTCCCGCTCGACAGACCGGAGCTTAACCACTGAGCTAACCGGGAGGCGGTTTTACATTTTTTGTAATCTTCTGACTGGCACAGACCTAAGGTATCCCACACTTCGCTGTAGTAATTAAATATTGCTGGACTAGAGCATTCATCAAGACAGAGATGATGGTTAGGGTCCCTGCAGATTTTATTTTCTTTGCGATGTGATCAACAGGTTTGTCCCAAGATCAATTAAAGGAGCTGTGTGACGGTGAGGGACACGCCTTTATATTTTGGGCCGGAACAAAGTTATCTTCAGTGATTTTCATATAAACTGACTACCCTAGCACACGTGTGGGATGGTAGAAATCAGAGTAAATGTACAAAAATGACTACGTGCCTAATCCCAGATGGTAGCGCAAAGGACTCTGGGTACGGGGCTGGGTCCTTCTTGAAAAGCCGAGAGTTACGTTACAGTAAGTCCAGAGAGTATCTCACTTTTAGGTTTGGTAGAAAACGCCACATCTCTGGTTAACGCCATTAACGGCTGATTGACTGTCTAAGTCGAGGAAATAAACTTGTTTAACAGAAATATAGCTCTTGTAAAAGCTATTAGACTTATTTGTTCTCGGGGTCAAAAAATATTGAAAAGGTGCTGTGTCATGGTTTTGCGCATGTCTGGATCAATGTTTGTTTAGTGCCTGTTAATTGGCTTCAAACAGTTGAAGTCCCCTTCCTTAATGCTTGATTGAAAGGATATGCAATATTTTCCTTGAATACTAGATTTACGCAGTTTGATCAAGGACACTGGGTACTAGGTTGGGAGTGGCTACTTTATGGGTTATAGAACCCAGGCCAGAGAACGCCACTAAAATGTGCAAGTTTTTTACTTAAAGGAGCTGTATCATGGTGAGGGGCACGCCGCTTTATGTTCCGGGCCGGAACAAAGTGATTTTCAGTGATTTTCATATAAACTGACTACCCTAGCACACAATATTGCATATCCTTTCAATCAAGCAATAAGGGAGGGGACTTTAACTGTTTGAAGCCAATTAAAAGGCACTAACCATGACACAGCGCCTTTAAATGTATAAATTACTAAAAAAAAACTTGCTGACGTACCTTGGTTTTCACCTTCTGATACATCCTTCGTACAAACCAGCCACGGAAATATCTGAACGCATAAATACATGATGGTTAATAGTTTGGACGAAGTGTGAGTTTCATATAATTTTCACGTGCACACGGTAGGGTATTAAAGTAGTGTCTCGCTATCAGTTAGCTCTTTGTTTGGGTCATGGGAGAATTTCGGGTTAACAAACATTACATTTGCTTATTAAAATATCACTTCCAAGATGGATTAAGTAATGATTCATGTAATACCCGGAGCAAGATCTATTGTTCCACGGCAATGAATGTGATTTCATTAATCCCAAATAGAAAATGGTTCAATTATATACTAAAGATATCTCTTGACTACTGGTATTAATGTTCTCAAATTAAAATGCACGAAATCGCTCGTTGTGTATTTTTTTGATTCCAAAACAAATTCAGCCAATAGAAAGACATTAAAACAAAAGCGGAGATATTTAACAATTATTTACCGAAGTGGAGGTGAATAGTTGTGGATATTTACCGAGCCGCTTCGGGAGGTAAATATCCACCACTATTCACCAACACTAAGGTGAATAATTGTTTTAGTATATACAACACTGAAGGTGAATAGCCAACACCAAATAGTTATTTTATTTTCTGTCAAATAGACAAAAACTCTCATCGCCCCACGCACCTTTCACCTTGAACATAAAATTGCAATTTCTTTCCTTGTTACAAAAAATAAGTTGCTTAAACTACTCACATACAATGCCTACATTATTCCAAATCTTATTTTGGACCCACACCAAAAAAATTGTGTTTGACAAAGGAGAAATTAGGGAAGTTTGTGTTATTTGTAGTGGAAGCCTGGGGCCAGAGTGTTTCCATGGCAACATCATAATTTGCACAATGATGTGTATTTTCCATAGTACCACATATGTGCAAAGTTTCAATAGTTTTAATCTAATATTTGTAGAGATATTCTTCATTTGTGATTTGTCTCCAAGGCTGTGCAAACAATATGACGTCATAGGTCATCTCATTTGCATAATACAAAAACCTGAATATCGCTGAGACGAGATGAGATATTGACAAACGGAAAATGTCATTATTACTCATTTCGGAAGGATTCTAAAATTAGCTCAACTTAATTTTCGCTTCATATGCACTTTAATAGGCAACTTTCGTGTAACCTCGTACCCAAATCCCACCCCATATTTTCCGTGGGACCGTGGGAGATCTAGATACGAGATTAAGTTTCGTGTTCTCACGGGCGAGCTGGAACAAGCACTCAATGGAGATTTAAACGAGGGCATCTTAATTTTCTAATGCTAAATAGCTTTTAGCGAATAACAATTCGCTAAACAGGGGTGATGGCCTTTCTTTTCTTTAAATTTGGGCGGGAAACTGGCGGGATGCGCGTGCGCTAGGCTCATCAAAAGCGCATGCGCGTGACGTTTTGGCGCGCTTTTGGTTTACCTTTGCAGGGTGATGGCTGCTGCCTTCATTTGCGCTTTGGTTGGTCCTTCTGGAGTAGGGTGATAAATACTGAAACAATTAAGGTACAAGTTATCAAGGTGTTGTCTTATACTTATTTTAAGAATACCGGCACTCTATAAAAAGGATCAGATTCCTCATGACGAAATACAGCAATAACTAGTCGCATTAGCAGAGTATGATTTCCAAGTATTAAAGCCTGGTTCTCATATGATATTGATATTTACGTACGTTAGATATTTTCCGTACTCGTAGGTACGAGAGACTGAAATTGTTATGAGAACAGCATCGCCGGACCGCCGGCAAGACGGGAGTACCGCCAGCATGCCTGCGAAGTTGAACTCAACTTGCTGGTGGTAGAAAATTGCTACGAGAACAGCATGGCGGGTATACCTCGGGCTTAAACTGAACAAAATCTGAGACTTTTTTTAATGATGGCTACGATTCGAGTGGATGGAAAATGATGCTTTGTAGAAAAAAATAGACTAACTCAGTAGATTCAATGCAAGTAGCGCCATAAAACAACATTAACTCTTTTTGCCCCAAATTCTATTTCTGATATACTTCAGTTGTCTAACTTAGTTTTCTTTGAGAGGCAGGATCAGAAATTAAACTAGAATAAACGCTACCCAAATTGCGGGATTCATTCATCTTGTGATGTCACAATGAAAACCTGGAGGGAGTTGACTCATCTTATGACGTCACAGGATCCATGAGAAATTAGGAATTAAATGCCAGAAATGTTACAAAATTTGCAAGATTAATACCTTTTTGTGAGAAACAAACACAAAAGAACAATTTTTATTTTTATTTTTTTGACATACTTGCACTTTAAGATTGGTAATCGACTTAAAATCTTTCCCATCCAGCTTATACATGCATGATATGGTTTGAAAAGCATATCAGGACATTCACAAGGTATCTATGGGTATTATTTTTGTAGTTTTCTGTTAACGAAATCCACTCTATCACCATTGTTTTACATGATTGTAACCAGTTACTCACTCAAAGATGTTCTGATGCGCTCTCGCGTTCTTTATCTGCTCGTCTTGTTTGTCTGAATCCTTGTTCAGCCTGTCAATGAAAAGACTCAATTAATCACAAATTTAATCAAACAGAAAAGACGGTAAAAGATCCTGATATGAACGTTTCTATATAGATATATTCCAGACGAGTTGGGCTCTACTTCAACAAATGTTTGGCGGAAGAGCCACAGTTACCAACTCAATGGACAGTTTGTAATATAATGCAGACGGGTCATATTCTTCGACCAACGGATAAAATTGAAAAAAAGGACTGGGACCGAGTGTCAAAAATTCATCTAATTAAGAAGTGAACTCCATCACAAGAAATATCACATCAAAATTAGTAAGTGTACCAAGTATGAGGATGCGAACGTTTCATGGTTTCAAAAGTCGCAGAAATAAGAGACGTTTGGATGGATTAATTTGCCTCTATTCCATACAAACGTCTGTTTTTTTTTGAAGGCTTGCTATTCAGTTACTATTTACCAAATTATGCCGCTCAAAATTGGTATTCTTACTTACTGTCTGAATCTAATCAGGGCTTGATTGAATAAAGTCTGGCCATAATTAAATATGCGTGCGAGAGTTTCATAACAATGGTCCAAAAATCGCTACCCTGGGTTCCAGAGGTTCTCCCCAGGCGTTTTCTGTTGTTGTTTAAGGCCGCGAAGGAGTGAACACTAGCTAGGCAGGAACGCCGGGAAAGTTCTCTTCCTCTCGTCGCTTCGCTCCTCGCTGGTGGCACTTCCCGCCTTATTTTTCACTAAAAGAGGAAATAGAACCGCTGGCACCTAGGGTACAAAATCGTAGACGCATGCATCGATTACAGATACAAGCAACTGGCATTGAGTCTTGGGGAAGAAAATCAGTGTCAACAAAGACTCGCCAAACTTTAGTTCTTGTTTGAGCAGCTAACGCTCTTACTTCAGAAGTATGTACTGCTTTTTCTGCAGTCTGGCAGCCTCTCGTTTCTTGAGGTCGTCTTTGTATTCTCGCGCCCACTCCTTAGTACGCGTACTGGGTGTATAGTCCTCCATCTTTACGTCCAGTTTCTTACGAGTTAGAAATCCACGTAGATGACTGGCAAGACATGAATCAAGGTTAGAAAACATCATTGTTTTGATAGTTATGTGCAAGAACAAACTGTTCGTCACAAAACGCAGCTATATGCAATCATTTGTCAACTAAAAGAAGGCTATACAATAATCAGTGCGAAATGCGAGCTCTCATTGGTCGATAGCCATATGTTATTAGAGCACAGGTGACGTCACACGCGTGCTCTGATTGGTCGATGTGTTATTAGAGCACAGATGACGTCACGTTTTGCACATGTTTTGTATCGTCCTTTCGTTTATTATCAGTAATGTACACATGTATATATAGGAAGGCCTAACTGAAGCGGAGCTCCCGACTGGCTGGAACAAATTGGGATTGGATAAGATAGTCAGTATCTGGTAGAACTGCAATACCGGAAAAGAAAAGAAAGAAATACTATGACAGATTTAAGGCAGCCTGCGTCGATACGACGGAGTCTAATTTAAGGAAAATCAGTGTGAAGCCAGCTTAAAAAACTTTAAAGTAGAAGAAAAGATTAAGAAAAATGAGAAAGAAGAAAGAAAAATCAAAGAAAAAAACAAAAAACAGTTTAGTTGATATTATTACGTACAGATCAAGATCAAAATTCTTATTCATAGCTTTACAGTTAAATAGCAACGAACATATAATCAAGTAGTAAAACAATAGCAAGGTTTAACATAATTTGTGTGAGTGGTCAAAGTAACAGAGTTTTCAGGTTGACCACTCTTTATCAAAACTGATAAAAGAGGACAGGCTTGCTGCTCGGCCATAGGGTCGATCAATAGTCACGGGCGCCACGCGCCAGGTTTGCGCGCTATGCGCCAGGCATGAATCAGCAAATGTTTGCTCTCTTCCCATTTGTATGGTGCTCCACTCGAGCTTTTCGGTCCGAGCGGAAGCTCCGCTACAAAATAAATAAATTTCACTTTGCCGCGTGTGTCCTCTTATAGATGCAAATATGACGCCACAACGTGACGAGAACAACAGTCACTGCACTCGACGGCGTCTCGTGTCATACCTCTTTGTTACGTTTTGAGGTCATCTGTGCATCTATAAGAGGACAGACACACGCCAACATGACATCTATTTGTTCAATACGATATGATGTCGTGCATGATAACAGTCATTGTGTTGGGACTGACATATCCCGGCTATTCCGAAATCCGGAAATACCTCGAAATACTGCAGATATTCATCTTCCGAAATATAGACAGTAAATGTAGCAGATAGTTAAGGCGTGTAGCGCTTGTACTTTACCTTTGTAAGGTGAGGGCAGCCCTTCGTTGTCGATCTCTCTCAGCCTCTTGAAGTGTTTCGTAGTACTGTCTCGCCATGAAACCACGAAATATTCTGCGGCGATATTATCAACAACAATTCATCACGTATATACTAGGTTTATATAATACATAATCAGTCCAAAACACACCCTCTGATTGGTCAAGAGCCTTGTGCTATTAGAGGACACACGCATGGATGGCGTCATGAGCGCGCGCAAACAATTTATCAACTCGTTTTTAGTTTGCGATTATTATAAAAAACGAATATATTCCATTCTGCCGTGCGTCTGTCTTCTTATAGATGCACAGATGACGCCAAAACGTGAAGAGAACATCAGTTACGCCTCTCGACTGCGGCTCGTGATGCACTTCTTTGTTCTCTTCACGTTGTAACGTCATCTGTGCATCTATAAGAGGACAGACGCACGGCAGAATGGAATCTGTTTGTTAAATACCACTAGAAATCATTGCATAACTGCTTTATCCCATGTCCATAAACTTACATATAAAAAATGGGATTTCCTCATGCACACTTCACTAAGGAAAGGAAGCACATTTTAAAATTGAACTGAGCTGGGGAAGCTGAATGAAAAAACATTCCTGGCGCGCGCGCTACATTGCGTTTTCGGCGGGAAACACTGGAAGCTGTGACGGACGCGCGCGGCACATTATGGCGGGAAAAAACCGTTGCATACGACCCATGGGATACGCAACGTATTTCCAACCTTCTTATTTGCTGTATTTTTCATGGTATGGGATAGTCATGCGATGAGTCGTACGACGACAAACCCTGTGACTGTATTGTGATAACGACGAGGCGTTCACTCGCGAAGTTAAGAGAGGAAAACGTACCTCTGTATGTTGACCGCAGCCCAGACCTGTCGTTGTCTCACGTAGTCATCCGTGAGAATAGCCTGAAGTGGAAAAACAAGCGAATCAGCTGCAGAGTAATTAAGCGACCTTATCTGACCTCGGTAACTCGTGATAGTTTTGGGAGACTGATGAGCTTGGAGTCCTTACTACATTCCTTTCCCCCGTTCATGACTATTTGAGGACCTGGAACAGGCTCATAAAGTTGAAGCAGTCAGCGTTTGTTTTCAAGGGATCTACGATTTTAATTCCTTATCTGAGAAAACGTGAAGGTCTAAAGCCTTTGCAGTTCGAAGTCGAGATTGTTTCGTAAAATAAAGACGGCCTTCTCTTGGGTGGTTGTAAGAAGTGGAGAGGTCCCACATGTAACAATGGCGAACCTCCAACTTAAGCAAACCAAGGAAATAGTATCATACTACTATTTTGGATATACAGTAGGACCCCGCTATCTCGAACTCCCAGGGGAAATGAAAAACTGTTCGAGATAACGGCGTAAATTTTACAGTAAAACAGTGACAAAATAAAACAAAGGGATATCACAACTTGTTCGCGAGATAGTGGGGTTTTCGAGAGAACCGAGTTCGAGATAGCAAGGTTCTACTCTATAATACTAGGCTAAACCGAGTCACTCTGTTGTTTGGAGTGATCGAGCGAGCGAATGAAAGAGTGAGTTAGGGTGTGAGTGAACGAGCGAGCGAGGGTAAATTAGTGAGCCAGAGAGCGAGTTAGTCAGTAACTAAATACAATTCAACACGCACCTCATCAGGCCAGCAAAAATGATTAAACTGCTTCACGGAGAAGTTGTAGGTCTTTTCAGTCTTCTCGCTTCGGGCCGAGCAGGGCCTGGTCGGTGAGCATGACCCCCTCCCGGTCGGGATAGCAATGTGACGAGGCTGTGACGAGGCGGAGACAGGACGGCGAGGAGATGGCGAAGTGGGACGCAGTGACGCTATGGGAGTTCTCTGTTTTGTCGGAGGTGTTGCTGTAAACAGTGAACCGATAATACCGGTGAAAAATTCAGTCACTAGTTTTTCATCAAAAAGGGAAACAAGGGACATGGCCGCTGTAGCCTGGGTTCGATTCTAGGACGCGAAGTCACGTGAGTTGAGTTTCCAATTCAATCTCGGAATAGAGGGCCACCCTCTCTAAAATATGTTCGTTCCTTTGGTAAATGTATGCCGATGTTTTGAGCGCTAAGCCTTCGTCTAATCCTACGCTCTGACAATGCTTGCGCTCGCCGGGCTCGCAATAGCAGCCTGACAAGGCCAAAAAGCAGGCCAAATTTCAGGAATGGCTAGACTAGTTATACATTTTAGTGATACAGGAGTTTTATTATTACTGTCATGCGATATAATATTGTTTTTTACGTCCTATTAACGGAGAAGAAAAAATAAATGCAGTAAGTTGAATGCTCTGTAACGGGAACAAGAAAGCATCGCAGTAACTCATTGCGTTATCAAGTCAGGTATCTGAGGAGGGTTAGCAATTAACCCACTGGGCTTTCTAGTATGGAAGGGTCGATAAACATATACATGACACGCAAACTGTTTTACCTGCAGGTTTTTCATCCTCTTTACTGGTTGATGAATATGATGACGTATCATTGCTGGTCTTCTCTTGCTCGGCAGGAGTCGTACTAGTCATGCTAGTCGAGCCTTTCTCCTCCACTGGAGGCGTCGAGTGTTCACCGGAGTCACCGGAGTCACCGGCGCCGATGTGTTTGCCTTCAATCATTAGGGACCTGTCTTGGGCCATCCGTATGTCTTTCTTGCGACGAATTTCGTCGCTTGAAAAAAAGAAGAAGAAAAGAAAGAAAAGCAAGCATAAGAACGACGAAAATACACTGCTTCCTGATATATCACTTCAATAACGAATGAATTGAGCTCGGGAAAGAATTGAGCATGGGAAAGGATTTACTGGATGGAAAATATACTTCAAAACGCTGTTTTAGAAAGATCGTAAAGTGCTTTCAAATATATGAGTTCAGATTATTTTGCTATCCAGTTCAACCACGTGATTGCATTCCTGCAAAAGTCCCATTTGACCGGCCATCTTGGATCTGACCGAGAGGACCCTGGGGACGAGGTAAGTCCCATACAGGTAGCGTACTAATGCTCTTCTGTTGCTTTTCCTTCCTCTTCATCTGAAGACTGAACAATAATTTCTCTCAACTCTGCCAGCTGGGAGTTCCACTTTTAGACTTGTCTGCTCATGTGCAGCTGATAAGAAAGACGAACGGCACTAAACATGCCACAGTACCTGTCGATACGAGGTGAGCTGGGGTCTCGGTACAAGCCGTGGTCACCCTGTAGGTACCAGGCCATTGTAGACGGTCTCTCGGACTCGCCTGTGGAATTGTGTGGAAATAAAAACGTGTCAGCTTTGGAGTCATTTTCGGTCAAGGGATGACAACAAATGGCTGGGTGAGGAAAAGCCGGGGGGGGGGGGGGGGGGGGGGGATCTTCAAACAAGTTTATGCATCGAAACTGAAGCAATTGAATTAAGTTTGTCATTTTTAAAGGAGAGAAAATAATGAGAAAAAAATTATAAGAAGAAAGAAAGAAACCAGACATGATAGGAAAATCTTTCCGTGTCAGCACTGTTAATTTACCCATCAAATGTACGCATGATGAACTGGAGAACTGTTGTTATTATACATTTAACTCACTATCTCAATTCTGATTGGTTGAGAACACACAGCTAATTCTCGATAACTAGCTACAGCATTGACTGCGCATGCGTACAATATTATCTGTAGGTTGTGACGTCACACTGCTATTATCTGTAGGTGGCGCTCGAGGATAAGCAAATGCGTTTTTAGTTATTTTGCTATTTTAAGCTCTTAGCTATTTCCAGTCATTCTGTTTTCCTAAACTTGTAAATAAAAGCAATTTGTAGCTAGAATAAGAAATAAAACATCTTGAAATTTGATCAAACCAATTTACGGCATTTCATTACAATTTTTCTTCCGGTTTTCCCGAGCTCTCTTTTTAATAAAAACGTTTGTTTAAAATGTATAATAAAACAATTATTGAATTCGGTTTTCTCATGATAGAAAAAATTATCAAGACCTTGGTCTGTGTTATCGGCCTCAGCCTTCGGCAGATATCACACACCTCTGTTTTGATGATTTTCGCTATCATGCTCAACCTCATCCAATATATCGCGGGCTCACGGCTGGAAACCGAGCCTATGGTCAGGTTAGGGTCCATAACTTCCCGTATGAACCGCATATCATAAATGTGTTATTAAACTCGTTTGCTCGGGCCGTACTGTAAGTTATTGTAATTTATAGAGCGTCGTGATTCTCCCCTTTTTATGGTCCGCGTGCTTTGCGCGAAGGCCATAGCATTGGGGGGGGGGGGGGGGGGGGGGAATCGGTCCATAAGTAGTAAAAACTTTATTTCACCACGCTAGCCCCAACAACCCTTAAGCTGATTTCAATGAGGGGCGTGAACTAACTTACAAGAATATTGTATGAACTAATTATATTAATTTATAAAATTACAAATTAGATGTCTAATATGTTATAAAAACTATTTACAAAGTATAAGTGTCCTTAAAATGAGGGGGGGAAACTACAAGGCTAAAACTAAAATACTGACGGGCTTATCTACTGGCGACGTGGCGTGACCCAACACCAGATATTTATGATGACATAATGTGGTTTTTAAAACAATGGAGCAACTCCGCTACTTTCGCCTCGTAAGGGAGTTCATTCCAAAGCTTGGCACCACTATACTTAAAGCTTCTCTTAAGAAATGCTCGTTTGGGCTTTAAAAGTGCTAGGTCCGTCTCATTATTCCGAAGATTATAGGCTTTTTGGTACTCACTTCTTCTAACAAAGGATTCATTAAGGCTTGGCGCGGTGTGGTCATTAAGTATTTTATACATAAATACAGATTTTGTATATGATCGTCTTACATCAAGAATATCCCAAGAGAGCGTGTCAAGTACATCGGCCGATCGAATATTGTAACCAGCTCCGGTAATAACTCTAGCGGCGCGAGATTGAAATATTTGCAACTTATCCCTTAATAGTTTGCCACAGTTATCCCAAAGGGGAGAACAGTAATCAAAATAGGGCTGAACTAAGGCTTTATAAACAGTTTGTAATGTATCAGTGGAGACAAAAGGCTTGATACGTCTAATAGCTCCAATACCTGCACTGGCTTTTTTGCCAACTATTTCAATATACTTTTCTCAATTAAGTCTCTCGTCTATCTCAACTCCTAAGCATTTATGTATGATTTCAGTTCGGGGAACCGGCAGATTATTAATTGAAACAGGATGATCACATACCTTTTTATTAAGGTTATGCGAAAAACCAATAAACATTAGTTTTGACTTAGATGGATGAATTTGAAGCTTATTTGTCGCAAGCCAATTTCGGATATTAATAAGATAAGAATTTAGGTTTGTAATAAGATCACTAGAGTCATGTGAGGACGAAAAAATCAAGGGCACCCAACGAGTACTTTTTGAAATTCGTTTGAAACCAGTTGTATGCAGCTCATCTAGCCATTTTAAGACGCCTACTAAGTCTTTTGACGTATTCTAGAAAGCTATTAGCTGTTCGGATTTTCTAGGTGGAAATCGCGTCAACCGAAAATACTATGGCAAAATATCCCCGGCCTACGAATTTTTTAGTAGTCTAGATCATAAACAAGAATTTTCTAGCTCAAGTATATAACTTCATTTTGCAAAGTTTTGTGGAGGTACGAATTTTTTAGGGGTTCTTTTTTCCTTTAGGCAATTCTTTTAGGTGACCTCCATTTGCTAAAGGTTTATTCTTTCGGATTTTAGATGTCAGAATTTCTTAGAGAATGAAAATGTGTTCTCGAAAACTTTAGGTGGCCGCTTCACTAAATGATTTGTGATTTTTTTTTTTCATTCCAACCAATGTTTTTCCCCGGATCGTTCTGACTCTATTGATCAGACGAAAACGTACGAATATTTTAGGGGAAAGCTCTTACTCTGTTGATCAGACGAATACGCACGAATATTTTAGGGGAAACCTTTTAGTCTCCCTTTTCTTCTCTAATTTTCTAGGGATTGAAAACAAAATTTCTAGCCAGTATTTCAGAAAACAATTTTCTAGGGACAATTTTTTCGAATCCGAAAGTTTTAGGCTAACTTACTCTCCCGAACAGCTTTTTAACCGAAAACTTCGTTGGGTGCCCTTGAAAAATGTGTGTCATCTGCATATAGGCATGGAGTTGTTGACGCTAAACAATCTGGGAGATCATTTATAAACCAGTAAGAGTAACAGTGGTCCTAGTCCATAACTTACAGTATAAACTGAGCAAACAAGTTTAATAAGAGGTATTTAGTTCGCAAGGTCAGCCTTGCTTCAACTCACCTAGCCTCGGTCCGACGGGCTGGCAAATACTCATGTACTCCAAGTTATAGTTGTAGTCGGCTTCAGTAGCTGCAGTTGGGTTGCCACTGGTTGGGCCACCAAACCGGTCACTGAAACACAATAGTGAGCGGGTTATAAATCGTTCAACCTGTAACTGATATTATCAAACTCATTAATAATTCATGAAGGATCACTGAGCGATAAGTGATCTGTAAATCTTATACAGATTTCGTCCTGATTTACATAAACGTTTGCTTCGATTTTCTCGGCCGAAATAAGTTGTATCGCCAAAATAACTGAAAAACATTACTGTACACCTACCACCTAGATGTTTGATAAGTCAGATACAGAATTCGTGGGATTTACAACCTCTTGCATTCAGCTGGAGTTTGTAAATCCCATAAAAAACATCCGCTCATTCTTTATATAGTACCTAATAATAATGTAGACTGAGGATTGAAATCGCATGAACTGCTCATGCTATACGTGATGGGTACCGAGTAATATTCTGAAAGTTCTGATAATTAGGCTTCATACAGAAGGAACAATTATGTTACTTATGTAGAGATAGGTCCGATAATACAACCGCGAGCGTGCATTATTTTGTCTTGTAAAGTCATTAATAATTCATAAGGGTACTAACCAATCCAAACGCAGCATTCTAGTCACGTGAATACCACTGTAAACCCACATACAGAACTGATTAGACATTCAGTCCGTACTTAGCGTTTGTTTGATACAGAACTGATTAATAAAACATCAGTGTTGTATCAGATATACAGATACTGATTGGTAAAACATCAATGTCTGTATCATTGATAGACACTGATGTTTTAATCAACATTCCTGTATCCAACAACACTATGTCAGGGTCTGTCGAGGTGTCACTACCAATCACTGACTTCCCCCATCCCAGTTGGGTGAAGTATCAAGATAAAACTTCTGTATTGATCCTAATCAAACTCATTAATAATTCATGAAGCAAAAACAAAGTAAATCACTGAGCTATAAGTGATTTGTAAATCTGATACAGATTTCATCCTGATTTACATAAACTTTGGCTTCGATTTTCTCGGCCAAAATAAGTTGTATCGCCCAAATAACTGACAATATGACTTTGTATACCAATTCTATGCCAGGATCTGTTGGGGGCAGGTCTCACTACCGATCATTCACTTCCCAGTTGGGTGAAGTATCAAGATAAAACTTTTGTATTTATCCTTGTAAAATTCATTAATAATTCATAAGGGTGCTAGCCTATCCAAATGCGCAGTTCAGGTCACGTGCATACCCCTGTAAACCATTACAAACTACTAGTGGTTGTATCAGAAGAGTATACATCATATTCATACCTCTGTAAACCATTACAAACTACTAGTGGTTGACTCAGAAGAGTATACATCATATTCATACCTCTGTAAACCATTACAAACTACTAGTGGTTGACTCAGAAGAGTATACATCATATTCATACCTCTGTAAACCATTACAAACTACTAGTGGTTGACTCAGAAGCTAAGAATACAATCACTAGTAGTTTCTCTAAAGTTTGAACAAAAATGCAATAATATACACCAGCAACAACTGAAACTTAAATTCCATTCCGCAAAGATGTATTCATTTCAAGGTAATATAAATACGGTGTATTGTAAAATGACATCACATTGGTTTGCTTTTGTGCGATGCAAAGCCTCAAAGCATCCCAATGGATTTTAGTTATCTATAGACCCTTTGCACGTTACGTCATAGCCACCATGTTGGTGTACAGTTAACGATAGATTCTTCGTTAGCTTCTTTTGTTCTGTACCAACCATGCCGCCATGCCCTTTGTCATTTGAATCTCTGGGGATTGAGTGCAAACCAGCGTGGGTGTTGCATCAGCCTTTACAATGATTGATGTATACAGACATGTTATTCAGTTATTACAATGATTGATGTATAGAGACATGTTATTCAGTTATTACAATGATTGATGTATAGAGACATGTTATTCAGTTATTACAATGATTGATGTATAGAGACATGTTATTCAGTTATTACAATGATTGATGTATACAGACATGTTATTCAGTTATTACAATGATTGATGTATAGAGACATGTTATTCAGTTATTACAATGATTGATGTATAGAGACATGTTATTCAGTTATTACAATGATTGATGTATAGAGACATGTTATTCAGTTATTACAATGATTGATGTATACAGACATGTTATTCAGTTATTACAATGATTGATGTATACAGACATGTTATTCAGTTATTACAATGATTGATGTATAGAGACATGTTATTCAGTTATTACAATGATTGATGTATACAGACATGTTATTCAGTTATTACAATGATTGATGTATAGAGACATGTTATTCAGTTATTACAATGATTGATGTATACAGACATGTTATTCAGTTATTACAATGATTGATGTATAGAGACATGTTATTCAGTTATTACAATGATTGATGTATACAGACATGTTATTCAGTTATTACAATGATTGATGTATAGAGACATGTTATTCAGTTATTACAATGATTGATGTATACAGACATGTTATTCAGTTATTACAATGATTGATGTATACAGACATGTTATTCAGTTATTACAATGATTGATGTATACAGACATGTTATTCAGTTATTACAATGACTGATGTATACAGACATGTTATTCAGTTATTACAATGATTGATGTATACAGACATGTTATTCAGTTATTACAATGATTGATGTATACAGACATGTTATTCAGTTATTACAATGATTGATGTATACAGACATGTTATTCAGTTATTACAATGATTGATGTATACAGACATGTTATTCAGTTATTACAATGATTGATGTATACAGACATGTTATTCAGTTATTACAATGATTGATGTATACAGACATGTTATTCAGTTATTACAATGACTGATGTATACAGACATGTTATTCAGTTATTACAATGACTGATGTATACAGACATGTTATTCAGTTATTACAATGATTGATGTATACAGACATGTTATTCAGTTATTACAATGATTGATGTATACAGACATGTTATTCAGTTATTACAATGACTGATGTATACAGACATGTTATTCAGTTATTACAATGATTGATGTATACAGACATGTTATTCAGTTATTACAATGATTGATGTATAGAGACATGTTATTCAGTTATTACAATGATTGATGTATACAGACATGTTATTCAGTTATTACAATGATTGATGTATAGAGACATGTTATTCAGTTATTACAATGATTGATGTATAGAGACATGTTATTCAGTTATTACAATGATTGATGTATAGAGACATGTTATTCAGTTATTACAATGATTGATGTATACAGACATGTTATTCAGTTATTACAATGATTGATGTATACAGACATGTTATTCAGTTATTACAATGATTGATGTATAGAGACATGTTATTCAGTTATTACAATGATTGATGTATACAGACATGTTATTCAGTTATTACAATGATTGATGTATAGAGACATGTTATTCAGTTATTACAATGATTGATGTATACAGACATGTTATTCAGTTATTACAATGATTGATGTATAGAGACATGTTATTCAGTTATTACAATGATTGATGTATACAGACATGTTATTCAGTTATTACAATGATTGATGTATACAGACATGTTATTCAGTTATTACAATGATTGATGTATACAGACATGTTATTCAGTTATTACAATGATTGATGTATACAGACATGTTATTCAGTTATTACAATGATTGATGTATACAGACATGTTATTCAGTTATTACAATGACTGATGTATACAGACATGTTATTCAGTTATTACAATGATTGATGTATACAGACATGTTATTCAGTTATTACAATGATTGATGTATACAGACATGTTATTCAGTTATTACAATGATTGATGTATACAGACATGTTATTCAGTTATTACAATGATTGATGTATACAGACATGTTATTCAGTTATTACAATGATTGATGTATACAGACATGTTATTCAGTTATTACAATGATTGATGTATACAGACATGTTATTCAGTTATTACAATGACTGATGTATACAGACATGTTATTCAGTTATTACAATGACTGATGTATACAGACATGTTATTCAGTTATTACAATGATTGATGTATACAGACATGTTATTCAGTTATTACAATGATTGATGTATACAGACATGTTATTCAGTTATTACAATGACTGATGTATACAGACATGTTATTCAGTTATTACAATGATTGATGTATACAGACATGTTATTCAGTTATTACAATGATTGATGTATACAGACATGTTATTCAGTTATTACAATGATTGATGTATACAGACATGTTATTCAGTTATTACAATGACTGATGTATACAGACATGTTATTCAGTTATTACAATGATTGATGTATACAGACATGTTATTCAGTTATTACAATGATTGATGTATACAGACATGTTATTCAGTTATTACAATGACTGATGTATACAGACATGTTATTCAGTTATTACAATGATTGATGTATACAGACATGTTATTCAGTTATTACAATGATTGATGTATACAGACATGTTATTCAGTTATTACAATGATTGATGTATACAGACATGTTATTCAGTTATTACAATGACTGATGTATACAGACATGTTATTCAGTTATTACAATGATTGATGTATACAGACATGTTATTCAGTTATTTTGGCGATACGACCTGTTTCGGCCAAGAAAATTGAAGCAAAAGTTTATGTAAATGAGGACCGTATCTGTATCAAATTTTAAAACACTCATTAAACATTCATTTCTTTTGTTTTCCTCATGAATTATTAATGAGTTTTGAAGTAAATTATAGAGCTGAAGCGACTCGGGCGATATCGGTTTTCTCGTGCAATTATATAGTTTCATTTCACAAGTATTTATATACAACATTCACGAGAGTGTTGTTGTCGGCTGATACAAGAGCATGGAGAACCATCTTTCATTTGTTAAATAAAACCAGTAGTCGATGTTAATAGCTAACCAGTGGTCGATGTTAATACCTAACCAGTGGTCGATGTTAATACCTGACCAGTGGTCGATGTTAATACCTGACCAGTGGTCGATGTTAATACCTGATCAGTGGTCGATGTTAATACCTGACCAGTGGTCGATGTTAATACCTGACCAGTGGTCGATGTTAATACCTGACCAGTGGTCGATGTTAATACCTGACCAGTGGTCGATGTTAATACCTGACCAGTGGTCGATGTTAATACCTGACCAGTGGTCGATGTTAATACCTGACCAGTGGTCGATGTTAATACCTGACCAGTGGTCGATGTTAATACCTGACCAGTGGTCGATGTTAATACCTGACCAGTGGTCGATGTTAATACCTGACCAGTGGTCGATGTTAATACCTGACCAGTGGTCGATGTTAATACCTGACCAGTGGTCGATGTTAATACCTAACCAGTGGTCGATGTTAATACCTGACCAGTGGTCGATGTTAATACCTGACCAGTGGTCGATGTTAATACCTAACCAGTGGTCGATGTTAATACCTCACCAGTGGTCGATGTTAATACCTGACCAGTGGTCGATGTTAATACCTGACCAGTGGTCGATGTTAATACCTGACCAGTGGTCGATGTTAATACCTGACCAGTGGTCGATGTTAATACCTGACCAGTGGTCGATGTTAATACCTAACCAGTGGTCGATGTTAATACCTCACCAGTGGTCGATGTTAATACCTGACCAGTGGTCGATGTTAATACCTGACCAGTGGTCGATGTTAATACCTAACCAGTGGTCGATGTTAATACCTAACCAGTGGTCGATGTTAATACCTCACCAGTGGTCGATGTTAATACCTGACCAGTGGTCGATGTTAATACCTGACCAGTGGTCGATGTTAATACCTAACCAGTGGTCGATGTTAATACCTCAGTGACCAGTGGTCGATGTTAATACCTGACCAGTGGTCGATGTTAATACCTCACCAGTGGTCGATGTTAATACCTGACCAGTGGTCGATGTTAATACCTGACCAGTGGTCGATGTTAATACCTAACCAGTGGTCGATGTTAATACCTAACCAGTGGTCGATGTTAATACCTAACCAGTGGTCGATGTTAATACCTAACCAGTGGTCGATGTTAATACCTAACCAGTGGTCGATGTTAATACCTAACCAGTGGTCGATGTTAATAGCTAACCAGTGGTCGATGTTAATAGCTAACCAGTGGTCGATGTTAATACCTAACCAGTGGTCGATGTTAATACCTAACCAGTGGTCGATGTTAATACCTAACCAGTGGTCGATGTTAATAGCTAACCAGTGGTCGATGTTAATAGCTAACCAGTGGTCGATGTTAATACCTAACCAGTGGTCGATGTTAATACCTAACCAGTGGTCGATGTTAATACCTAACCAGTGGTCGATGTTAATACCTAACCAGTGGTCGATGTTAATACCTAACCAGTGGTCGAAGTTTATTATTCAACTGCCTCAGGAGTTCAAATACCGCTCGAGAGAGAGCCTGGGACGAGTACGAATATCCTGCGATATTACACAGTAGATATCTGTACTCTAAAAAACACAATTTTATTTAGAAAAAGTTGGATAATTTAGTGTGTAGTAAGGCGGATATTGTTACTGTATTTGGACTCCGTTGCCCTTTGCGTTCGTCAAAAATGATGCATAGCTCATAAAAATATCCAACACCCATCAAACATCTTCTCTCGCGCGTGATTGGTTGAATGCGTCACGTGACCCGATATTTTCTCCCTGCAAGCGGGAAATATCAGCGTATAAGCGCGCGTCAAAGAAACTATTTGAAAGATGATGACAACAATAACCTACAACGTGGCGTGGAAATATGCCCTGATATTTGTCCTTCGACATTAGCTGATCCTCGAAGCTCACAGTTTCCCACGAGCTTCACTCTCGGGAACTGTTCTCTTCTCGGAACAGATAATGTCCGCGGACGAAATATCAGGGCATGTTTCGACGCCTCCATGGTTAATAGAGGAGAATGGTTAGGAAACCCGGCAAACTTCAAAGGGGCTGCGATTTAGGTTGGAAGGGGGAAGACAAACGATTGTGCACGGTCATAGCTCATTAGCGTCCCCTGAACGACTGAACCCACACGTTTCTATTGGCTGATTGACATAATCCAATATCTATTGTGTTTTGTCACGGTTGAAAAAAGTGAACAAAGACCTATGACAAAGAAGGTCGCTAGGTTTCATATTCATTGACTAAACTGTCTAATAAGAGATGTGTCACTACTCACTTTCTCCTTCTCTCAGAGTCTCCCAGTTGTCTCACTACCATCAGAGATGCTAACGTCCTCCTGTCAAGTGATCGGGACCCTGTAGGCATTGTCACTTGGTCCGGTGACGGCTTGGCATTCTGGGATGTGTTAGTTTTTTTCTTCGATGGACGAGGCGACACCGGAGACCTGGGGTTAGGTTTAGGACAAGACAAAACTGGTCAACGCGTTCTCGAGGTGTAAAGTAATGATTAACATTACTTGTCAAATCGCTTTAAAGTAATGATGATCATTACTCTAAGACAAATCCTAACCCAAACCACAAAATAAATCCTAATTCAAAATTGGCGCTCTTCACCAAATATTCACAATTAACCTTACCTCCTTCATTTAGTGATCTATGTATTGTGTATCTTGGAATTCTGTAATGTGGTCCAAAATATCTCAAAGATCGGCCAAAAACTTACCGCTGAAAAGTATGAATCTTTATTATGCCAACCTGGCTGACCAACACCCGCGAAGCCACCTTAACATGAACCCCACCACATGAACATCGTCCACATTAGTATGTTTACCGAGTTTGAAGAACTGGGCCCGGTTGTTCAAAGTCCAATTAGTGCTAATCCAGGGTTAATTTCCATGACAACCAATAGGTTCTGTGCAGAGTTAATCCAGGATTAACACTAATCGGGCTTTGAACAACCCGGCCCTGAATAGCAAACGTTTGAGATCAGTATAGATTGGGGGGACTGCCATTGTCTCATGCATTAAAGGGGCTGTGTCACGGTAATAGACTTTACATTCGCGTTCTGGAAACAGCTATTTCCACCGATTGTGATATGAGCTAACGAACCTCTCGGCCATGTGGGATGCTAAAATCGAAGCAAATAAGCAAAAATGACTAACAAACAGTGTATATAAACAGTCTCCAGATACTGTTTGTATCCAATTAACAGCCACCTACCGCGCGATTACTCGATACATGCGCAGTACCATGACATAGCCCCTTTAAACTATCTGAGCTCTCTTATTTTTGTGATTTTTGAAAGCTCGCCACCTCGTTAATATTTATTTATTTATTTATTTACAACATTTGGGCGTAACGCCACAGGAGACAAACAATAGGACTCAAAGTCCCCTACGAGGCTTGTCTCCAAACGTCCCCAAACTCAGTCAACGCACTCATTTTGATGTGATTTTCTTGTGGTGGTGGTTTATTTTTTTCTTTACGAGATGTCTTTTTTTCGTTTACGAAATGGCTAATAAGAATCGTCATAAAGCTCCATGAACGTCCTAAACAGTAAGTCCGATGCGTATATACTAGTTTACATACAATTGGTTAAATACGGTACTACTAGATAAGGAATCGTTAATATCATTTTTTCAAAATGGCGGCCAAATTGTTATTTGTGACAGAGTAAAATACCTAAGTTTTCCGATAAGTACACAAGAAGTTTGCTTAATTTTGATTGCGTTTGATCAAATTCTCTCCACAAAATGCAAGTTTTACTTCTGACGTTTGTATTACTGTGACACTATACCCCCAGTCATACAAATGTTTGTACAAATAGCAAAGTTACAGACGGATAATAACTCTGCAGAATTTCAATAAAATACCATAAAATGTGCACAATTACTAAGTTTGAGATCCTTTTTAGGAGTTTGAGAATCATTTTGACTTACTTTTAAAAAACATTTCCAATGAGGCTTGGTCATTTTAGTATTGAGGTGTATAGCTATTGTGACAAAACCCAGTTAAGACTGAAATTTCAGTCACAATTTTTGGAAACTTTTAAAAGAAGTCTTGTAATCAGCTCAAAAGTACATGTAAATGGCGAATAGATATAAGCTGGATCCAGTGCAAGGAAATCCATGAAGCGTTGCGGATAATGAATTATACGAAACTGAAAGCTGGACAGCAATTGCAATAGGCCCTTTGCAGGTAACAAATCACGTGGTTGTACTGGAGAGCAAAAAATATATGACTTCATTTATTTAAAGGTCTTGTACGAGATCGGTGTTGCTATTAGCAAAACCTGTTTGTAAATGCTATTTTTCGCCTCCAATCGATTGTCGATCTTTCTAAAACTGCGTTTTTAAAGATAGCTTGCTCTCCAGCATCCATGGCAACGCCTCACGAGCTCAATTTATTCGTTAATGAAGTATTATATCAGCACGTGACTGTTAGCTGCAAAGAGCGTATTGCACCGAACGATCACTAAAGACGATAGGGCCATTTATACGAGAGAAATAAGCCGCAGATTACCGATAAGACGCGAACTGCTCGTATAAAAGGTACAAAACCTATGTTCGCGACTAACACAAGCCGCGTCTAAGATAGGACGCTGCTTATTCTAGGCCTAGCTAAGAACAGCTCCTTTGAATTTCTAACAGGACCTGAAACAACCATTGGGGCTGATCAAAGCCAGGACCCGGCTAAATCACAGATCGAATTGGAATTTAGCGTGTTGGTTTTTGTGGAACAAGGAAAACCGGAGAACCCGCAGAGAAAAACCCACGGAGCAAGGACGAGATACCAACAAACTCACTCATATATGGCACTGCGTTCGGGGATTGAACCTGGGCCACAGAGGTGAGAGGCGAAGCGCTTAACCACAACGCCACCCCAGCTCAAAACCCTAATCGCGTCTAAGATAAGACGCGAAAACTGAACTCACGTTTAAAAGGGGTCAACAGTTGTTCGCGTCTTGTTGAAGACCAGCTCAGTTACTGCGCATGCATACGTTTTGTTGTTGTTGCCCAGTCTTCTACCCGGGCGGCAGGTTTTGTTTCTACTGTGTCAGCAGACAAAGATACCAGACTGCAAAGAAGCTATACGAGCGGTACTAGTAGCGCTGAAAAGAAAACTCACCTGCACTTTACTAAAAGAAAAACAGTTCTTGCAAGTATGCAAGGAGTTTGCCATTGCTGGGCAGCTCGTCAATTGCGCGAACCATTTACACGAGAACTTTTCGTCTTATTCAAGCTTAGCTCGTATAAATAAGATCAGTTAGCGTCTTATTTCTCTCGTATAAATGAGGTATAAATGACCCTATTATGGTTTGATTGATCACTTTTAATTGTAACTCACTTTAGTCTCTTCATGTATGTCATGCTTCCAAACCCATCGTCTGTCCATCTGAAAAGTAACTTCAATGTTCAGCAAATCTTCCTTACAGTTAACAGTAAATATTGAAGTAAATTGTCTTGACAGAATCACTGTATAAGGGATCGCCCACATATGCTTAGTGCCCCGCTTTAACGTCGACTGGAAGTTTAGGGAGGAGGGGATCCAAGCGTGAACGTTAGTGTGGGGCCAAATCAGTTCTGGGAACGAGATTGGAGCAAAAATGTGAACGTTAAAAGGGAGGAGGGGGAAGAGGGTCCAACATTTACGTCAAGTCGAAGGTCCCTGAATGGATTCACAATGTCCAGAGATTGTATTAGCCCTGTTCTGTTCAGACAAATGCTCTGTACTGACTCAATTCGAAAATGATGAAAACTATCAGTAGTCCACAGTTTTTATTTTACGTTTTTCAAGTTTTCGCTTATCGGCTTGAACTTAACACAAATACTGAATTAAAGCAATTATAACATCAAATATATGACAGAAGTGTCAAACAAACGGCAGAGACGGACGAGCGAAAGCCAGAACAGAAAGGTAAAATACACAGTACCCTGCTAGACCAGTGGCGGATCCAGGGGTGGTTACGGGGGTGACATGTCACCCCCCCCCCCCTTTTGGGCCAAAAACAAATTCTGTATAAGAATTTGTAAAAATAAAATACATTCGTTCAAATTTTGTAAGAAATTTCGCACCAGAAACTGTACCGGTCAAAATAGTCACCCCCTCTTTCAAATCCTGGATCCGCCACTGTAGACATAGATTCCTTCCCTTCCGAGAGGGGGAAGGAGTCTCTGTCTAACAGGGTAAATACACAGTGGCATGGACAGCAAAACAGACGATGTTAAACGTACTGATATCGAATGGTATCAGGAGACACAAGGCCGGATACTTTATAATGTTTAGAGGACTGCTCTGGAGGTGACTTGCTCTGGTGGAAGTGCACGGTATAATCTTTACTGTTCCTCTCCGGGGACAATACTGGTTCTTTACTTTTTAGCTCCAACGGCTTCTGTTCAGAAAGAGATGACCTGTGACAAGAAGTGGGGTGAACAAGAGTGACCAAGCAAACCAAGAACAAACAGCAAAGGCTTGTTATCATAACCCTAAATGTTAACTATTAAACGATATTTTCACTACATAGTCATAGAACTTATAACCACTTACCTAAAAGGCATAGCTGTTTTAACGGAGGCAAAGCTACTCAAGTCTAAGTCTAAGAAACCAATATTTAAGCAGTGTTTGCGTTCGCCTGTTGTTGGTTGTGTTGTTTCAGCTCATTGCGCTCGTGAAAATCATGAATGGAGGCAGTCTATTACTACAGCGATTATGGAATGTACTTTTAATCAATCCGACCACAAGTGAACTACTTTGCTCCATTCAGCAAAAAAGCACGCGATCATTAGGATCAGGGAACTTAACGTGTGAGAAATCGGAACTTCGATTTACCGCGTGGCCTACGTTTTCCTCGCCGCGTGTTTCTGGTTGTGTCTACGTATTTCCGCGGCGAAGAAAACGTGTTTGTCAAGAATGAAACACAAGAGAAGTCAACAAACCGTGTGATAGCTTATTCGAATTTTAATTAATCGAAAATATCGTGACCGACTAAATTTCACTGAATTAGAGCTCGCAAAGACGTTTATTTGTTTCGCTTTGTAAACCGACTTCTCTTTATTTGATATAAGCCGAGAAAGTGGATGCACAGTCGATGTTAGATTCATGGGATAGTTTCACTATGCTAAGAATGCTCACTTTTAACAACTATGATAAATTACTTTTTACCACATGTGGTCGAACGCGCTCCACCGACGCAACATAACAAATAAAGAGAAACATGACGACAGCACTGGGGTCACTATGGGGAAATAGAACATTGATGAGAACCAAAGCGGTGCAAATTGCACGACATCGAATCGAATCGAAAACAAAAACAATGAAACACTGAAAACGAAAACGACCTGAAGCGAAACGAAACATACACGTGATGTATCACACGAAGGACATGCAAATCCATTACGCGAATAAACGAACTGCACTAAACAATTTTAGTATATACCACACCAGTGAATATCACTTTACGCGCGATCTGATTGGCTACTCAAACAGTGAATATGATTTCATATTCACCTCTGAGCGAAGCAGATATCACCTCGCGCGAGTTTTTGTCCATTTGACAGAAAATAAAATAACTATTTGATGCTGGCTATTCGCCTGGAGTGTGGTATATACTAAAACAATTATTCACCGAAACTGAGGTGAATAATTGTTAAATATTCAATAGCCCACTGATGATACATGTTTCACTTGTAACGCACAAATGTGTCAATATGAGGCTCAGGAGTAATTATATTTATCTTTTTTCGAAGAATAGAATACATGTAATATAACGGAGCCTATAGTGTGCGTGACAAGTGACATGCGTGACATGCGTGACAAGTGAAGCATATATCGAAAGTGGGCTATCATCATTTTATAAAGTGGTAAGCTTTAATATCATAACTACATATCATAACTACATATCATCATTTTATCAGACCAATGGGCTGAGGGACGAGACCCACCTTCGAGAATCCGTGTCTTCACTTGCAGTCGATACCGAAGATGGTGACGTTGATGCTGTCACCTGTCTGGGTGTCTGACTGGGAACCACGTGCGGAGCAATCGATGTGACCGCCTGCTTGAGCCCTGACGGCATGAAACCCACAGACTGAGGGGGGAAACAGAGACTTAATCAGCGAGACAAACATACAAAAAACTAACAAGTAAATGCCGACCGCAGTGTTAGGTAAAGACATGCAGACGAGTCATGCCAAACGTTCTATGTAACCTTTTCAATAGTCGTAGTAGTTTTATATAGTTTTAAACATATTTTATAATTTTATCTAAGGGCTGGCTTAGAGTTAGTAACAGGGGCGTAGGGGGGAGGGGCAAAATGATGACGTCCGGGGCCTTTATCATTGATGACTTCCGGGGCCTTTATCATTGATCACTTCTGTCAATCTCTCTTCTGGGCTGAGCAGAGGCAAGGATTGCACCGATTTAACTTTTTCCTTTTTCATTCGTCTAAAACTGCCATAGATTGCCATAGTCTTCTAGTCTTTTAATTGACCGATTTAGCTTGACTGTACATTAATTTTGTTGTCCCAATTCAGGTCATCTGACTTTTCTCTTTTGTTTTTCTGTATCCCAAGAGGTAACGCATAAATTTGTCGATCTCGAAAAACAAAGCACTGAATCCTCTGGAGAGCTGCCACATGATCTGAATTGGGAAAACAAATGTACAATCTAAATCGGCCAATTGTTGTAAATAGTTTTAGTTATCAATATTCATCATTGATATAAACACTTATATTTTTATTGAAATTACTGAAATTATTATTGTTTTATGTTCTTCAATTTCTTTGAGGGCCACGAAGTTATCATTTTGTTTAACGTCAAGTGTCACCCTCGTTAAAGTGCCGCTAATCCAGCCCATTATTTTTTATTACTTTATAATTTCTCATAATATTTAATAATTAGTAATTCTGCAATAAAAGTTGTTTTGCTTGAATCCTTGAGGATCTATAACCTGTTGAAGTTTGCTAAAAAAAAAAGGCGAAAAGCTACCAGGCTCTCTTCACGACCGAGCCACAGTACACTAGTTAACAATTATTCACCGAAGTGGAGGTGAATAGTGGAGGATATTTACCGAGCTGCTTCGGCGAGGTAAATATCCACCACTATTCACCAACACTGAGGTGAATAATTGTTTTAGTATATACCACACTCGAGGTGAATAGCCAGCACCAAATAGTTATTTTATTTTCTGTAAATTGGGCAAAAACTCGCGCGAGATGATCGCTGCTTTGCTCGGAGGTGAATATGAAATCATATTCACTGTTTGAGTAGCCAATCAGAGCGCACGAAATGATATTTACTGGTGTGGTATATACTAATAGCAGATATTACAGTTGCATTGACCCAAACGCCTCACTTCAATGTAATGACGCTCTTTTCAAACTGTGTATCTAAATTAGTCGTGCTTGTTTAGGAGGGTGTTGGTGTCGTGTAAGAATGATGGTTTCAATGGCGCTTCATTACATCGAAGTGAGGCGTTTGGGTCAATACCGCTGAAACTGCTGTTCGTAGACGCAACTGTAATATCAGCTATTATAAGCATTGGTCTAGTACATGGTGCATTGTGTGTGATGGCAGATCAGGAATCCATAACAATAGAAACTACAACAAGTGGTACTTAACAATGGCTTTTTGAACAATGAACAATGGCTTTTTGTCACTCGACCCAGACCCCAAACTGCGCGGTCGTGGAACAAAATCCGGGGGGACTTTAATCACGATTTTCCTTTTTCATTCGCCCCCAATTTTCATCTAAATTTTGAATATAAATAAAACTAAAATGGGGTTAGGGCACTTTAAATAAATCCAACTATATGGCATTTGTATAGTTCTCAGTGCAACGTACCCTTTCTCGGTCATATTCCATCTGTAGACCGATAGGTGTGACCATACCAAGTACTGCATCCACGTTGATAACATCCTCCGATCTGATGGGCAAGGGCGGAAAACAAATACGTGGTCATCAATTCACAATGACACCATTAAGAGAAACAGCGAATATTGCAGCTTACAGGAGCAGAACTATGTCAGAAAATCTGCTTACACTGAACGAACTGTATGACAATATTTTCAAAATGACAGTTGTCATTATTTTTGCTTTCTTCCATCATTTAATGGCCTTTCCGTAATATAAAAAAAGACTGGGACCGAGTGTGTAAAGTGAATAATTATAATATTAAATTAACCACTTTTCACCAAGTGTGAGCTTTTGAAAATTGCGCCCAAAACCATAACTGACATCTCTCAATTTTGCGAGTTTTTAAAGCATGCTTATTGCTATTCAATTTCTACAGAAACATAGTTAAAACAGTAGCCTTGAAAAAAACAGATGCCTCTCTAAGAGGTATCTGATTTTCTCGGCTGAAATGACATGATTCTCATTCTCTCATTCACTGTCTTTCTCGTTTAACCGAGGCTTAGGGTCTTAAAATAACTGAGTAGAAGGTGCTGCCTTTGTGAAACAACTGCAAATGGTTAGACCTTCACGTCTTCTCGGATAAGGACGTAAAATCGTAGGTCTCCCGTCGACCTCAAGTTTATCAGTCTCAGACTGTCAGCGAATTTGGGTGAATTTAAATCCCTTAGCTGCAGTACGGTATGTGTAGGTAAGGGATTTAAAATTCGCTGAAACTGCATACAGACACAGCCAAGACACAGATTATAGACACCAGGTAAGTTTAATTCATTTTATTACAGTATATTTAACGAAAACCTAGATTTAAAAATTCCCATACTAACCTTATAAAATACTGACATAAACAGAGCTTGGGCTTCCTGTGGTTTTTCTCCAATTTTAGATAAATTTAACTAAATTAGTTAACTATTTAGATGACGTCACCTAAATTAGTGTAACCGCAAGACCAACGGTCACAGAGAAATCAGGGGGGTTGAAAATAAACTTCAGGTGAAAATAGTACCGTTCATTCCATATGAAAGTTTTCTGGTCTAGACGATTCCGCGAATTTAGTCAACCTAAATCGTCAACACCGACATTGGAATTGGAGCGAGGCCATACATTATTTATATGATTTTGTTACACAGAGCTACATTTAAACCATCTTCTCTGTTTAATCAATTGATTATATACTCTCGGTTGAATAGTCGCGCGCTCTTGCCAATGAGCTATTGTTTCACATTGTAGTCACGTGACCCATGGGCTCTTGCGTGACAAGCGAATTAATGCTGTTCCGTTGGCCTTTGGAGCTGCGCTATGATTTTTGAAGATTAGCAATGCCTTCCTGTTTGGGGGCGTTATGGCCGGAGGGGCTTATATCCGAGGGGATATAACCGGTATGGGGAAAAACGTTTTTAAATACTGTTTTAACGTTTGACACTAGCCTTTTCACTATTTACGGTATAGTAATGAAGAATGAATTAATTATCGTTGCCCTATTTGGAAAAAAGAATTGTGTCCAGGAAATTATTTCTCCCTGATGGACGAGTTTTTTTTTTGGTTGTTAAAATGTGTCTCTCCTGGGAATCATTTCTTCCTGATGGACGCGATTTTTTTGGGTAGTTAAATTTGTCTGTCCTGGGAAATATTTCTCCCTGATGGACGCGTTTTTTTTTTGGGTTGTTAAAATTTGTCTGTCCTGGGAAATATTTCTCCCTGATGGATGCGCTTATTATTTTGGTTTTTAATTTTTTTCTGTCCTGGGAAATAGATTCTGGAGGCAGCACCAGTTATGTCTGGCTGGGAACAAATAAATTCAAACATCTGGCTAAGGGAATAGAACAGATAATTTTTCCCAGCCCTTCGTTGGGTGCTCCTGCGAGTTACCGACGTTAAATAAAGTTGCTTTACTTTACTTTAGGGTAAAAAAAAGTGAAAGCAAAACATCAACACAAAACAGTTTCTAACCTGTTGAGTGGAACTGTTGCATGCCTGAGATGTCTAGCGGGACTGTACCCAGACTGTATAGTACCTCCCCCTGCTGATTTACTTCGAGTATGTCCATCTGATAAACAAAAACACCAGTCCTCATTGTAAGGTCAATTGTTACAGGGCTATAAGTTTTCTACGAGTAGATACAATGCATGCTCTCAATGGTTGATCCGGAGTCACGTGGTAGCATAATACAACTAATTCAGTGTTGCAGCACAGGCTAACCATCCTCCCATTTTGTGTATTTGTCACTGCTGTTTTAATAATCCATCTTTTCTTAGCAAATTGTTAAATAAAATACCCTTTGACTTGATTTGTGTATGTGTTGATTTAGCGCGCGCTCATAATACAGCTCGGGTTTCCTGTGGCTCAGGTTTGTTTACATATAGCTCGGGCTTCCTGTGGCTCATCTCGCCAACTACATAAAAATACACGTGCATTTTTATGTAGTTGGCGAGATGAGCCACAGGAAGCCCGAGCTAAATGTAAACAAACCTGAGCCACAGGAAACCCGAGCTATGTTATGAGCGCGCGCTAAATCAACACATTCACAGCAGAATCAAGTCAAAAGGTACCCTGGTTCCAGAGGTATTCTAGAGAGAATAGCAGTGGCGAAAGAGCCGCGAAGCGGCGATCAGCGAGCTGCGACGCAGCGAGAAGAGAAATAATGGATTATTAAAACATCAGTGACAAATACACAAAATGGGAGGAGTAGGAGGAGGGGAGGGAGAGGGGGGGGGGGGGGCAACTGCCCCCCCCCCCTCCACTGCCTAGTCCCACAGAAGTCATCAATGAAAATGTCCCAGTATTCATCATTGTGCCCACCCCCCCCCCCCCCCCCCCAGTTTCCCCCAATTTTAAGGACCTCCCTATGCCCCTGCAGTGTTGTGCTATCTGAAATACATGATAGTAATGGTAATTATGGTACTAAGTTACTTGTGATCATAGCTTGATGAGATAAAGAATTTTAAAGAGGACCTCACAAGAACTGTGCAAGCGACAAGCATATTCTCAACACTTAATTTGTTTTGCATTTGCTGGCCAGGACCCGGATTGTTTAATGCACAATGACATGACATGACATGACATGTACCAAACATCCTTTTTTAAATAGCTGTATAGCTTTGATCAGTTCTCTATGTGTCGTCTTAGGCTGTATTCACCCCAGGTGCCCTGGCCACTGTGCCCGGGCATGACACATGGCTTCTTGCTAGTGCCTGTGCCAAAATTGGAGCATGGTTCCAGAGCACAGGGTACAAGGTCCCAACCTCGTATTCAGGCACCGGATCAGACAGGTACCATTATGCACAGGCATGTTATCCACGAACGCCTCAATGTTCAAAATGGTGGAAGGGTTGGGATGATCGAAGAAGTAAGTAAACGTGTTAATGTGAACACTCCTTGGTATTGGGCACCAGTAGTCTGCTAACCCAGTGTTGTGTCGTGCGGGTGCTCGGGCACTGCACTCGGACACCAAGTGTGAACGCGGCCTTATAAAGCTAACCATGGGTTCCATAGACCGTTGGGGAGGTGGGGGGAAGAAGAGGAGGAACGGAGAAGAAGAGGAGGAGCGAAGCGACGAGAGAAAGCAAGCCCGAGACGACATAAGACGGGAGAGGGGGGAAGGGGGGGCACTGGTGTTTTGCCTTCATGCCTTAGGTAATAAACTTAGAACCTCTGGTATCCAGGGTATATAGAACCAAATGAATGAAAACAAATCGATAAGTAGGACTTCTAAATCTTTGGAAATAAACTACACACCTTGTTGTTGTGAATACACGCGATTATAACTAGGAATGATCCGCGGTGAAGACAAGTCATATGTCCCGACCGGTGCCATAGTTCTTTGTCCTCCATTGGCATTCAACGCTAGTTGCCCATCAACCATCTCCACATTAGCCAACCTCTCCTTCTCTGCCCTAGCACAATCTTTAGCATATCTGTCATACTCGTGTAGTAACCTCTTTTGTAACAAGTTATGTTGCTCTTCTAGCAGTTCTTCCTCACGTCGTTGGTGTTGTATAATCCGTTCTATTTCTGTGGCAGATGCGTTTTTAGGAAGTGGCTCTTGGTTTGGTAGTTTCGTAGGTAAATCTTTGAGCCCCTCTCTGTTTTCTTTCTCATTTTCAGTGTCAGTTCGCTCTGGTAGAGTAGGAGTGCCGTTGGTAGCAGCAGAACGATGCCCATTTTCGCGCGACCTGTCGACTTCTTGAGGCAGGCGGACGTTAAGTTTTACCAACGTTTCTTTTGCTCGGTCAGGTGCGAAATTCAGAGAGAGTTGAGGAGATTTGGACCTGCTAATAAAATATATAACAAAATGATGGCGTTTGCTCAGGCTGTGTATTTATCTACAGTAACATGCTAGTAACATCGGATATAAACAGAAGAAGAATTAAGATAAAATAAAGGAGAAAATTCCTACGTTAATGGAGCAATTTTCATTTGATTGGGAAAATACGGTATTTCTGTATGGGAACCGTACCGTAGCCGTACCGTAGCCGTAACCGTACCGTTGCCGTACCGTTGCCGTACCGTTGCCGTACCGTTGCCGTACCGTTGCCATACCGTTGCCGTACCGTTGCCGTACCGTTGCCGTACCCGTACCGTTGCCGTACCGTTGCCGTACCCGTACCGTTGCCGTACCGTTGCCGTACCGTTGCTGTACCGTTGCCGTACCGTTGCCGTACTCTTTCATGATTATTCGCAAAGTTTACTTGAATGTTTTTCGGCTTTAACTGTATCCTGTATTATTTATGTATCTACATAATTGTATGCTTAATTTTATAACCACCTTGTTCATCTTATTCTACCAACCATTTTCAGTTTAATATACTTTGTAAGTGCTACCTGCTAGATTAGTCTTCTGACTATTCAGTGTAGCCTGTACCATAATTTTTGAATCATTCCTCTTTCTTTGATTAAACTTTGTATTTAATATTTAGAGGTACGAAATAAAAATAAATGTTAATTGAAGAGGTATAAAACTGCCTGGCTTTACAGTCTTTCATCAGTAATTGGCTCACACCATTGCGGTCACTCTGCCATAGTTGTTTGTTTTCTCTTTGTGTTGTAAATAGTTTTTCTTTCCAACTTTGTTTGTTCTTTTTTGTTGTTGTTGTAATTACATGGCAAAGCCAATAAAATAAAATAAATCAACTGGTACGCTAACCGCCATGAGACGAGTTGCAGCTGGCGTTTCAAGCGCTGCTACAGTGTCCCATCGTGGGTACAGAACGTGATTTAGTCGCTCGTTGTTCATGAGAGCGACAGAGCAGTGGTTAGCATACTCATATCAACTCTTAGTTAAAAAAACAGTGTATAACTTCCCCACTGACACAGACATACATTATATTTTATAGAAAATAGATGTCCATTGTGCCTGGCTATACAATTCTTTGCCGCAATCTTAGGGACATTGCCAGAGGGGTATCCATGGTTCCAGGCTCCCATTTTTGTCAAAGAGAAACGAGGCCCACATGGCCGAGGTCCTCCCCTTTTTGGCAAAGATGGGAAAGTCTGGATCCGCCACTGGCTGCTCTCGTTCAAGCGTGGACGATGTCATCTTTATTAATGTTACAATAAAACAAACTTAAAATCCTATAGAAAACACCAAAATACACTGTGTGCTAATAATGAATCTTCTCCCAAAACGCTGAAAAATGAAAAATGCGCTGAAAAATGCATCATCTAGTCGAGTGTGGCCTCTGTGAATGAGACTGCTGTGCTTACCTGAAAGGTAGTGGGGAGTCCCGTGGGGAGTCCCGTGGAGATGTCAGGGGTGAACTGATTGGTGATGACATGGGGACAGGCGTGCTGTAGGGTTTGAGAATAAATGACTTGAGTTCATCAGAGTCCTTCAGTCTTACCTGAAATCAAAACCAACAACTAGATTAAGTTCGATTGAATGTCGCAAAACCAAAATCAAAGTAATAATAATAAAATTATTATAAAAGAGCCAGTCACAGGACCATGAAAAATGCAGTAAGCTAATCATGGACTGAAGTAATTCGTGATTGGTTTTACTTGAAAAGTAAACGCAATGGCGGGCAACTCTTGCTAAAACGAAACTTGATTCAATGTTTGGTTTTTGTTGAGAACTTGATTGGCTGACAATTACAAAACATCTTTTTCACAGCAAGCAATATCATTGGTGAAGGACAATCTTACCCAGAGATCTATTCGGCATGCTGAATAACCACGAGAGACTTTTCGCAAAATTCCATACGAAGTGAGAGAGCAAAGTTTTGGGCCATTCGTAGCTATTATTTTGCTAAAACCTTTGCTAAAAACTTTTGACACTCAATCAAAAACTGCTCTATTGAAACAACAATTGGTTGATTTTTGTCTGATGTATCAATTCTATTTAAAGTGCAAGTATAATGTCGAAAAAAAAAATATATTGTACTTTTGTGTTTGTTTCGCCACAGGCAGCCCAAGCTCAAAGTTTGAATTTATTTGACAGTTGAACTACGAAGGTTCAAACATCCAGAATATCTGGTATTTTATCGCACTAAATGGCAAATGAATAACACAATAAACTTGCTTTGATGAAGATTAAGTTGTTGTGTCTTGAATTTGGGGGTTTGGGAGCCGATTTAACGAGTTTCTAGGAAACCTGGATTCACTCTACCTAAATAGTGAATCCAGGATTCCTAGAAACTCGTTAAATCGGCCCCCTAATCTATTAAAGAATGCCAATCAGAATTAATGCTTTGCAAGCTTGAACAATAGAAAACCGTAACAATCACCATTTTCGTACTGTACGAAAATGGCGATTGTAACGGTTTTCTATTGTTCAAATTTAAACACGGGCTCGCAAAGCATTAATCCTGATTGGCATTCTGTAATATGCAACTAATGACCTTGGAGCTGTAGTTGCATTACCTGTGTGGTTCTGTTGAAGGGAGGGGCAGTACATGGTCTGTTAAGATATGGGTTGTAGTTTTTATCTGCGATGTATGGCACCTCTGAATGGGGACCAAACGGACTGATTCTTAGAGACTTGACAAGTTGCTCCTAAAAGTTTGAAACAAAAAAATAATTTAACTGGTTTCTGGTCGAGGACTTTCCAAGTCCAAGATACCAACATCATGATCAGTCCTTGTGGTATAGTAAGAATGAAAAATCACTGATCACAACAACATATTAATTGCATTTTAACAGAGGGCCACTAATTTATTAGTATTGTATATATACTATTTTGTGCTACCCTTGTAAAATAAAGGCGTTATTCATTATATTATTTTGTATTCTCTATGTCTTTAAGTAACATTGAGTTACAAGGTGAATATAAATTAAAGGGTAGGTGCAAATTAAATACAGCTTTTTTTAGTGAACTTTTTTAAGTTTATTAACTTTCCATTGAAAAAGCACTGAGATTTTGAGAATATAGAAATTGATCTAGAATCACTTTTAATTAGCTGTTTTCACACCCACCCTGATAGCATTCAAACTGAAACACTTTCTTGTTGGATTTTGCACTGCATGTTTGCCAATGTAGCCTATGAATGACGGGAGAAGAAAAGAATAAGAGGGGAGGCTACCAAGGATTGGCTGGAAATTGAGCATAAGAGGATGCCTCCTCCTTTCCTCTTTTCTCCTGGGGACAAGTGTGTTGTTTTTGTGAAGAATAACACTAAAATACAATGTAATTATGTGGTTGACTAAATATTCAAGGAGCATGCATTGAGTTTAATTATGCCATAAGTATCCCACATGTGAGAAATGAAGATAAGAGCTTTATTGAGCCATAAACTGGGTAGGCTACAGCTAGGTTAACAGGCATTGTGCCCTGCTACGGACTAATGACCTGCCATAACCCAGCATGCCAGGGGAAGACCCTTGTCAGCATGCCCTTCAAGTATACATACTGATGAGGAAATTTAGAGATTAAATGCACCTCTTGGAACAAAGAAAACTGAGGTGATCATTAGTACTATTAAAATAGTTAAGACAGATCCAATGCTCACTTTGGAACAAACCTTGTTCTGTTGATACCTAAACCCTCTCTGTCCTGAGTTAGCTCTTTTAGGTCCATTTGTTTTCTGGGCCTCATTCCAGGTCACATATCGAGTGCCTTTGTGCTTTTCTATGGGTGGAGCTGTCTTGGGTCTAAAGTGCAACTTTGGCACTTTATTGAATTTCTCACTATGGATTTCTGCAGTCTCACCAGCATCATTTTCATTGTCACTGATTGATTGCTGTTCTTTGTCTTCTTCTGTGGCTCGCGCCTTTGTAATTGGAACTGTCACATTCTGAAAAAATAAGGTTATGATGCATCCATTATAGCTACATGTAAGTTGTACTAGAGATGTTAGCAAGGAGAGGCCTTGCATGAGGTGAGGATTGGGCATTTTTGGACCTATTTCAGTCAAAGACAACCCCTCCCCCTAGCAAAGCAACTTGCTGTTTAACATGAAATATTGTTGTTCTTACATTACCTGTAGTTTTTATTTATCAAATATTCGTATCCCAAGAGACAAGAAGCTTGTCAATATCTGTCCTGTACCCTGCAAATACAGCCATCTCATATCGGGAGCCACAATCACGTGTCCCTCGAGAGAGACATCTGCAATTTGAGGCCAAAAATTCCATACTGATGATGTTATGCAGCCAGGATCTGGTAACGTTATTTGATTGGCTTGTGTATGATAATTAAACATACTAGCCAATCAAGTGATGCAACCAGATGCTGGCTGCATAATGACATCAGTATGGAATTTTTGGCCTTGAATCGCAGACGTCTCTCTGGAGGACACGTTTTGATTGTGGCTCCTGATGCGAGATGGCTCTTGTATTCACAGGCTCGTACCATGCCCCTCCCCCTGCTGCATCCTTCCCTAGGCCTATTACATACAGACATATACTGTATTCACTCACGGATAAGCCGCACTTGCAGATAAGCAGCACCCCGAGTTTAGAAGCTTGAGTTTAGAAAAAAAGGTTTTTGGAAGAATATCAAACATACATTGTAATAAACCTTCAGGGGACTTTCAAACTGGAGAAAACTCTGTAATTTCTGTAATCTGCAATTTCAGCTCTGAAATAGTATAAACTTCATGTCTACATACTTAGATACATGGCCTTTCCATAGTATTGTTTACCGAGATCTGTTCATTCGGGTCACTTTTTAGATGTAATTTTACATGTCAACCAAACTGCTCACATTCGTCCATAGCTTAGTAACCAGGCACATGTTGGAAGAGAGAAAACTGGACACTAGAAGTTCTGTTTTCACTGAACAAAGTCAAAACAACTTAAGAGTAGTTTGCTTTATCATTAGCTGTCCATTGATACATTTGTACATGTATCGTGTCTAAAAGGATATCTGGAAGCCATCAATTGGGAAAAAAACTAGTTACTCAAAGAGAGGTGGAATATCAGTTCAACAAATTTGCTGTGAAAGTTTTGAACAGTGATGACACAGTGGGACATTTACTGTGCGAATACTCAAGAATAGCATGGTATTTTCTTGCTCATGGAGGAACTATAATCATAGAAGTAATAGGCCGACGACAACACCGAAACAAGCCACCAAACTTGCAAAAGCATGACCAATGCTTACCTAGTTTCTTTTGGTTTTGTGTGGTGTTTAGCAGTATACCTTAACTCGCTAGTTCGGCAAAGTTTCAAGGACGGATCTAGTGAGTTCCAGACACTGACAGTTCTGTAGTAGAAGGTTGAATCGCTGACTGCTAGCAGTTTTAAATAGAGGAATATCAGTTTTTGGGAGCTCCTGGTATTGCGATTACTGATTTCTTTACGCTTAATAAATATAGCTAATTTGCATAAATTAAATGCTAATTAAAATATTTACTAACAATATTTACTCACATTCTAAATTCTCCTTCAATTTCTTTGCTTTCTAAGGGAGAATTTAGAAGGTGATCAAGAGTCACTTGTGCCCTTTTGTACACAGTCCTTCAATTGACCTTCTTCAATTTTTTTAGTCCACATATCCCAGGGAATAAGATAAAAAGAAGAGAAAACAGGTCCTAAAACAGGCAGCACATGAAAATGGCAATATGGCATTTTTTCCCTGCTACTAGACTGTTAAATAATCATCTGAGGATAGGCAATCATTTGCGACTGCTAAAATTGCGATCAAACACCTTTGTAAAAATATTGTAAATTTTGTCCTCTGTTTCACTTGTCAATATCATGAAATCAACACTACCTGTTAGAAGCACAATATGTGGGGCTCACAATGCATATTCTAATAGTACCACATGTATACAAAACATAAAACAATTTAGCCAATAAAACATGCCATCAAATGTTCTTTGTCACATGTCGCTTGAAACTCAAAATGTGGTTAAAAAAACTAGGCATTCTAGGCAAGTTTGTGCGCAGGCCTAGGCACTAGTTTGTATTGTAGAGAGTTCACAAGAAAAAAAGCAGTCTTTTACCTGTGTATAACACACGTCTGTGTAAAGAAATGCACCCAAAAGTCTGACTTGATTTCAATAATTTTTAGTTAAAAGTAAGAAAATAGTAAATGGCAAGATTTGACATACACAGGACTGAGAGTTGTTAACGAAGGATGCTTCTTTGCGTTTTTTTTTTTCTTTTGCGGTAGGATTGTTCACATTTCGAGCTAAGAAACAGACGAAATGCATGTTTTCGTTAATTTTTAAAAAAGAAAAAGAAAGAAAAAATTTGCCAACCACAATTGGTCATTTGGTGACTAAAAAAATTTGGCTAGTCACCAGTTGGTGCCTATGTTAAAAAGTTATTTTCGGACCCTGCATTTTATGTTGTCAGGGGCCTTTTTGCCTGATGTGGCCCACATAGTTTTGTACTGCATTTCTACAATACTCACTGGTGGAGATTTAATTTTATGCTTACTGGTGGAGAATTGTACTTACTGGTGGAGAATTGTACTTACTGGTGGAGAATTGTACTTACTGGTGGAGAATTGTACTTACTGGTGGAGAATTTATACTTACTTGTGGAGAATTTATACTTACTGGTGGAGAAGTTATGAGCTCCTTATTAGCACAGTACCACTTGTAAATTTTTGTTAAGTCTTCATATTGCTTGTCATAAAATGTGGAGCTGTAGAAAAGATATAGGAAAACATAAGGTTATTAAATTACAAAACTATATTAAAAACAAATTTTAATACCAATAAATAATGCGAAATTGTATTACTAAGAGTGTCACATAACTTTAAAGCTTTCTAAGCACATTTTAAACTCATTATACATGTACATACTTACGTAGATACTTCGTAAAGCATTTTCAACAAAGTCATGTAGAATGGTTTTTCATATGAATCACCTTCATCATACAGATATGGCCTGGAATGCAAAATATACAAAATATGGGCATATTATATTAACTTCTGTCAGTAGTTTCAACTATTAAATATCAAATATACATGCATGAATGAGATCAAATTCAAGACATTTCTAATGAAAAAGTCATCACCCAAAAATACATTCCAACATCAATATTTTAGTTTCAAGTAAAATTAATATTATTAAATAGTCGAAATACAAAATTTGAATTCTCATGTTTGAGCTGGGAATAGGTCCTTTGCAGCTAACAGTCTAATCATACATTATCGCAAGTACACTGTTTGCAGTGCTAATTGCCTCGTCAATGGTGACCCCAGTCACAGACACAGCAGTATTGTATGCGTCAATATATAGATTAGCGAACTCGTAATTGGATATTGTATTGGGCAAATCATTGCAAAATATTGAGAACAGTATCAGTCGAAGGACCGATCCTTGTGGTAATATACCATATGTAACAGTTTGACTGCTAGAATACACCCAGTTAACTACCATAAACTGCTGCCTAGACTTAAGATAGTCTCTTAACCATGAGCAGGTGCTGTCCGACACTCCAAGGGTGTAAAGCTTGTGTAGTAGGACGTCATGATCTATTGAGATAGAATGATGGGTGTATCTGCGAGCTTGAGCAGTTTAGGTTCAATACCGACCAGACTGCAGGCCTTGTTGGGATTCAACTTCCTTATGATGTCGATGACGCCCTTCTCCGTGATATTAATTTCGGTCTCTAATAGGACTGTAGATACATCAGCTGCATTGGCTGGGTGAGAGCACTCAAGACGTGGTGGTAGTTCCGCTGCTAGTTTTTCTCCCACTGTCGAGAAGTGTGTGTTTAAGAATGTCTGGCTTAATTTTCTGCATTGTCTGTTGCTAGAGATTTATCATCACGCTTGATCACGATGATTGGTGGATGTGTAGTTGTGGAGGTGGCGTCATTTACTAGTTTCCAGACTGACTTGCAGTCTTTCACTATTGCAAACATATCCTTGTAATACACCGTCTTTGCCTTGTCCACGTCAGCAGTAATACTGTTCTTAAAGAATTTATATTCTTCCCATAGCTGGGTGACATTGAATTTCATAGCACATTTGAGTGTTTTGTATCTCAGATTCATTCTGTGCCTGATCTGTGATGTGATCCAAGGTAGTGACTGGCTGCACACCTTGAAGATCTGCAGAGGGACATGGTCCTTGCAGATCCCATTGTACAGTTTGGTCCTGGCAGTCATCAAAGACATTACATACCGATCACGTAGCAGAGTGATCAGTTATGCTGGTAGGTTCAGAGTTAAACACTATGAGGCTAAATTGGGCTAGAATTAAGTAGCCTATTTTCGAGGTAGGAGCAGCCACCTTGAGGTTTGTTCAATAAATCACAGTTCAAATCTCCGACCAAGCACATGTTTTTGTATTTCATCCATATTTTCTCCAGTGGCGTGAAAATGTTCTTGCAGAAATCGTTATCACTGGGAAGCCTATATACATTTCCAAGTATGAGTGAGCTCGATCCAATACTTATTTTGATCAAGATTGCTTCAACTTTTTTATACTCCAATGATTTAAGGTGTTGAACAGAAAGATTATCCTGGACCAGTAGACCTGTCACGTCTAATCAGACAGTAACCATCAATAATAATTTGTCTGTTACTGATTGATTCGTCAATCATCACCCCTTTATTTTCAAACTGTAGTTTACATGCAGCCCGGGTGGTTTATATACTCCCATATAAATGCTATACAGGTATGTGCCACTGGATGGGGTCCATTTTTCAACCTTACAGGTCTGAGATGGGGTCCCAGTTTCACCCAAATTTAACCTTTTAGTCTGAGATGGGGTAGGAAATTTTATTTTTTAGGTCTGAGAAGGAGTAGGATTAACCTTTTAGTCTGAGATGGGGTAGGAAATTTTATTTTTTAGGTCTGAGAAGGAGTAGGATTAACCTTTTAGTCTGAGATGAGGTTGGAAATGTTATTTTTTTAGGTCTGAGAAGGAGTAGGATTAACCTTTTAGTCTGAGATGGGATAGGAAATGTTATTTTTTTAGGTCTGAGAAGGAGTAGGATTAACCTTTTAGTCTGAGATGAGGTAGGAAATGTTATTTTTTTAGGTCTGAGAAGGAGTAGGATTAACCTTTTAGTCTGAGATGGGGTGGCAAATGTTATTTTTTTAGGTCTGAGAAGGAGTAGGATTAACCTTTTAGTCTGAGATGAGGTAGGAAATGTTATTTTTTTAGGTCTGAGAAGGAGTAGGATTAACCTTTTAGTCTGAGATGGGGTGGCAAATGTTATTTTTTTAGGTCTGAGAAGGAGTAGGATTAACCTTTTAGTCTGAGATGAGGTAGGAAATGTTATTTTTTTAGGTCTGAGAAGGAGTAGGATTAACCTTTTAGTCTGAGATGGGGTAGGAAATTTTATTTTTTAGGTCTGAGAAGGAGTAGGATTAACCTTTTAGTCTGAGATGGGGTAGGAAATTTTATTTTTTAGGTCTGAGAAGGAGTAGGATTAACCTTTTAGTCTGAGATGGGGTAGGAAATTTTATTTTTTAGGTCTGAGAAGGAGTAGGATTAACCTTTTAGTCTGAGATGAGGTTGGAAATGTTATTTTTTTAGGTCTGAGAAGGAGTAGGATTAACCTTTTAGTCTGAGATGGGATAGGAAATGTTATTTTTTTAGGTCTGAGAAGGAGTAGGATTAACCTTTTAGTCTGAGATGAGGTAGGAAATGTTATTTTTTTAGGTCTGAGAAGGAGTAGGATTAACCTTTTAGTCTGAGATGGGGTGGCAAATGTTATTTTTTTAGGTCTGAGAAGGAGTAGGATTAACCTTTTAGTCTGAGATGAGGTAGGAAATGTTATTTTTTTAGGTCTGAGAAGGAGTAGGATTAACCTTTTAGTCTGAGATGGGGTGGCAAATGTTATTTTTTTAGGTCTGAGAAGGAGTAGGATTAACCTTTTAGTCTGAGATGAGGTAGGAAATGTTATTTTTTTAGGTCTGAGAAGGAGTAGGATTAACCTTTTAGTCTGAGATGAGGTAGGAAATGTTATTTTTTTAGGTCTGAGAAGGAGTAGGATTAACCTTTTAGTCTGAGATGGGGTGGCAAATGTTATTTTTTAGGTCTGAGAAGGAGTAGGATTAACCTTTTAGTCTGAGATGAGGTAGGAAATGTTATTTTTTTAGGTCTGAGAAGGAGTAGGATTAACCTTTTAGTCTGAGATGGGGTGGCAAATGTTATTTTTTTAGGTCTGAGAAGGAGTAGGATTAACCTTTTAGTCTGAGATGGGGTAGGAAATGTTATTCTTTTAGGTCTGAGAAGGAGTAGGATTAACCTTTTAGTCTGAGATGGGATAGGAAAATTTATTTTTTTAGGTCTGAGAAGGAGTAGGATTAACCTTTTAGTCTGAGATGGGATAGGAAATGTTATTTTTTTAGGTCTGAGAAGGAGTAGGTTTATAACCTTTTAGTCTGAGATGGGATAGGAAATGTTATTTTTTAGGTCTGAGAAGGAGTAGGATTAACCTTTTAGTCTGAGATGGGGTAGGAAATGTTATTTGTTTAGGTCTGAGAAGGAGTAGGATTAACCTTTTAGTCTGAGATGAGGTAGGAAATGTTATTTTTTTAGGTCTGAGAAGGAGTAGGATTAACCTTTTAGTCTGAGATGGGGTAGGAAATGTTATTTTTTAGGTCTGAGAAGGAGTAGGATTAACCTTTTAGTCTGAGATGAGGTAGGAAATGTTATTTTTTTAGGTCTGAGAAGGAGTAGGATTAACCTTTTAGTCTGAGATGGGGTGGCAAATGTTATTTTTTTAGGTCTGAGAAGGAGTAGGATTAACCTTTTAGTCTGAGATGGGGTAGGAAATGTTATTTTTTTAGGTCTGAGAAGGAGTAGGATTAACCTTTTAGTCTGAGATGAGGTAGGAAATGTTATTTTTTTAGGTCTGAGAAGGAGTAGGATTAACCTTTTAGTCTGAGATGGGGTGGCAAATGTTATTTTTTTAGGTCTGAGAAGGAGTAGGATTAACCTTTTAGTCTGAGATGGGGTAGGAAATGTTATTTTTTTAGGTCTGAGAAGGAGTAGGATTAACCTTTTAGTCTGAGATGAGGTAGGAAATGTTATTTTTTTAGGTCTGAGAAGGAGTAGGATTGACCTTTTAGTCTGAGATGGGGTGGCAAATGTTATTTTTTTAGGTCTGAGAAGGAGTAGGATTAACCTTTTAGTCTGAGATGGGGTAGGAAATGTTATTCTTTTAGGTCTGAGAAGGAGTAGGATTAACCTTTTAGTCTGAGATGGGATAGGAAAATTTATTTTTTTAGGTCTGAGAAGGAGTAGGATTAACCTTTTAGTCTGAGATGGGATAGGAAATGTTATTTTTTTAGGTCTGAGAAGGAGTAGGTTTATAACCTTTTAGTCTGAGATGGGATAGGAAATGTTATTTTTTTAGGTCTGAGAAGGAGTAGGATTAACCTTTTAGTCTGAGATGGGGTAGGAAATGTTATTTTTTTAGGTCTGAGAAGGTGTAGGATTAACCTTTTAGTCTGAGATGGGGTGGCAAATGTTATTATTTTAGGTCTGAGAAGGAGTAGGATTATAACCTTTTAGTCTGAGATGGGGTGGCAAATGTTATTTTTTTAGGTCTGAGAAGGAGTAGGATTAACCTTTTAGTCTGAGATGGGGTAGGAAATGTTATTCTTTTAGGTCTGAGAAGGAGTAGGATTAACCTTTTAGTCTGAGATGGGATAGGAAAATTTATTTTTTTAGGTCTGAGAAGGAGTAGGATTAACCTTTTAGTCTGAGATGGGATAGGAAATGTTATTTTTTTAGGTCTGAGAAGGAGTAGGATTATAACCTTTTAGTCTGAGATGGGATAGGAAATGTTATTTTTTTAGGTCTGAGAAGGAGTAGCATGGAACCTCTCTAGACCTGTATTCTGATTGCACCCATAATACTATACTTATATTGTTTTTGTACTGCACTTCCTAAAGGTTAGGGTGTTTTCTATTGTTGGGTAGCCCAATACAGGCGCTCGTTTCGAGAAGTTCCACCCAACCCCTGAGAAAGGGTAGTGTTAACCTTTTAGTCTGAGTTGGGGTAGGAAAAATAGATTTTTTTAGGTCTGAGAACGGTTGGGGGTTCTGGGGTCCAGCAGTGCACCCCTAGTAACCCAAAAATGGTGGAGTATCCCCCTCCTTCTGGGACATTCAGCCCTCCTGCTTTCACTGTGATGGCTGGTCTTGTAGTTACACTAATTTAGGTACATTTATCTAAATTGTCAACACCAATGTCAGAGCAACTCTAGTAAGTTTGGTCAGATTAATAGGCCTTATGCATGATGAGATCACACTTTTGTCATCACCACCAAGCCTCACGTTTGTGTTGAGAGGAACTATTGTTTCAAAGAGAGGCTTGGTGGTGATCTCATCATGACATCATCATGACACCATAAGGCCTATTATATAACATAAACTGCACCATACTTCATGTCCATTTCTTTCTTCTCCTTTCTCCCTATCATTATTGCCACTTTGAGGTCTTTGTTGTATCGTTCAAGTGATGTAGCCATAGTACGGAACTCAGAATAGTTCATTAGCTGAAAAAAATAAAAATATTACCTAATTTATTATCTTCTTAATACCAGTACCTCACTGCCAAAGACCAAAAAGCAGGTCAAATTTCAGGAATAGTAGGTGAACATATGCTTGGAAATGATTTCAAACATTCAATGGCCTACCCCAAAAAAATGAAATCTTAGCTCATAATTTTGTTTATATTTTGAGCCATGCATATGGTACTGTAATTTACTGTAACACAACTCTGTATTCAATTGATCAGCTCAACAAAAATAGAGAAACCATTTCAAAAGTCACAGCATGCTGTACAGTAACTGTGCCGTAATTAGTGCCATAGTTTACCCCACTTGTACGAAATCTGCTCTATGACTAGAAGGTGAAGTGTATGTTAGGTTCAGTTATGTGATGAGTGAAGATGTTACTCAGTCTATAAAAGAGATATATTTAATCAGAAAATAATTGGTTAGTAATGTAATCAGCAATTGCCTGAGAAATTCTAGCTCGTGTTTTTTCCCCAACTGCCTTATCCATTGACAGCCTTTTTTACAACAAACAATAAGTTTTGCAAAGTAAATTCTATGGTACTAATTAACTACCATATGCCATATGCCTATTTATAAGAGAGCCTTTGTTTCACAGTTTTTAATAACTACATACAAAATTTCCTATTAACATAGAATACATTAGGAAGATGATGTGCTTTGACAGGCCAGAGACAGTTAACAGACATGCATTAATATAACCTGTCTCATAAAAGTTAATTATTTAAAAGTTACAAGAGTTTTAATAACTTTTGGCATTTTACAAAGTCCAAGTTATCTTGGAAGAGGAATATGTTACCAAGGCAATTAAATGTTTAAAACGTTCTCTCCGTTTGTTGAATCTGTGAAAAGTTGCATTGGTGCGTGAGTACCACAGCATCGTGCCTTTCAACACGCTTAAATTGTATTTTCAAGTGAATCAACACAAAGCAACTAATTTCGTCGTTATGGTAAGTTACGATCTTAGTAAGTCCTTATGAAATGAATATTAGGCTTAAGTGTCCTTAGATATATCTGATAGGAGCTCGACTTATGTTATTTGTACATTCGTTGATCGGATGCCGTGTTTGTTAAGCCAGGGGAATGAACCAACTTCTCAAACCGACAAAAGTTCAAACAAGATTATGCAAACATTGACCAGAAAAACAAATCGACTAATGAATTCTCGCTACACGCAGTTACTCTGGCGACATTTAATAATAGCGTAAAGTTGATTTCTTACGAATTCAACATCATGTACTCCAGTAACAATAAATTACTATCAAAAGCTTCTAAACTATATTTCACAAAATAGTCAGGAAAACCATTTCCGTGTTGGAAGAATTATGACGGTAACATATCTGCGTGATGGGCAACCTTTGCAGATAATGTTTATAGAAGTAGAACACGAAAAGCCAACTAAGTGCTGACATCGAAATGGCTTTATAAGCACTGTTCATTTCCTTACAAATTAAATATAATTTCTCGTGGACTCAAGCTTTTGCTAAATTTTACGAGGTTCATGGTCTGATATCTCAAACCAGCTGTATATCAAAGCAACGATTAATAAATCAAAGTTAACAAAGTCAATGACAAATTAACAACGTTTTAGTTTATAAACTTTCGACTCACCCGTGATCGGCGAAGTGTCCTCAAGTCCCGCTCCATGTTAACTCTGTCTTCCTTGCTCAGGCCAAGTTATTTTTCTTAGACCTGGAGATCGGAGACTAACACCCTGCATAACTGAACAGCACCATTATCACAGTCACGCAGTTGTGCCCATGTCCTTGCGAGTTTAATAATGACGTTACTAAGATTCCTGTTACGATGCACAAAGAACCACCGCTTTTGTTGCTGTGTGGTCCAATGAAGCAAAACATAGCTGAACTCTATGATACTTTCCTGTCACATTCCATCATTTCAGTATTTGTTTTCAAGTAAACGAGCCCACCGTCGATGGTGAATCAGCGGTGAATCTCATGGATATTGGAATTATCGAACACCACACAGGAACTGGAACTACAAGGTCAAGGAAAAACTGTACACACATACATACTTTATTGACTCATCCCCAAGGGGCTCTTCAGAGACAATTCTAGCGGGGATTTGTTTGTTTATTACTCGGGCTGCCTGTGGCAGGCACGAGTCTAAATCTGCAGGCCGTTTGTTGTTCTGTGCAGCAAAATTTCTGCGCATGCGTCTTGTTTATGATGACACAATATTCAACAAACCCTCTCACGGCCGAGGTTTTGGTTCGAGAAATTAAAGGCTTCCAACAATTCCCTTTATAGTTCTTTAATATTATGAGCAGACTGAAGTTTTGAGAATGAGTGTCAAAGCTTTTAATTATAGATCCAACAGGCATTTCAGTTAACAAACTTCAATCCAACAAATGGTCTCGTAATAGCTCATCATGTTTATGCTTGAGTCAATATAAACCCCCCACTACCGGCCACTCCTAAAGATTGCTAAATTCAGCTCATAATTCTTCCGCACTCCTAAAGACTGCTAAATTCAGCTAATAATTCTTCTCTTTGGTTAATATTACTAAGAGGATTTGAAATGAAAGTGTATTTCATCTTCAATCTCATGTGGCCCGAGTGAAAGCCCAGATGGGCTCTTGTTTTTAATTTTTTTATTTCGTGTAGCAAAATTTCTGCGCATGCGTTAAAGTTCAAGTTCACACCAATCAGATTGCACTGTGCTGGTCACGCAACAATCGCCAGGTTAATTTATTTACATTATTTAATACAGTAAATCAAGATGGTGGAGGACCCGCGACGAAGTTTCTCTCTAATTTGGAGTCCCATCAAATGTAAGCAGTTTAATGTTTTATTTAACTTCACTCGTGCGAAAGCCTTCCAACAGGCTCAGGATATTTCAACTGGCGCTATTGTCGGAGCCGAAGGACCGCGTTTTTTACCCAGATGGCCAGTGATTTTATATACGACACGTACGACGACCTGAAGCCAGTGAAGGAGCCAGGATCCGGAAAGCTAAAATTCGAAGAAATAGATATTGGAATCTATAAGCCATCGGCTCGCTGTGCTGCATTTAAAACATCCGAGGAGAACATCTTATTTTGGGTGAAGGCACTTCAAGACCAATATTATGAGTCTCTTAAAAACTGTCAGAGATTTAAATTTACCGTAAGTTGGATCGACCACTTAAATGAGGCAGAGACACAGTCAGAGAGTATTGAGATCAAGTTATTTCGTTCCAGCGAGGATATTGACCTAGCGGAAACGGTACAAGCTGTCGAAGGATTTTACTTATAACCATCCACGTCTACTTAACAACAGGAATAGTTATGTGCCAAGGCATGGGCAAAGATTGAGTTTCCCAGATTACAGATGAAAGTAGAGAACTTAATGAATGAAGAAACAGAGGTCACGCGCGACATGCTTGAGAACATGTTCAACACTTTATGTTATACTAAGAAAACAAAACAAGTTACAGAGCCTGCAAGTTCACAAGTCAATGAAAAACCCCAAGAGCCTGTAGTTTTGGATCAACATATCCTTGAAACTCCAAAAGCAACATACACATGAGTCAAATTCAAACCGGAAGAGACGGAATTCTTTAGATTCTTCACGAGGATTGTTAGCCCGCAATAAGAACTCTCTCGCTGATTTAATGACCTTGATTTGTAACATGGAGGCTGACCTAACTGATATGCGTAATGAATTTTTACTCTCGTCACATCAAAACACGAATCAAGAAATGAAACTCGGTCATTAGGAAGACAAATTAGTGCAGCAAGATAATATATACAAGACCGAAATCAAGATGCTGTCATCACGTATTATTGACCTAGAAGTTGAAAATGGCGAGTTGAAAGCGGATATAATAAAGCTGAGATCCGACTTTCAAACTTTAAAAAAAAAAATCAAGATTACAAAAAAGAAGACAATGAAAGACCAAGGTCTCCAGTGTTCCGAGACTACCCAACGTACTGAAGCTTTAGCAACGAATCAGTTTGTTCAAGAGCCATCTTTCTTACATGACAACCCGATCCCTATTCATCAGAATACATTTTCTGTGCTAAATGACGAGAGTTTACAATCACCTGACCGACAACCCACTACTAAAGAAAGGGACCATGAAGTACGGTAGTACGGTTAATTCTCGGGTTCAAAACAATGAATATATGCCTGCTCAAATGCAGTGTGTTAAACGAATAAGTAGTGTTTAAATTAAAAGGTCAACATACGAGAAAAACAAAAATATTAAATTACATCTATACTACCGGCCACTCCTAAAGACTGCTAAATTCAGCTAATAATTCTTCCCTTTGGTTATTACTAAGAGGATTTCAAATGAAAGTGTATTTCATCTTCAATCTCATGTGGCCCGAGTGAAAGCCCAGATGGGCTCTTGTTTATTTCTCAATCACGGTTTCTGGGAAACTATGCACCCACCCCTAACTTGGGTATACATGTGTAATTTAATTATTTTATTTGTAATAATTAAAATGATTAACCATTAAATTGGATCCATTGTTATTTAGCGGGTGAAACAGGGGGTGGGTTAGCCTGCAAATAGCATCCCCTTCTGGATGGGAGACCGGCGATTTCATCGTTATCGTTTCTCCTCCTCTCCCATCAAGAGGGGGATGCTGTTTGCAGGCTTGGGGTGGGGATTTCTCACAAACCGTGATTGAACCATTAATTTTATTTAAACATATACAGTGAACTCTCTCTCTCAATAGCTGTCCGTCTTAGAGAGGTATCCGTCTTAGAGAGTTGATATAATTTGACACCATTAATTAACTGAAACAACAACTATGAAAAAACGCTACCGTCGGTAGCATTGGTAGTCCTTAAAATGTAACATACATGCAGAACAAATGTTCAGTACACAAAAAGAGTATACTGTTGTCAACCTACTTCTGCCACGCACATTTGCACTAATAAGAATAAGTGTCCGTCTTTAGAGGTACTTTTTACCTAATTATATTTGCTTAAAAAGTGCCGTTGTCCGTTCAGTAAAATGACTGGAATTCGGCAGGGACCAGCGAACGGTGTCCGCCATGGGTTTGAAATCGGCGAGTTAGTATTTTTTAGGGGTTGTCCAAGCAAAATCCATTTTCAGGCTGATTTTTAGACCACGAGGTACATTTTAGGGAGGGAATGTTTTTCACGATTTGGTATTTTTTAGGGTATTTTACCTTGAAGAAACCCCCCGGGGTATCCGCCTTAGAGGTGTCCGTTGGGAGAGAGTACACTATACATTCTTTCTGTTTGCTTCGAGGGCGGGAGCTCATATAAGGAACTTACACAATAAAACATTTAGAGGCAATTAAATTAGAAAACGAAGGGGTAAAAGGAAGGAAGTTATATATTGGATCGTAAAAAAAACAACAGTCAAACTGTAGAGTACAGTTGCAGGGACAAAAAGTCGGTGAAACGATGTCTCCATATAAACATTTGTCGGACAGCCTTGAAAATACGTTCGTCTTGTACAGGTGACAAACTGTACTCTACAAACAGTAGAGTATAAAATTTGTCCGGACAAATTTACAAGCGTAACAAAGGTCAGAAGCTTGGATTTGTTTATCAAACACCCGTTGGGTCAGAATAAACTTTAAAATATCTTCAATTGAAGATTTTTAAGGAGATGTTTTATTGGGAGAAAGCAAATTAACTCCGAAACGTATCGAGTTTTCTGAAATACAAGGCTTATTTATGAGCGCAGGAACGAATCGATCAGGCCGTAATTTTCATAAATTCAGTTCAAAAATTATTCGGTAGAAAAATCGCTGACGATTACATGGCCAACTTCAAGAATATCTATGGCGAACATTCTGTTTACCTTACCATATCTTCGAAGTGAAAGCTCCTTACACAAACAAGTGTTCCTTTGGACACGAAAACGAAGGAAATCTACGACGTTTGTTATGCCAAGAATTGTGAAATGAGTAAAATTAAAAAGGAAAGGCATATCACACTGCGTTTAGTTCAACTCAGTGAGATTAACCGCTCAGCCACAACTCCTGTGGTAAATGGTTTCTCATTGTTATAAAGCGTTCTGATATTTTCTTACTGTAATCAAAATAGTTTTCTGTGACGAACTTCTGCTCTCGCTCGATATTGTGTTTTGGAAAGGCAGTATTCGTTATTATACATACACTGGTATCAGCTGGTATTGTTCCGGTAAATCTTGTTTTGTGTGACTAGTGTATATTTCGAGCAGAAATTAGGGTCAATATCCCAGGTAATTTGCCGAATTTACAATCAAATTCAAATTGCGCAGGTTTTTTTAATACCTACAATACACGATGTATTGAATACTGGATATGATCATATTATTATACGGAAAAGCGATATATATAAGAACATGTCTTCCTTAGTCGGAAGCGAGAATACTCGAATGAAAAGAAAGAACAATACATGGCCATGATGGTATTATGATATGGTAAACTAATATAATAAAAAAATAAAAATACTTACCTTTTAAAGTCTAGCTGGAACGTGTATCAGTAAAACAGAAGATGGTATCCGAATAGTAGAGGGTTATGGGTTCTTTCTGATTCAACAAGCTTTGACTCACCGGCCAACGAGCTCGAGCGATATCTTTAGCAAAGCCTCACAAGAAAACAGGAACAAGAAGTTGATATGTAATCGGAAATAGGGCGTAAGTAAACAGGAAATAATTGAGAAGAAATCAATCTGTGATTGATCATTTGTCGGAGACCGTGCATATCAATCAAATTAATTTACCTCAAGCAAACTTCGCTTTTTCGTACAGATCGAAGTTCAAAGAAGCTCTATGAAAGGTCTGAGGAATTATTTTACTACAATTTAAGCCAACCAGTTGTCGTAATAATGTCTATTTTTAGGCAGATTGTTACGGCCCTTCAGAAGCGTTAATTAGGTATTTACAATGCTTGTTACCAAGTGGTTAAATTGACTACTCGGCGAGACACTTCACCCTTCATATAGTTAGCGAAATTTGTCGTTACTTACATATCAAGGATCAACTTTGCCATTTGTTAGTACTGGTATGAAAGAAAGACAAAAACAGACGAGGAAAGCAGATTTTGGAATTGGCAATTGTCTATTGTAAATACATCAAAACCTATAAAACTTAAAGTTCGAATTCACCTGCTCTTCATCAATATTTATTCCGACAGGAAACGAAACGTACATGAACGACGAATTTCGATCAAATGACGGTAATGATGGTCAAAATACGGAAATGGCACGTTTACGCCGGCAATACATCATCGTGGCAGATTGCGTCAAATAACGAACTGATAATACTCAGCAAATCAGCCAAAAATGTGTCTTGACATGACTACGCACATTAGTTTACCGGGGAGGTGTTTCACTCGTCAGTTAGAGTGATGAGGAGTACTGAGGGGAGGTTTCATTTGTCAGCTAGAGTATTGTGGAGTATTGAGGGGAGAAGATTCATTTGTCAGTTAGAATAGGACAATTTATTGAATTTCCCGGTGTTAGCTTAGCCTGCAAAGCATTGCGGTACAAAGCTGCTCTGGTAAACAGAAACGCAGCATCTATGACCGCCTCACTGGTTAGCTCAGTTGGTAGAGCACGGTTGGAGTGCGAGAGGTCGGGGGTTCGAATCCCGGCCACGTCCTTGGGCGTGGACGTTTATAAGCCGTTGGCCTTGTCTCCTTCTAATCAGTATTTGAAGGGGACGTAAAATATCCTGGTGTACTACTCGAAAAAGAGAAGTGGATTGTCACCCGGTACAGCAGTCTGGCCATTGTACTAGCCACTTACTCAACATTGTAAATTGCGTGGTTGCCATTAGCGCCGTAAAAGCAGTCCGAAAACATTCACTGACGGGATATGTCAGTATATGTAAAGCGCCATGAGACTGTGGTGATATGGCGCTATATAAATGGCCATCATGCCCTGCACCTCACCATTACACAGCCCTCCACCCTTGCCCTGCACTCACCATTACACAGCCCTTCACCCTTCACCCTTGCCCTGCACCTCACCATTACACAGTACTTCACCATGCACCTCACCATTACAGTCCTTCACCCTTGCTCTGCACTCACCATTACACAGCCCTTCACCCTTGCCCTGCACCTCACCATTACACAGCGCTTCACCGTGCCCTGCACCTCACCATTACACAGCCCTTCACCGTGCGCTGCACCACACCATTACACAGCCCTTCACCATGCCCTGCACCTCACCATTACACAGCCCTTCACCGTGCCCTGCACCACACCATTACACAGCCCTTCACCTCACCATTACACAGCCCTTCACCATGCCCTGCACCTCACCATTACACAGCCCTTCACCATGCCCTGCACCTCACATTACACAGCCCTTACCATGCCCTGCACCTCACCATTACACAGCCCTTCACCCTTGCCCTGCACCTCACCATTACACAGCACTTCACCATGCCATGCACCTCACCATTACAGTCCTTCACCCTTGCTCTGCACTCACCATTACACAGCCCTTCACCCTTGCCCTGCACCTCACCATTACACAGCACTTCACCATGCCATGCACCTCACCATTACAGTCCTTCACCCTTGCTCTGCAATAACCATTACACAGCCCTTCACCCCACCATTACACAGTACTTCACCCTTGCCCTGCACCTCACATTACACAGCCCTTCACCATGCCCTGCACCTCACCATTACACAGCCCTTCACCATGCCCTGCACCTCACCATTACACAGCCCTTCACCGTGCCCTGCACCTCACCATTACACTGCCCTTCACCATGCCCTGCACCTCACCATTACACAGCCCTTCACCTCACCATTACACTGCCCTTCACCGTGCCCTGCACCTCACCATTACACAGCCCTTCACCATGCCCTGCACCTCACATTACACAGCCCTTCACCGTGTCCTGCACCTCACATTACACAGCCCTTACCATGCCCCTCACCATTACACAGCCCTTCACCGTGCCCTGCACCTCACCATTACACTGCCCTTCACCGTGCCCTGAACTTCACCATGATCTTGCACCTCTGCATTACACAGCCCTTCAGCGTGACCCTGCACTCACCATTACACATACATACATATACATACATATCTTTAATATAAGTACCCAGAAGAGCTTTTCAACATATATTTACAAATAAATTAAAATAAGTTAAGCTAGGAGAAACTATAAATTTGTTAAAATACTTATCGATAAAATTGCGTAAAAACTATCATATCTAAGATTAAAGACTAATTGAAATTACATTGAATTCAGTAGTAATAAGAAGCTAGTAACTTAGACTTAAGAGCTCTCTTAAATGAGGAACTGAAGTTGACACTTTAAGTATACACATCCCTTCGCCATGCGCTGCACCTCACCATTACACAACCCATGCACACTACAAAACGTTACTTTTGAATGTGTTCCTTTATTTTGTAGCTTTATTCGGTAAACAGTAATTTTTATTTACAATTTGTCAAATAGTCACCACGCAGTCAGCCCGCGATAATTTTTTCTTTGTGAAATCTGAATCAAAACGCTCACAGCATCCTTAGTGTGCCTTAAAGCGGAATCGTATGTGTATAAAACCACGGACCCTTATGAGGTCACGGTTGCGGTACGGCTAAGATCCGGTAGTATTCCTTGCACACACATACGCTGTCCGCTTGATCATAAATCAAGAGTAAAATAAGTACTAACATCACACAAAGAACGAAACGTATTTACAAGGATGCTTTAGGAAACGTGGTTATGTGGTACCTGATTCTGTATGACTAGTAATCCATGTCACAACCGAAGCACTTTCAAAATTAAAGCTCTCCGTAGAAATACTAGGCTCGGTTTCTAGCCGTGGGGTTTCGGTGAACTCTCCCCACTCACGGCTGGGCGCACGAGCTGAGGCATTGTTGGTTTTAGCCAATCAAAACCTTGCCACTGAAAGTATTTGCATAATTTGCATTGTAAACTTTTCAAAGCCGGACCAGAGGCCTTGGATTGCTGTTCCAAAATGCGTTTAAATTTGCTCTGGAAAATTTTGGTTTCGAATAACTCAAGGATTCACACAAGGAACTTTGTCAGTAAACGCACCGGCTTTGGAAAGTCACTTGGGAAAGTCACTTGGGAAAGTCACTTGTACCTGGCAAGCTCGAAGGTCGCGAATCCCGTAATGTTCAGTCATTTCTCATTTAACTTTACCTATGCAAGACCAGGTAGCTATTAAGAAAATTAGTGTTGCCTTTATCGGAGAAGAAAAGACGGACGACTCCATATTAAGAGAGGAAATCACGTCTGACTCAGGCCACGTTTACGTGTTAAACTATGCGATCACAATTCACTTGAAAATCGCTGCATCAAACGAGTTTTACAATTCTTCAAGTCTTATGCCTACTAAGTTTGTGCAATTTTTTAATGTCTCCAAGACATACTCAACACAAGTACTGTGCGGGAAACTCGACTCTAGCTCAGAATAGTTCCGAGATAATAGCTTTATCCCCGTAAATTTCGGCTTTTAATTTCTGTCAGTGAGGTGTCTTGAGCGGCACTAATATTAAAGAGTAACAAATAATGAAGCCTTGAGAATTCATTTCGCACTTGGAGTTTCACGGACACGGTGTGTTGACCGCGCGCCCAGCCGTTAGTGGGGGGCTTTGCCGGTGAAACGACACCCCAACGGCTGAAACCGAACCTATAGAAATACTGGCCTAAGATTAGATTCCGCATGAATAGAAAAGAAATACAGCAAGACTGTAGCTGTAACGTTACCGTACAATAATATTACTGTACCATAACTCTGCAACATGCCTTTTGCAGAAACAGTCACGTGTTGCTATATCACTTCAATAACGAATGAATTGAGCTCGTGATCCCATGGGAAAGCCTTTACTGGATGGCAAACAAACTTCAAAAACGCAGTTTTAGAAAGATCGACAATCGATTGGAGATGGAAAATAGCATTTTGTGTTGCTAATAACACTACCGATCTCGTACAAGTGACGTTAAAGGAGAACTGAACCCTAAATCAATCCGACGACTATAAAAACTTGTATTCAAGAGAAATACGTTCTGCTATTTTATTTCTTTGTGGTGCACGTCTAAAAGGTCGAAAAATAGCCGATTCTCCGCTGATAAAGCTAGGTTGTGTGGTGGCTCAATTCAGTGCTTTTCCCCCCGTAACGTACGTCATGCATACCAAGGAAAAACAACCACACCTTCAGCACAATGAAGCACAATACTGCGCAATTATGAGTCGTTAAGTTATCAATTCAAAGCCGAAAAGAATATGACAAAACTAATTTATTCCCCGTATCGTACGTCACAGATTACAGGAATTGAGCCGTCTGTACTTAGCGGCGGTTGGGAGGAAGATTTGCAGATGTTCTCTTCCTTTGACGCAAAGCACAGTAAAATAAATGTTGGTATGAGTCTTTTCATGTTTAGATCTACTCATTGAGCTAAAGTTGATTTTAGGCTTCAGTTCTCCTTTAAATAAATGAAGTCGGATATCTTTTGCCCTCCAGTACAACCCGACGTGATTATATCCTGCGAAAGCCCAATGATTGGATCTGGGAACAAAATCAATCTTTTCAGTTTTACGGCATGCCGTACGATGACCGTGCCGCACGTAATTGTCGTAACTTTCCCACTCATACGAAGTCCGCTCTATCGTCACTAACAACCGTACCTGATGCCAGTTTATGCTACTCTTTTCTCGTGAAAATTGTCCTGGATTACTTTTGCTTTGAGAATGTTCATCACCAACACTACCTACCACTACACTATCTACCGATGTTTCATTTCTTCTTAGTTCGCTTCTTTCTTGTTCTCCCTCGAGTTCTTTGTGCTGGACGTGAGCCAGCCGTGGTAAAGGTAATGCACTGAAAGACCAATAGAAACGTTAAAATACTGTGAAAAAGTGTTCAATAGGCGATAAAGGGAGGCGGGACCTACAATGAACAACGGGAAAGAACCCTGGCCTAGAAACCATGGGAATGACACAGTGCACCAAGCAAGTTTTAAAACTGGGATATTAGAGAGTATTTCATATGAGTGGTAAAGAAATACGGCAAGACAGTAGGTGTACCGTGACCGTACTGTAACTTTACCGTACCACAATTATGTACCGAAACCGTACTGTAACTTTACCGTTCCGTAACTGTTCCGTAACTGTTCCGTAACTGTTCCGTAACCGTACTGTAACTTTATCGTACCATAACTCTGTACCGTACCATAACTCTGTACCGTACCATCACTCTGTAACGTACCATAATTCTGTACCATAATTCTGTACCATAATTCTGTACCGTAACCGTACTGTAACCTTACCGTACCAGAACTCTGTACCGCGACCGTACTTTACCGTACTGTAACTCTGTACCTTAACTGTAGTTTTGCCGTACCATAAGTCACACGTACACCGCGGCAAAACGTTATGCTCCGATGGCCGAAGGCTTTGGTGTTCAAATACCGATGTTTGCATCTAAGCGTGAACACGAGGCGAAAACATGTTCTAATTGGGTATCAAACGTAACGTAATTTTTGAAGGCTTTCACGCTCAAAATAGCAACTTATTCTCTTCCCGTATCGATAATTCTCCAACCAGCTCTACTACTTGATTTCTGAAATCCGAAATAAAGGCACACCGGGTTGGAAATTACGGCTGTTTATGTGATAGATTAAAAACGAGAGCTAGTGTTTTACCAGGGTATCCAAACACCGAGAAAGATGAAAGCACGACGCCGCTTCGGCCGAGTGCTTTTATTCTTTCGAGGTGTTTGGATTCCCTGGTGAAACACGAAGCTCGAGTTTTTGATCTGACTTCTCAATCGAATAGGTGACAAATATTGTTTTGTATGTATAGCTAGAAGAATTTGGTTTTAATGATGTCGCTTTACTCTTAACATTTTCCCTCGTGAGCACGCAGTTAATTACATTTTGTATGCATAATGAAGTCGGTTACGAAAGAATAATTTGGTTTTAATGATGCATGTTTTATTTCGGCATTTGGTATGTGACCAAGATGGAGGCCGGAGAGGGAAGGTTTAGACAGCCCTAAACTACTGCCGAAGAAGACAATTTGGTCAGCAATGCAGTTCCCTCGTCAACCAAGTACAAGAATAAATGGGCCATCAGTATTTTCAACGACTGGCAGATTAATCGAACCGTTAAAGTACCAGTTTTAGAGCCTGGAGGGCTGTTTAAAGACTACGATTTACACAAGGTTACGCCACTCCCAATGACTGTCGAAGAAATTGCAGTTAGTCTCAACTACTGGCTTAGCAAATTAGTTATGGAAGTTTCCAAAAAGTCTGGAGAAAGATATCCACCTAAAAGTGTATACGGCATAGTATGTCCTATACGACGACACATCGAAGAGAAAAATGGTTCTGAGGCATTAAATCCTCTGGATACTAAGGACCGAAGGTGAGAATAATGTCCAGTACATTTTAGCATTCCTCATTTCTCAAAGTAGTAAATGAAATAGTACCTATCTGAATGTTATTTCCTGATATCTTTAAAGGTTTTGCCTTTTCCGCCGAGTGTTGGACGCAGAGATGAAAGACGGTACGAGGGAAGGTTTACACTGGAAGAACAAAAAGGAGGAAAAAGAATTCATCACAGATGAAGAGGAGGAAACATTCTGGAGGATGAACTTGCTTGGGACTTCAACAGCTAAGTCCTTATTAAATACTGTTTACTACTATAATGGTAAACTTTTCGGATTGAGAGGAGGCGAGCATATTTCAAAATGAATGAGCACAAGGCCTCTAGGGCCGAACTTCATAAAGTTCGAGCAAAATGAATGCAAAACGTTTCATGGAGGCCTAAATGATCTAAAATATGTGCCTAGAGTTGTCAAACACGTTTGCCATAATTCGGTAGGGGAAAAGCACGAACGGTGTGTTGTAGAAATATACCAGTTATATATTGGTTTAGTCCAAAGTATCGGTAAAAGTAGAAGTGCATTTTACTTTAGGCCGTCCAAATCCAAGCTTGGTTTTGAGAAATCCCCAGTGGGCATAAACTCCCTGAATAATATTTTGCCTGAGATGTGTAAGGCGGCAGGCCTAAAGCGTAAAACTGCTCATTGCCTACGTATAACTTGCGCATCTTCTCTCTTCAATGCTGGTGGGAAAGGGAAAGACCAGGCCACCGTTCTGAGGCCTTAATTCAAGTATGAAAAGCCTAGCGTAGAGAATGTAGCTAAGGTACCTGCAGTGTTAGCACCAACGTCTACTAGTACAGCAACTAGAGTCTCAGAGAAACAACTGAGTAGTTAGTTTAAGAGAGATGCTAGCAATGAGAAAGTTAATGATTTCAGTAAAGGCGTATTTCAGAATTGCTTTTTCAACATATTGTAAATAAGGACTAAATAATGCATGATATTGCTAATTAAAATGCAAGTGTTTGATCACCATGTTTGATCCATTCACACCAAAGCTTAAACATGTTTAAAGCTGTTTAATTAAACAAGTTTAAAATACTATATGTTTCCACGGTGTTCTTGCTGGCGCTAAACTAGTTGCAATCCTAACTAAACAAGCTGTGCGAGATAGTTTTAACTTGTGAATGGGGTATTAGTAAACTCACAAGAAAACTTACAACTGTTAAAGTGTTGGGCTAAGCTTTAAAGTAGTTTTGTTGTTTTTGGCGAAACATTTCACATACGTGCCTAAACTTAGAAACAGGGGTGATTGCCTTTGTTTTCTTTCAGTTTGGGCGGGAAACTGGCCGGACGTGCGCGGGCTCGGCTCATCAAAAGTGCATGCGCATGACGTTCTACCGCGGTGTGGCTATAACTATGCCTTGTGATATAATGAGTGTCACGGCGTGTCGCACGTTAAACCTACCGTAAGTCAATTCCGTAGCTTTCCCACTCACATCAAATCCTCTCTATAGCTTTTCACGTACAGAAAACAGTTTGCGCACTATTGATAATCTGTGCGAGAATGAGAAGTACATAATGTCTCTCAATTTTTGACAGGTTGCCCATCTTTCCATACGTTCGGCAATGTGCTATGGCAATCTCATTCCTTAAGTCGATTCAATAAACCTGAAAACTTTGACTACGATTTACCTGCTCATCCAGAAAATCAATCAGTTTCCCGAGCTGACAGTTGATGCCGTCAGACTTAATCTGCTGGTGAAGGTGGACAAGCTCCAAGGGCTAGAAAAACGGCAGGAAAAAAGACAAGGTGATTTGGAAATGTGTAAATCACAAGTGATCTTTCTCTGGCTTTCTACTGGCCATCAAGACACATGCACGTCATATATTTAATTAAACAACAAGGATTACGTCATACGTTTTACATCGGACCGAAAAAGATGGCGGCTGTACAATTGACCACAATCCCTTGCGAACCTACCACGGTCAAAATAACACGTAGAAATCCTCTGTTCTCTTCAATAACAGTGGATTGGCAACAGCACTTGTACTCGATTTAAAACCTCTCTACCGTGATTTTATAACGGATTTAATGTTTTTCTCGTGCAAAGGATTGTGGGTAAAAGTACGAACCGCCATCTAGTTCGGTACGGTGGTTGCTATGCCCCACAAGATTCATTTGCTTTCTCGATGTTTTAGTACCATTGTCAAACACTTGAACTCCTTTTTGATGTATAACATATTGGATTCTCATACGAGGCTCGTCACGATAGTAACAACATTAGCCACAATATACGAGAAAACGACTGAATGAAGTGTGGGGCCAACCATGGTTTCTGGGAAACTATCCACCCACCCTCCCTTGGGTATCATGTGTAACTTATTATTAACCATTAAACTATCCACCCACCCCTCCCTTGGGTATCATGTGTAACTTATGATTAACCATTAAACTATCCACCCACCCCTCCCTTGGATATCATGTGTAACTTATGATTAACCATTAAACTATCCACCCACCCCTCCCTTGGATATCATGTGTAACTTATGATTAACCATTAAACTATCCACCCACCCCTCCCTTGGATATCATGTGTAACTTATGATTAACCATTAAACTATCCACCCACCCCTCCCTTGGGTATCATGTGTAACTTATGATTAACCATTAAACTATCCACCCACCCCTCCCTTGGGTATCATGTGTAACTTATGATTAACCATTAAACTATCCACCCACCCCTCCCTTGGATATCATGTGTAACTTATGATTAACCATTAAACTATCCACCCACCCCTCCCTTGGATATCATGTGTAACCTATGATTAACCATTAAACTATCCACCCACCCCTCCCTTGGATATCATGTGTAACTTATGATTAACCATTAAACTATCCACCCACCCCTCCCTTGGGTATCATGTGTAACTTATGATTAACCATTAAACTATCCACCCACCCCTCCCTTGGGTATCATGTGTAACTTATGATTAACCATTAAACTATCCACCCACCCCTCCCTTGGGTGTCATGTGTAACTTATGATTAACCATTAAACTATCCACCCACCCCTCCCTTGGGTATCATGTGTAACTTATGATTAACCATTAAACTATCCACCCACCCCTCCCTTGGGTATCATGTGTAACTTATGATTAACCATTAAACTATCCACCCACCCCTCCCTTGGGTATCATGTGTAACTTATGATTAACCATTAAACTATCCACCCACCCCTCCCTTGGATATCATGTGTAACTTATGATTAACCATTAAACTATCCACCCACCCCTCCCTTGGATATCATGTGTAACTTATGATTAACCATTAAACTATCCACCCACCCCTCCCTTGGATATCATGTGTAACTTATGATTAACCATTAAACTATCCACCCACCCCTCCCTTGGGTATCATGTGTAACTTATGATTAACCATTAAACTATCCACCCACCCCTCCCTTGGGTATCATGTGTAACTTATGATTAACCATTAAACTATCCACCCACCCCTCCCTTGGATATCATGTGTAACTTATGATTAACCATTAAACTATCCACCCACCCCTCCCTTGGGTATCATGTGTAACTTATGATTAACCATTAAACTATCCACCCACCACTCCCTTGGGTATCATGTGTAACTTATGATTAACCATTAAACTATCCACCCACCCCTCCCTTGGGTATCATGTGTAACTTATGATTAACCATTAAACTATCCACCCACCCCTCCCTTGGGTGTCATGTGTAACTTATGATTAACCATTAAACTATCCACCCACCCCTCCCTTGGGTGTCATGTGTAACTTATGATTAACCATTAAACTATCCACCCACCCCTCCCTTGGGTGTCATGTGTAACTTATTATTAACCATTAAACTATCCACCCACCCCTCCCTTGGGTATCATGTGTAACTTATGATTAACCATTAAACTATCCACCCACCCCTCCCTTGGGTATCATGTGTAACTTATGATTAACCATTAAACTATCCACCCACCCCTCCCTTGGGTATCATGTGTAACTTATGATTAACCATTAAACTATCCACCCACCCCTCCCTTGGGTATCATGTGTAACTTATGATTAACCATTAAACTATCCACCCACCCCTCCCTTGGGTATCATGTGTAACTTATGATTAACCATTAAACTATCCACCCACCCCTCCCTTGGGTGTCATGTGTAACTTATGATTAACCATTAAACTATCCACCCACCCCTCCCTTGGGTGTCATGTGTAACTTATGATTAACCATTAAACTATCCACCCACCCCTCCCTTGGGTGTCATGTGTAACTTATTATTAACCATTAAACTATCCACCCACCCCTCCCTTGGGTATCATGTGTAACTTATGATTAACCATTAAACTATCCACCCACCCCTCCCTTGGGTGTCATGTGTAACTTATGATTAACCATTAAACTATCCACCCACCCCTCCCTTGGGTGTCATGTGTAACTTATGATTAACCATTAAACTATCCACCCACCCCTCCCTTGGGTATCATGTGTAACTTATGATTAACCATTAAACTATCCACCCACCCTCCCTTGGGTATCATGTGTAACTTATGATTAACCATTAAACTATCCACCCACCCCTCCCTTGGGTATCATGTGTAACTTATGATTAACCATTAAACTATCCACCCACCCCTCCCTTGGGTATCATGTGTAACTTATGATTAACCATTAAACTATCCACCCACCCCTCCCTTGGGTATCATGTGTAACTTATGATTAACCATTAAACTATCCACCCACCCTCCCTTGGGTGTCATGTGTAACTTATGATTAACCATTAAACTATCCACCCACCCCTCCCTTGGGTATCATGTGTAACTTATGATTAACCATTAAACTATCCACCCACCCTCCCTTGGGTATCATGTGTAACTTATGATTAACCATTAAACTATCCACCCACCCCTCCCTTGGGTATCATGTGTAACTTATGATTAACCATTAAACTATCCACCCACCCCTCCCTTGGGTATCATGTGTAACTTATGATTAACCATTAAACTATCCACCCACCCCTCCCTTGGGTATCATGTGTAACTTATGATTAACCATTAAACTATCCACCCACCCTCCCTTGGGTATCATGTGTAACTTATGATTAACCATTAAACTATCCACCCACCCCTCCCTTGGGTATCATGTGTAACTTATGATTAACCATTAAACTATCCACCCACCCCTCCCTTGGGTATCATGTGTAACTTATGATTAACCATTAAACTATCCACCCACCCCTCCCTTGGGTATCATGTGTAACTTATGATTAACCATTAAACTATCCACCCACCCTCCCTTGGGTATCATGTGTAACTTATGATTAATCATAAAATTTAGGGTGAAACGAGGGGGGGGGGGGGGGGATAATTTCCCAGAAACCGTGATTGATCTATAATCGATAAGCACTGGAAACACTGGACCTCTTCCAAGGGATGGAAGTTTGTCGGAAAATAGTTGGAAGTTTGAATTTCCATGGTTTTGCACACCAAGGAGACGGCGTGGCCAAGCGGTTAACACGGTGCCGGATCCTCAGTTCGATTCCCTGTGCGCTAGACCACGTTTGTAATAACCAGTCGATTTGCCTCCTCGTCGACTGGGATTCTTATTCTGTTTAGTTTAAGCTTACGCTGCAGTCAAACGCACTGTCTATAAATAAGTGCTGTTATTATTATTATTCCAACGGCTGGAAATATGTTGGAAATGTTGTTGGAAGCTCTAATTTCCATCCCATGGGCCAGTTTTCCCATGGGCCAGTTTTCCCGGCCAGTGAATAGGAATATATGTTCATGATAGTGTTTCCTGCCGTCCTAGTTACCTGGTAATGAAGCACTTTCAGGTACAAGTCCTTATTCTCTTGTATGTAGCTCAAAAGCCTCTCCTTTAAGTCACCGCTATTCACCTATACGTAGTGGAAATCGTAACTGAGTGATATTTTCAAAGTTCTGATAATTGCACGAGCCTTCGTGCCCATAAATCAGATATAGCACGAGCAGTTCATGCAATTTTTTGTTTATCAGTAATATACCGAGCAAACATTTGCTGAGAGCATGCGACTGTGCACTCTATAACCTTTTTATGCACTCGTTACTGACCAATCAGAATCCAGATATTTGTTGAGTATATTATAAATGCAGTAACGTGCAGTCGTTTTGTTAAACAGTAGTCATGTTTCTTAAAAAGTAACCATTCCGACGTGCATGGTGGTCACAAATATTTCACTCCTGACATGCTATAAACAGGCAAGGCAACATATTTCTCTGTTTATGCCTTTTCAGAAATACGACTGACATCAAGAGGATACCAGTGACCCACACAGCGGTCAAACGTCTGCGCATGCGTCAAAAGTCTTGCAACAACAACATATTCCAAAACAAATTCAAAGCGAGCCGGCGGCGTCACTGTTCACACACCCGTTTTAAAACCTTGATAACTTTTTTTGGTAAATTACAATTTTTTTGGGTAAACCAGCCTGGGTAAACTCACAGCTTGAAGTTTGTTCAATTTCCCGTCGACTGTGAAAATATAAAGCTTAACTTTGACGTACTTTTCTTAACTTTTGGGGGTAGAAAGTTCACAAGCCGAGTTTTTTTTTAAACACCGGGTTGTTGTAATATGTTTTACGGTAAATTTTGCGCGGGAAATTCGCGCGGCCGCCCACCAGACTGACCGTAATACGCACGCGCAAACGTTTGACCGCTGTGTGCCAGTGACCACAAACGCATGCTCCGCTGGCCGAAAGAACGAAGGCTCTCGAGTTCAAATACAAGTTTCCGAGGGCTTAAACCGTTTTAGTAAATAATTTTATAATTTAGTAACCTCACAGTGAATTACAAATTAAGAAAACTTAGACCTGCTGAAGTCTAAAGCTTAGCTTTAAAGTAGTTCTCACATACATATCTACAATTATAAACGGGTGCCTGCTTTTATTTTCTATCAATTTGGGCGGGAAACTGACGGAGCGCGCACACGCTGGGCTCATCAAAAGCGGATGCGCATAAGTTTAGCCGCGATGTGCCACAAATGTAATCTAGTTACTCGTCTAACGTGAATACTAACCTGCTGGGAAGCCGTGACTGACTCGCTGTCAATCAGAATCGACACCTCGCCGAACTCCTCTTCTTCATTATCACTAAAAAAAGGCAACAAAAAAACTTGTTAAAGGGCGTCGAGTAACAATCAACAACGATCAACATATTTTTTACAACAACAACCACTTTTCTCGCTTTCTGATTGGCTCTCAACCATGATCAATAAAAGTGTACACAATGAAAGTACACAGTTTATTACGTACGCATTTGAAGCTGAAGTGTTTTTTGTTGTAAAAAATCAAATCGTATACATGCACTCTTATTGATCATAGAAATTACGCCATAAAATTCCAAACCTTCGCAGTGAAACAACTCGCTGCATTCGTTTTTCCACTTGAGTTTTTAACATTTATGACGTCATTTCTAAGATCAATAAGAGTACAGACAATGGAACAATGTCTGCGATTTGTTAAATACACCACATGAACTGAATACAAATACTATATACCGAGACAGGTTGGTGAATGGGCTTCGTATGGTTACGACACTGGCGTTGCAATGGCTTCCTATTGTTTTCCCTCTACTAATTCAATCAAACTGTACGAGTTACTGTACGACTAGTAACGACATTGGCATTGCAATGGCTTCCTATTGTTTTCCCTCTACTAATTCAATCAAACTGTACGAGTTACTGTACGACTAGTAACGACATTGGCATTGCAATGGCTTCCTATTGTTTTCCCTCTACTAATTCAATCAAACTGTACGAGTTACTGTACGACTAGTAACGACATTGGCATTGCAATGGCTTCCTATTGTTTTCCCTCTACTAATTCAATCAAACTGTACGAGTTACTGTACGACTAGTAACGACATTGGCATTGCAATGGCTTCCTATTGTTTTCCCTCTACTAATTCAATCAAACTGTACGAGTTACTGTACGACTAGTAACGACATTGGCATTGCAATGGCTTCCTATTGTTTTCCCTCTACTAATTCAATCAAACTGTACGAGTTACTGTACGACTAGTAACGACATTGGCATTGCAATGGCTTCCTATTGTTTTCCCTCTACTAATTCAATCAAACTGTACGAGTTACTGTACGACTAGTAACGACATTGGCATTGCAATGGCTTCCTATTGTTTTCCCTCTACTAATTCAATCAAACTGTACGAGTTACTGTACGACTAGTAACGACATTGGCATTGCAATGGCTTCCTATTGTTTTCCCTCTACTAATTCAATCAAACTGCACGAGTTACGGTGCGACTAGTTACGATACTGCGGTTACGATGTGTATCGCCAGCGGATCAAAATGGTTTAACGCGTTTAATGGTTTGACTTCAAGGATCTGACTCACGGTTTACATGCACTTGTGATCCTCACTATTTGAGTAGATTTGTCGGATTTGACGGTAAAAACCAAAATGAGCGGATAAATGGACGAAAACACGGCTGGCGACACACGAAACACAAAACTCACAGCTCAGCAAAAGCACATGTTAAGGCGCAAGGCATCACGGGACAACAACAAGTTACGGGACACGCGCGGGACGTAACGGGACACTGAAGAACACAATTGTTGAGCATGGCCTCAACACGATGTATCCGCTCTTCTTCATACTCGCACGAAGTACTCACATTAGCAATCTCAACAACTCTGCCCCAGTACCTGTCATCACTGCTCTGCGTTCCACTCGGGTTCACGCCTCCATCCAAGCCCATCTCCTTCCTTGGCTGCGTCCCTCTATCCTCAGTGGCAGTGACAGAAACTTGCGAGGGCTCCACCTCACCTTCTGATCCAGACCGTGCCTTCCTGTTGCTAACATGAGTTGGCTTTGATTGCTTCCTCTTCCCTCTAGGGTTTTGTGAGGCACGCGATTGTTGAGAAGGCGCAGTTCTTGATTCATTGTCGGAATCTGAGATGGGTGCTCTCTGGCTGGCGGGAAGTGTTTTTTGTTTTGCTCTTCCTTCGGCTACAGCAGGCTGTTTGGGTAGTCGAGGTCCTTTCTTGGTTTGCACTTCAGCGTCGTGGTCAGTCGATGCACCTAATCACATAAAACACAACTCTACTTTAAAGGGAACTCCGACTGTTGAAACAAATCGCCTTTAAAATGTTACTAATGTAGTACATATTACTTTTTTATTACAAGTTAGCCTGCGAAAACAGCCGCCTTGGGGCTCCGTTCGGCTCGCGAATAGAGACGGCTGTTTTCGCAGGCTAATTACAAGTAAGCGAAAAGAAGTGTAGATTTCGAAAAGAAAATACCATGAAAATACTAGTCCCTCGCTTGGTCACCACTGTCCGCGTTCTGTCGCTCTTTGCATGCGTGTCCAAAACTCTCAATTGAAGGGGGGCAAAGGAAAAATGTTTTCTTTCGTCTCTCCCCCCTCCCGTGGGGTAATTTTGGCTCGTACCCAGTTTTCGCTCGGTCGCTACAATACCGACGGAAACTGAGACTGTTTGCAGTCTATGAAAATCCGATCACTTTGAGCTTTAAATCTCGCAAGAGCCGCCATCTTGAAAGGCAATGACGCATCATGACTGCTCGTCTATTTAACTGTACTATTTCTCTTACCTGGATGCGTATAATGATACAGTTCTTTCAGTTTGTTGATCATCTTTTTCTTTGGAAGTGCGCGAACACCAAATTTGTTGACTTCGTTCTGAAGGAAGGTTAAAAATATCACCTGTTCAGTTCTTATGACTGCACTAGCAGCAAGCCAGTCGTTATACATGGTTCATACAGACAAACATGATAGTGAATTGGTTTCACGACATTTCAAGGACACGGTACGGTTTCGTAAGAGCAGATTTCGTATGTGTGTAGATGAGCAGGACAAAACAATGGGAAACCATTTCAACGTCACGGCATGCCGTACTGTAACCGTGCTGTAGTCAGTGCTGTAGTTTGTCCCTCTCATACGAAATCTGCTCTATTAAGGGCTGTCACGGTGAGAGGCCAAACAGTTAATTTCAGCGATTTTCACATGAACTGCCGGACGAACCTCGTGCATGTGGGATGGTTAAAATCAAAGCAAATATGCAAAATGACCAACAAACTGTATAGACGTAGTCTTCAAGGAAAATATTGCGTATCATCTCAATCAAACATTGACTAGGGTACTTTAACTGTTTGTAGACAAACTACCGTACCGAAACATATGGCGGTTGTACATTGGACCACAATGCCTTGCGAACCTAACACAGTCGACGAAACACGTAGAAATCCTCTGGTCTCTTCAATGACAGTATGTTGGCAACAACACTTGTACTGCCTTATTTTTAAGGTTTAAAACCTCTTTACCGCGAACTTATAACGGATTTAAATAACTTAGTTCGCATAGGATTGTGGGTAAGTCCTTTTCGGTACGGTGGATTAACAGCCACCATTCTAACATTGATTCCACGCATGCGCAACACCATGACATAGTCCTTTAACATATATTAGGCTGTTGTAGCAACAGGACCTTTACTCAGGATTTCGAACTCCTTATAAGCTGGTGGGCATTCTGAATCATGGTTGCCACCCATCAGGGAAAACATTTTCCCTGACTTTTCACTGACCAGAAAACAATTTTCACTGCCCACAATAAGGCTGTTCGACATTCCCTCGTCCGATACAAAAGTCATCATCAAAACCTGTATCCTCCCCTCGCAGACGCTTTGAGGCATAAGGAGCCGTCGTGGCAACCTAAAAATAAAATTCCCTGACTTTCCCTGGCGTCCTGATGCTAAAACAGCCTATTGCACGTCAATGTTACGTCTTCATTTCCCCGCGTCCTGATGCTAAAACAGCCTATTGCATGTCAATGTTACGTCTTCATTCCCCCGCGTCCTGATGCTAAAACAGCCTATTGCATGTCAATGTTACGTCTTCATTCCCCCGCGTCCTGATGCTAAAACAGCCTATTGCATGTCAATGTTACGTCTTCATTCCCCCGCGTCTTGATGCTAAAACAGCCTATTGCATGTCAATGTTACGTCTTCATTCCCCCGCGTCCTGGTGCTAAAACAGCCTATTGCATGTCAATGTTACGTATTCATTCCCCCGCGTCCTGGTGCTAAAACAGCCTATTGCATGTCAATGTTTCGTCTTCATTCCCCCGCGTCTTGATGCTAAAACAGCCTATTGCATGTCAATATTACGTCTTCATTCCCCCGCGTCCTGATGCTAAAACAGCCTATTGCATGTCAATGTTACGTCTTCATTCCCCCGCGTCTTGATGCTAAAACAGCCTATAGCATGTCAATGTTACGTCTTCATTCCCCCGCGTCTTGATGCTAAAACAGCCTATTGCATGTCAATATTACGTCTTCATTCCCCCGCGTCCTGATGCTAAAACAGCCTATTGCATGTCAATGTTACGTCTTCATTCCCCCCGTGTCCTGATGCTAAAACAGCCTATTGCATGTCAATGTTACGTCTTCATTCCCCCGCGTCCTGATGCTAAAACAGCCTATTGCATGTCAATGTTACGTCTTCATTCCCCCGCGTCCTGATGCTAAAACAGCCTATTGCATGTCAATGTTACGTCTTCATTCCCCCGCGTCCTGATGCTAAAACAGCCTATTGCATGTCAATGTTACGTCTTCATTCCCCCGCGTCCTGATGCTAAAACAGCCTATTGCATGTCAATATTACGTCTTCATTCCCCCGCGTCCTGATGCTAAAACAGCCTATTGCATGTCAATGTTACGTCTTCATTCCCCCGCGTCCTGATGCTAAAACAGCCTATTGCATGTCAATGTTACGTCTTCATTCCCCCGCGTCCTGATGCTAAAACAGCCTATTGCATGTCAATGTCACGTCTTCATTCCCCCGCGTCCTGATGCTAAAACAGCCTATTGCATGTCAATGTTACGTCTTCATTCCCCCGCGTCCTGATGCTAAAACAGCCTGTTGCATGTCAATGTTACATCTTATTCCCCCGCGTCCTGATGCTAAAACAGCCTGTTGCATGTCAATGTTACATCTCATTCCCCCGCGTCCTGGTGCTAAAACAGCCTATAGCATGTCAATGTCACGTCTTCATTCCCCCGCGTCCTGATGCTAAAACAGCCTATTGCATGTCAATGTTACGTCTTCATTCCCCCGCGTCCTGATGCTAAAACAGCCTATTGCATGTCAATGTTACGTCTTCATTCCCCCGCGTCCTGATGCTAAAACAGCCTATTGCATGTCAATGTCACGTCTTCATTCCCCCGCGTCCTGATGCTAAAACAGCCTATTGCATGTCAATGTTACGTCTTCATTCCCCCGCGTCCTGATGCTAAAACAGCCTGTTGCATGTCAATGTTACATCTTATTCCCCCGCGTCCTGGTGCTAAAACAGCCTAGGGCATGTCAATGTTAGATCAGTATTATCTTTAAGCTACATTTTGGATTTTAAAACCTTAATAATTCCATTTCTGTACAGAATGTGAAAGTATATAGCTTACTTTCCTTCGAACTCCCTTAAAGTGTATATATGAACTTTGTTATCATTAATATCGATTCTACATCAAGTAAATAGGTGAACAGTAGAATATTTCTTGATTTGAGGGTTGCGCCTCCGAGTTATAGAGTTTTCTATTTCCAATATGCTAATTATGTGACGTAAATTTGACGTGATTTCAGGGATTTACTGTCATTTCTTTTTCCTTTTGAATGAAACTGTTTTCTGATTTTGACAAAATATTTGGTAAAATCACTGATATAACCTTCAAATATAACCTAGGTGTTTACAAAAGGTCATTTACCTCTACCAGCATGTTTTTGTATAATACTGAAATGAGGACTGGTTTTACGTCACCGGCTTGAATATTTTATAAATATAAACCGCTATATCTCATGGATGCAACACCCAAATCGAGAAATATTCTACTATTCACTTGATGTAGAATCGATATTAATGATAAAAATATTTGACATTATATACACTTTAGAAGGACAATGTCAGCTATTGTTAGCATCATTTTGCAAAGCTCAAAATCACATTCAAACTAATAGAACCTTAAAGATAATATATATTGGTCTAGTTTCATTAAACGCTTCTTCATTAGTGAAGTGAAAATACAGAAAAGCTTATCTGGCTAAGGATGGTAAGGATGGAAATGGATTACGATGATGAAAAACTTGACTACGTTTGGGCCAACATTTTCAAGAACGTTTCCAAGTTTTAACTGGGGTCTTTCATATTAGCCTGAAATTTAATCAGCTTTTAAAAGGCTTTTCTTCAAAACGTAGCATCGCTATGTATAACTGGTTATTCAAGGAGTATTCTTAACATAATTACTGGCAAAATTCAGATGACTATTTGACAGAAAAACAATAAGAAAAATCCTGGTGATATACACTGTAGCCCCTTTAATGCCTTACCCTTAACTCAGGAGTATCCATAATCGTGTATTCTGGCATCGGGGTCACAGGCTGTGGCCTTTTCCTACTCGACTCTTGGCTCTCCACCCTGGCTCCACCTTGGGATGCTCCTTGTTTACGTGTGTTAGTTCCTTTCTGATCTCTCTTGCCGTAATTCTTCGACACTTTCTCCGTGCTACTACTCAACGGTTTCCCGCTACTGGTGCCCGGCTCTAGCTCCTTATTCTTCTGCGGCTCCTCTTCTTGCACCATGAACTCAATCTTTTCTGCAGCATTTGCCATGAAGCTGTCATCTCCATCCAAACAATCTTCAAACTCATCAACATCACAATTGTAACCTCCGTCGTCGTAAAACTCCATGCTGTGACTCGGTGCAGTCCTCTCTAGGTCGATTCCTTTATTCGATCTTTGCGATCTCGACGGTGTTGTATCTTTTAAAGTTGCATCTTCGTCATTAGATTCACTACTTTCCAGGTCACTAGATCCATCACTGCCTTCTTTTTCGAGACCGTACTTTGTTGCTTTTAGCCTCTGGAATAAACTCTTTTTTGTATTAATGCCACTTGATTTCTCACCACTACTTTTTTGAACAATTTCGACGTCGTCAGCGCAAAAGTTCCTTTCCTGATTGAGGTTTCGTACAAAGCTCGGATCAGCCTGCACTAGTGTAGCTTTAGAGCTCGGTCTGGAGACAGCAACTGTTGGTGAATTACCTCCACTGTCATCAGGCAAACAACTTGAACCAATGCATTCATCAAACACATCATCACTATTGTTATCGCTTCCAACGGCTGGCTTCGTGCTTGTGGTATCATCCTCTGAAATATGAACTGACCTTTTTGAAATACGACCGCTCATGGGAACAATAGGCGAAGACACGTCACTCAGTATCGAAGGTGAAGACGGTGGCTTAACACTGGCTTCTGGAGATGAAGAAAGAGGTGTACGATCCCGCACCTTAGATGGAGATGTCATAGGCGTGACCATAGTTGAATGATTGGCAACACTTGTTAATGGTGTCTCCACATGTACATCATCTGTACCTTGGTCATGAGTGGGAGAGTCTTGAGGTGAAAACTGGACTTCGAAGTCAAAATAAGAAGGCGAAGGGAGTCGAGGCGAGAGCATCACAGTAGGTGAAAATGGTGATGACAAGGCATCATCCTCTTCTGAAGAACCAGCGTTCGCCATTCGTGATGAACTCACATCAGAATCCCAAGATTCCCTGCCTATAGGAGTCAAGTAGCGTTCTTGTATTACGTTATCAGGTACGGAATCCATGACTGGATTTTCAATCGACAAATCGACAAAAGGAGTCCTAGAGGGTCCTGTACCGGGAGACCTTCGTGATGGAGTACATGGTTTGGCAGGTGTGGAATTTGGTGCAGATGCAACAACATCAGAAGTAGAAGATTGGTTGTTCCTTTTGCGCGAAGGTTTGCTAGAATCCCTATCGTCAAACAGCTGCTGTTTCTTCCGAGTAGAGTTTCTTGGGTTCGCTTTCTTGGTTTTGTCGGCTCGTTGTCCTTTCTTCACCGAACTCTGAGAGGAACTACTCTTTGAATTCCTTTTCGATGAGGTAACCTTCTTCTTTTTTCCTTTCGGCTTTGGTTGCTTCTTCTTTATTCTGGACCGCAGCTTCGTCAAGAATTCATTGGCGTCTTCACGTCCCGAATCAGAGTCATTCGAGCTGTCTTCTGAGCTGTATAAGCAGCTGGGAGGTGTCATGGTGAGGAGAGCTGATGCTTTACGGGGTATTGCTTTTGAGGTGTCCTGGTCCGGTGAGATGCAGAATCGATTAGCTACCTTGTCTGACAGTGTAATAAGGCTACCAGCTTTCTTTTTGGGACGTGGAGTTTCTGGGATAATCCACTCGTCAGTTAGTTGAGACACCTGAAAAAAAATTTGTTACCTGAAATTATTTATTAAGAACTTCTTTGGTACTCCGGAGTGCTTCTGGCTCCTTTAGGATTCCGTGGCAGGTCTATAATCATATCAAGACAACATGCTCAGCAAGGTGTATAATATGTATATAATATGTATAAACTGGGATGAGCTATAGGTTTTCCCATCTCGATCCTAAAAAAGAAAGTTCCTGGGAACACCCACGGTTACGTTCCACCATAACACCATCAGTTGGCTGCGTTGCTGCGCATGGTCGTCCTGATGGTGCAGTGGTAACACAGCGAACTCGTATGCCAAGCTGTGGGTTCAAAACCGCTCCGGGCACACATTTTATCTTTCACTTTATACTTATTGTCAGGTAAAGGAACCTGTTCTCGGGCAATTTATCTTGCATGCTTCCAGACTTAAAACCGAGTGACAAGGAGTCAACAAATCCTGAGTTCTACCGTTTAAAAGCAACTCAATTGCTTCGTAAAGGGTCTCATTCTCTTGTCAATTTCTTGTACAATTACGTTTTTATGGTGCCAGAGAATAGGTACCGCAAAGTCTTTTTGAAACTTGGTCTGTGGGCAGCGGGAACCACAACAAAATCAGAATCGAACAGGCTTACAGGATACAAGATGTCCGAAATTGTTTTGGGACTTAGTGCGAACGTTTTAGGTCCGAGGTAACCCACAATTTTCGGAAATCTCGTCTTCCTTGAAAGGAAAACTTCATGCCACGAGAAGGCGCCGTTTCTTCTGCAGGCTATGAAAAAAATGTTATTGTATAATATTGAAGGGAAACAAAATGCAACGGTAAGAGAGCTCGAGAATAGGTTCAAATACCTTACATCTTATACAAATATAGGTATACGTATACTACAATACCTACATATAAATGATAAACGTTTACTTACCTCTATTGGTCCATCGTTAACTCTCTCATCATCTCCATCATTACCATCGCTTTCATCACTCAACAGGCTGACAGAGTTATCAAGTGCCTCTCTATCATCAGGGTTATTTTCCTGAACTCCTTGCCAACTTTTACTGCGATTGAACACTGTAGAGATTGACTGTCGATCTGTATCCATTTGATTTCCAACATTACAAGTTATACTAATCTTTTCAACATTGTCTTCCTTGGCACCTTTTACTTCACTGATCTTCATGTCAAAGTCATTGTTTGCCATTGGTTCACATCTTACCACATCAATGTCTTCTTCTATGTCATGATCTTCCATGCCAAGCATGGCACCCTCTTCTATTCCACACTTCCCGCCTCGCTCCTCTTTGTCACACTCATCTAAGTCACCCTTCTCAACAACACCCTCTTTTCTGTGGAGGTCTACTTCATCATCTTGCAAATCTCTCTGGACTTTTTTACATAAAGTACTCTCTTCCGCAGTGAATTGAAATGACATATGTTTGTCAGAGGATTTTAATGTCCTACATGAAACATCTAGTTTGGAAGATTCCCATGCGACATTAGCAGGAATAGCATTTATGGATTCCTTTCCATCCTTAATTTTCACTGGATAAGCAACAGTCAAATCGTTGTCTCTATGCGTAATTTGGTGGTTTACCTCATTCAAATGTTCTGAGATATCAATGTCCTTAGTTCTTTTCATTTCACCATCTTTTTCACTTCCTTTTTCTTCCGTTCCATTGTCGGAAACAGAACTATCCCCTAAATTGTAGCACATGGTAGGTTCTTCGTTCGATGGAGGTTCTGCAGCTTCATCCATGTCAAGACCCAAACACTGAATATCAGGGTTACTGGAATGAATACTAGATTCTCTGTCTGCCTCGCCCTCCTCACTTCCACCATGACAGCTTTCCATTCCTGGATTTACACACAACACTGTCTCTAGTGCAACATCATCAAGGCGTTCTATCCTATCAGGATTTGCTTCCACGTTTCTGTTTGCTTGAGTTTGAAAGATCCTAATTTCTTCAATATCATCATCATCAAACCCTTCCTCGATTTCTTGAGTTTCTTGTCTCGTGACTTGCTCGGTGTCAGAACCATTATTCTCTTGCCATATATTGTCTAACAGTTCCTCTGCATCTGTTGTTTCTTTTCTACCATGTAATTCATCATACTCCTTCTCATTTTGTTGAATGTCTAGAGTGCCCTCAGTGCCCTGGCAAGCTTTCACCAGCTGGGCTAATTGTAATCTGAACAGTAATTCAAGAAAGGTTTGAGGTTAGTTCCTAAGCACAACTCAAGAAGAGCAATATTCGGACACTTTGATGTGTACACTATCACAGAAAAAAATTAATGTCCAAAAAACACATTGAATTAATTTCTGAACATCCACAGTGAGAATTGGCACATTTACATCCTCAGGCAAAAACTACTGATAATAATAATGTCAGTTTATTTTAACCCTTTCGCAGTCTTACACTGAATTATAGGGACGTCAGCATATGGCACAACATTAACATAAGCATTATAGGGCTTACTTGACATATAAAACACACTTATTGATACTTAACAGTCAAAAATTCGTTATAGCGACCAGTGCGACCCAGTTGCCTATGAACGGACACGGAACCAAACTGTAAATTGTAACCGTGAACAGTAGTCACGGGCAGAGGGAGCAACCCACGTAGTGGCCCTCCAAGCCTAGCTCTGGCAATAACCTTTTGACTGGCATTTTGTCTACGAGCACTTAGTGGCTCTAAACCAGTGTGAACAAGTGCGTCTAGATAGGCGAGGCTGGGACAAATTGTATATAAGGCTTTCTTTTGAGCCGACGATGGGAAGAATTCCGTTTTTCCATCACTGATACATGGGTGATAATGAATTCCTATTGACGTATTTTTGGACAATTGTCCTGTGATATGAAGAAAGCTGTGAACGATTCCACAGTCTCAAATTTGAGACAATTTACGGGCGATATACGTACAAGTTGTACATGTACCTTGTTACAGTTCAAAACGATCTCATTGCTCTATTCAAATTGCCTTTTTTAGCTGCACAACAAAAGCTTCTCCAGGGTAATACTACTGATTTGGGATTAAAAGCGTATTGTTTGATGAGGAACAAGTAGTACTTTGTAATCCTAGAATATAGAGAAAGACACCTTTACCAAGAGAACAAGAATAATCGGTTAGCATTTAATCCAGGGTTAACGCTAATTGGACTCAGAGGAACTCAGACCAGAAATGTAAACAAGATCATATTATCAACAACAGCAATATCAACAACATATGTCACTAAACAAAGACATACCTTAAAACTACAGATTACTAGTATGATTAAAGACACAGTAAAACCATTGACAAACTCATACACTATTCATAATTTTTTTTAACAAACATCCAGAAAACATCAACAAACGTTCGACACCATAGTGAGCAAAAATGTAACTTTTAACACATTCAACACTAACACCGTGCACAAAATACATGTGCACTTACAGTACTGTAAACAGGGCCACTTAGACAACGAGAACTAAACACAGTGCGACTACTGTAACCAGGGCCACTTAGACAACGAGAACTAAACACAGTGCAACTACTGTAACCAGGGCCACTTAGACAACGAGAACTAAACACAGTGCGACTACTGTAACCAGGGCCACTTAGACAACGAGAACTAAACACAGTGCGACTACTGTAACCAGGGCCACATAGACAACGAGAACTAAACACAGTGCGACTACTTTAACCAGGGCCACTCGTTTTGCACTGTGTTTAGTTCTCGTTGTCTAAGTGGCCCTGGTTACAGTAGTCACACTGTGTTTAGTTCTCGTTGTCTAAGTGGCCCTGGTTACAGTAGCCGCACTGTGTTTAGTTCTCGTTGTCTAAGTGGCCCTGGTTACAGTAGTCAAACTGTAAAGTCTTACCGATCAGCCAGTTCTATGACACCATCTAACAGTTGCAGTGGAACATCAGCCGTGGCAGTGTAGATGTATTTGAGTACTTCATACACTACATCAGCTTCTGTGTCTTCAAACTTCAAGTAGACTCTCCCCAAGGTACCATCACTTGGGTTCTGTTGTTGACACTCAACTTGTAACATCTGTAGAAGGTAAGTAAAGAGTTTGATTTGAGTCGAGACATTCGGATCAGAGCCTGATCAGAGCCTGATCACAGGAGTACAAACAATAGGACTCAAGGTCCCTTCTAGGCCTGCCTCCGTCAGTGGACCTACGATTTTACGTCCTTGTCCGAGAAGACGTGAAGGTCTAACCATTTGCAGTTGTTTCACAAAGGCAGCATCTTCTACTCAGTTATTTTAAGGGGTTTGAACCCGCGACCTCCCGCACAACAGACCGTAGCTTAACCACTGAGTTAACTGGGAGGCAGTTGAGTTTACATGTACATCTGTAATAATATTGTTTAAGTTTAATTCTGGTTGTCCAAAGCTGACAGACAAAGGATTTTTCATACCCTGGATAAGAGTTTTTTTTTCTCTTAGTAGTGTTGGCCTTGTGGGATTATGAAAAATTTGGAAAAGCAGTCTCTTTACAGAGGGTTAGTGGCTTACCTCTGCTAAAATATTTGACCTTGTAGCCAACATAAACTTGTGGGCTGGGATCTCATTGTTGCCCTTGGCAACGATGATGACGTCACTGAGTATTGGGTTGCTCAACATTGCTGAGAAATCAGACAAGAGACTAGATAGGAGTGGCGATGGTAGTGCAGTCTTCTCCTGTATGAAAAATAGGAATATTACATCATGATTCATACAGATTTCAGAACTTTCTCTTCAAGGGGTTTCAAGGACTTTGCAAGGACAATCCACACTTTGTTTTCAAAAGGCTCACAAATAAGTTTTCTCAAAATTCTAGACCCACTGACTTTGCCCACTGAATCCATCAATGCCGCTCTAAAGATAGTTTGGAGGCGAAAATGAGGTTGTTTTACTGTCTTCTTACACATCCAATTTGGAGACATTCGCTGAAAATTGGTACACGCATAGCTAAGGAACACAACAAGACACCCTGTAAGTTTTGTTGATTTCATTCAAGATTTACGTTGTAAATGGAAGACTAAAAAATCCCATAGAAAGGCTATTAAATATTACACAGATTGTAAGCTCAGGCTACCTGTGAGAGCTACAATGTAGAGATCTGAATTACATTGTGCATGATGTCAACGAAATGCTACACTTGTAGTCAAGACTTCAGTTACTTGCACAGAAAACACCATTTACAGCATGCTCCTACATTTGTACCTGTACCTGCTGAGTTTGTCCAACAGGAAGGCAGAATCCACTGGCAGGAAACACATCATCATCACATGAACTCTTTCTGGGCATAACCATGGAAACATCACTGTCATCCTCCCCTTCAGCCAGCTCCATTAGAATATCCAAATTAACTGCTTGGGAAGCAGTGATGCTGTCAGGCACAGGTAATGACAGCTTTGCTCTGCTATCTCCTAATTTTGCATTGTCATCACAACTCTCTTCAGTTGTACCTCCTTGCTGCTCTGTAGGGTTATCAGCTGATTTTTCAGTTGCAGAATGACTTACTTCCCTTCTGGATAATAAGTTTATGTTGCTTTCTCTGCTGGATGACTTCTTTGGTGTCTTCTTTTGCCGTGGAGGCGACTGAGGTGGTAATAGTCCTGACACATAATAGTTGTTGGTTGAAGAGTTGCTGCTCCTGAGAGAAGCGAGGGACCACAATGAGACATGTAGATCAACCTATTAAAACGAGAATTGCAAATTTGACTACTAGGAATATTTTCTTGGGTTCACTGAAATTCCATATTAGCCAAGGGCAGTATGCTATTATTATACGAATCAGCAAAGAATGCACACAATATGTACAAGAATGCAAGAAATAGGAGACCATATTGGGGTAGTAAGAATTAAAATAATGGCTTCCTACAATGTAGTTGCCTGTGTTTTTTGCACATTAAATTTATAATAAATTTGCCAAAATACACATGAATCATAAAAATACACAACCGTATTAGCAGACTACTTTAACCAAATACAGTCAAGCCCCACTTTATGAACACCTACTTAATATGGACACCTCCAATATAACATACTCAACAAAATATCTGGATTCTGATTGGTCAATGACGAGTGCATCTAAAGGTTATTGAGTGCACAGTCACATGCTCTCAGCAAATGATTGCTCAGTATATTATTATAAACAAAAAATCACATGAACTGCTCATGCCATACTTGATTTCTAGGCACTGAGTGATATTTTGAAAGTTCTAAAATTGCCAAATCCCATATAGCACTCGCATTCATGCAATTTCCTCTACTTATTATGGATGGTAGTTTTGGCCCTGACTGACCGAAAGTCTTTACATTTCCTCTGAAACTATTAGAAAACTCATGTAACATGGACACTTCTCGTGGTCCCTATGGAGTCTGTATTAATTGGACTCAACAGTACTTTTCATCTGAAAGGATTGAGAACATAATGGGAGAAACATGGTTGATATTGAGGACACAATTTTTGCACAGTTGGGGCTCAAAAAAAACATTTCAGCTTTTTGGGCAAGTCGTTCTTGAGTTTTACTTGCCCAAGGCAATTTTGAACTAGCTCAAATTTTGTAACTCTCCTGGGCCTGATTAAATGACAACTTCTAGCAAACTGCCCATCTGGCAAGTGACTGACAAAAAGTACTTGGCCGACATGAAAATCTACATGTACTAGTCCAACAGTACATGAAGTCTTCAAATCATATTTGAACATACAGGCATTGCTTGTTGCTTCTGTTCCTTCTTCTCCAGCCCATTAATATTTGTTTCCTTCTCACTCTTTTCCTCTCCAGTTTTCTCACTATTTTCCTCTCCAGTTTTCTCCTCTTCATCATCATGAAGAAAGCTCAAGAAGGACTTGCACATGTCTGAACTAGCCAGCATTTTGGAGAGAGGTATAATATGCATTTCCTGATCACTGTCATGAGCAGCTTCTAGATCCACATCTTGTCTGCCCGGTGCACACTCCCCTGGCTCATCTACAATTTTCTTATCTTCAAAGGGAGTGGAATCTTTAGGGTTAGAAGTGTTTGTTTCTGAAACTGGTGAAGGAGTTTCTTCAGCATCTTGCTAAAAAGTAAACAAAGATAGACACATTAGCATGTTAGCAACACATACATGTAGTATGCGGTGCACAGTTTACTACATTAAAGGCATGAGTATCCTGGGGAGCCAGGGTGGTGCAGTGGATAAGCGCTTCACCTCTCACCTCTGTGGCCCAGGTTCAATCGCTAGATGTGGTACCATATGTGAGTTGAGTTTGTTGGTATCTCACCCTTATTCTGAGGGTTTTTCTCCGTGTTCTCTGGTTTTCCTCCCTCCACAAAAACCAACACACTAAATTCAAATTTGATCTGTGAATTAGCCGGGTCCTGGTTTTGATCAGCCTCTTATGGTTGTTTCAGGTCTCATTAGAAATTCAGTGTGTGTAGTTCATAAAGAACAGGTTGATCAGGGTTGTCCCTACTTTCTGGAGCAGGTTTCCAGTAACTTTTAAAGTACATGTACATGTAGCTCAATCCCAAAAAAGTAGGTACATGTACATGTAGCAAGGGGCTGTGATATTTCCAGTTTTACCAGTTACCCAGGCAAGTACATGTACAATGCACAGGTAGGCAGTGATATTAAAGGGAATCTCAGCTTAAAAATTATGTTTGCTCTCAAATGATTGTTATGCATGCCTAAGTCTATTTCTGTGTTTGTCTCCAGTAAATTGCACACTAGATGTCATTTATGCACCAATTTTCCTGTTGATAAAACTCATTTGAATTTCCTGCACACCGCCATCTTGGATTTTATGGCGTCACAGTGTTGCCCCTATTGTCAGAAAACTCTTTTGTTGTGTAACAATAGGGCAACACTGTGACATCATGATGGCGTGCAGAAGATTCAAATGAGTTTTATCAACAGGAAAATCGGTGCATAAATGACATCTAGTGTACAATTGACTGGAGACAAACACAACAGCAGTCTTACGCATGCATAACAAACATTGTTTTTCAGCCGAGGTTCCCAGGCTTTAAGTGGGGTAGCCTGTGAAGTTTGCTGGTAGCTGACCAGCTCTTACTGAAAACCCTGGTAGGGAGTAATTTTTTAGAGAAAATCTGATGAACGTTTTTCTGGCTGCATGCTGCTATAGACAACCCTGTTAATTCGGGCTGCCCCTCAATGTATATGTGTATGTTATCATCACTGTTGGTATTTTCTTGGTGTAAGAAACCCAAACTTGTAGGGTTCCTGAAAGTACAAATTAAAGCGACACTTAGAAATTTTTAAAACGAAAATACTCACAAGTGCGCCACCCTCAACTATATAAAAAAAAATTAGCGTCTGGGAAGAATCGAAACAAACCCAAATCCTGATTTGAAACCAAACCCTGACCCTCACCACTACGCCACGAGGGATTTCGCTGCTGATGACTGCTTTTTTAGAACTTTTATCTTGCTTTTCTCATTAGCATACACTAATTATTATTATTGTATTGTATGTATTGTATTCTTAAACACAGCTGAAAATGATTTGCAATTCAAATATTAGGGTTTCTTACACCGAGAAAGAACCTCACTGTTGTTGTTATTTATACAATATATTTATACAATATATTAGGTAGTGAACTACTTAACTGGGAATTTTGTCCAGACACAATTTTATATTTCAGTTTCTTGTTTACCTTCTCCTCTCTGTTAAACTGTTGTGCTAATGAACTTGGAGCCAGAGCTGGTGTGCAGGAAATTTCTTCATCCATGTCATCATCATTCTGGAATGAGGAAAGATAGGTATTAATACTGCAGCCATAAACTAAGGAATCTCCACCTGTTTCAAATCCAACATAATTTCTAGAGCTAAATCCCAAATGTTATTGGTCAAGAGATTCAAAGTTTAAATCACTAGAGATTTTGATGCTAAGTAGTAACTGCAGTAGCCCTAAAATAATTAATGATTAGCTACAAATGTAGCTTACGTTATTTCAGAACAAGAATACATGTAGATGGAATAGTCTCTGGAAATCACTGGTTCAGGCACATTTTGCACTGTAAGCTACAATGTACAAAGGCTTGCTGACTCATAATATTCAGGATACGTTTACTATTCCAGTGGCTAAAAAAATACACATACCGGTATATGTTACAGATCAAATTTATTTTCAGGTCAATTTTACTTTAACCAAACCTAGGTTTTAAATTTTAACCTAGATTTTAAATTTTAACCTACTAGGTTATTTATTTCAACCTAGATTATTTTCGCAACCTACAATCGTGGTCAGAAGTGTTGGGACACTTTTGGAGAATTTGCGACTTTTCATATTTTTTATCCCCTCCCCCCAATTCAATGTTGATCTATAAAAAGTAAAGTCGCCTTTTCAATGACCCAATATCCCAACATTGTCTGGGGAGGGGGGGATATTGTGACAATGTACCACTCAAATATTGTAGGCAATTGGTCATCACTACGTTAGAAGTAGTGTGACGTCCCAAAGACATTTGACAAGGATTGTCTGAAAAAAGGTACAATCAGCTGTAGGATCTCGGGAATTAAGAGAATTCTAGCCACACTTGGCAGGCTCTTTTACAGTCATAATCTACATCTTGTGTACTTTGTTTGAAGTCCATCGCTGCTGAATGACGTCACAATGACGTGATGAAGATAATAACATTCCTAGAATTGAATGAAAATGGCAGTATTTGTACTTAAATGTATTGGAAAAAGTCGTAAAAAATTATAACCATTGCAGAATTGAATGAAAATGAGAGCAAAGTACTAAAATGTTTTTTTTAAACATATCCTGAAATGATTTCTGCAGTATTAGAGCTTGTTTTCACTGTTTACAACGGTTCACAAGATTCATTTCTATTTGTGACATCAGAATGACATCATAGCTTGCTCTAATTGTGCAAAAAGTAGCATCATTCGAAAGAGCAGTCCAAGTAGATTCAAAGGGTTGTGACTTACCACAGGGGAAAGTACAAAGCTCAAAAGTTACAACAATTGCTGCAGTATTGGGGCTTGTTATAACAGTTCACCAACAGTTCACCACATGGTTCATCCCTATTTCTGACTTCAGAATGACATCATAACTTGCTCTGCTTGCCAAACCAATAGCATCAATGGAAAAAGCAGCCAAAGTAGGTTGAAAAGTCACGCTTTGACATGCGGTTAGGTAAAAAGCAGGTTCACCCCCTCTAACCAGTTTAAAAGAATACAACATAGATTTTTAATAGTGCATGTTAAAAGGGGGTGAACCGTTATTTTTCATATTTTTACTAAAACATATGGTACATTATGACATTCTGAATCTATTTTGGCAGCTCTTTCCAGTGGTGCTATTGATTTGATAATCAGAGCAACTTATGATGTCATTCTGACATCACAAATAGGGGTGAACCATGTGGTGAACCATTATACATGCAACAAGCCCAATATTGCAGAAATTGCCTTTTTACATCATTTTCACAAACTATTTAAGTACTTTACTGTCATTTTCATTCAATGCTGCAAAGGTTTTTGCAACTTTTATCAAAACAGTTAAGTACTTTACTGTTATTTTCATTCAATGCTGCAAATGTTATTATCTTCATGACGTCATTGTGATGTCATTTAAAAGACTTCAAGCAGAATATGTGCGAGATGCAGATTCCAACAATAAAAGAGCCTGCCAAGTTCGGCTAGCATTCTCCTATTTCTTGATATCCTTCAGTCGACTTCATCAAAGATGCTTCTCTGACAATAGTGGTCAGAAGTGTTGGAGAATTTGCGACTTTTCAGATTTTTTATCCCCTCCCCCTAATTCAGTGTTGATCTATAAAAAGTAAGGTCACCTGTGGGGGAGGGGGAGATATTGTGACAACATACTACCATACTTGAATGCTGTAGGCAATTGGTCATCACTACGTTGACCAGGATTGTAGGTTATTTTTAGTAACATAGGTAATTTTTTGGGATTCACTTATTATTTTTTACCATAAATTCATAATCGTAGTCAATGTGCACACCAGACGAGGTAGATTGGCGCTATTTCAGACATTTATTTTCACTCTCATAGAATCAACGAAAAAATAATGCCTGCTTCCTCCAAGGATTTAATGAGTTCCAATATCAAGTCCCATTGTTTTATCGACCAATCAGAATTTACTTTCCAAATCCTGGAAAGTGACATAACATAGTAACTTGAGAGCTAATTAAAAATTCACAATGGAGTTCGACGAAGCCCCTGAAGAAAGTCTGCAAGGTTTTTAAACTGAAAAATCTGTCCGAATTTCAATGTAAAGCGATTCAGAAAATGACGGAGAGAAAGGGTGATGTTTTTATTAGTAGGGACCTTAAGCAACTACATGTACCACGATGCGGTCTGGGACGATGGCATAAAAGAATAGCCTTAATTACAAAATACAATAAATGCACGTGAAAATGCATGCAGTCACCTACATTTTTACCATTCTCTGCAAAAACAAAACATGAAAACAAATTATAAGTTCAAAAGAGAATGCGAACGTAAAAAAGTAAATCATACCGTTTATCGTTTGGCCTTAACGGAACTCTGTCCTGATCACATTTTTCGAAAATATGGTTATAAAAGGCACTTGAACGCAACTAAAGGAAATAGTAAACATCAAATCTCAGGAGAAAACACATTTCTATGTTCCGTTGTTACAGTCGTTGTCATCCTGGTTGCTTAAGCTCCCTAATATGCCCACTGGCTGCGGGAAATCCCTAACCTACCAGGTGCTCCCAATCATGTTTGGTTTTATGGCAGAAGAGAGTCCACAACTAGGCGAAGGACAAATACAGAAGAACATTGTAGTTGTTGTTTCACCTTTGGTGAGCTTAATGAAGGACCAGATTGCCCAGCTCAATAAGCTTGGTATAAGTGCTATCAGCCTGAGTGATATTGAGTCAGCTAAGGATGAAAAAAAATCTATCGGAGGGCAGGTATTACATAGTTTATGGCTCAACGGAGAGCTGGCTGATGAACAAAAAATGGTGCTCGATGCTGCTCAACAATATTTATAGTCTGAGAATGTCTGTGCTTTAGCTGTAGATGAAACCCATGTTATTAAACATTGGTGAGTGCTGTGTATTGTCCTTTGAATATTGTTTTAGCTGAATTTCAGTAAATTTTAAAATGTTTTGTAAAACTAAAATATAGAAAAATAAAATCATTCAATGATACCAGATCTGCTTAGTGCTGTGGTTTTCATCATCGCCCGGGCTATACGATCGTCTGGTCCAAAAGTGATGGCTCTAGCAAGGGTGCAAGTTGTTCACTCAGCTCTTTTGTTACAGTTTTTGATGGATATTGAACCATGATGGAACTTTTGACCCAGATATTTTTAGTACACAAAATGACCAAGGTTAAAAAAATCACCTAGGTTGAAAAAAATCACCTAGGTTGAAAAAAATAACCCATGGTTGGAAAAAAATTAGGTTGCCAAAATGATCTGAACATAAATTTGACCTGTAACATATACATTTTGTACATGGCAGTGATATGAAGTGATCATTATGTGTATTCCTATTCTGGAATATGGTCAATCAAATCTCAATTACCTGATTGCAAACAACTTGTGCTGCTCTTGCTGCTATTACATGCTGTGTTTCCTCTTCACTTCTCAGCAGCAGGGCTGGGACAACATCATTACTGAAGGAAGAATATATCAGGCTTCTATTTAAAAGGGCTGTGCCAGCTATTTCAAGCATCAATTTGAAGCTCGGACTCATATTTTTACATGTACATCTATATGGAGGTCACTAGAAACTGCTTTGGTGAGCAAGATATATAACTTATACTATGATTTGTGTAAGAAGTACAGCACCGAATGGCATTGACTTGAAGCAAGGTGTTAATTTTGTATTGTGGAAATTGATGATCTCATTTAGTTGAAACATGAAAATAACCCTAAAGGTAAGGAAGATGTCTAATTTCCTCCAATTTTTTCAAAATATTAAAACTACAATTACATTGCAGTTCCAAATATCCTTTATAAAGCAAATTGTATGTTTGGAACCTTATTAATATGCCTGTTTCGTAGCTATTGTTTTTGGCTGTTCCTACTGCTTGAAAGAGAATTTGCTCATAAAAAAAGACTTTCTACTACTTTTATTGCAGAATATTCATACTTATCACCCAGCATTTTCACAGTCTAAAACACAGAGGGTGGCTCAATGCCACAAAACAATGGATTTCATCGTACTGTCAACATATATCATTACTTAAATGTACATGCACTGTACTTTTAGGTTAATTATTTATATGTAAAGTTATTCATTTATATAGCACAAATTCTATATGAATATATTGAAATGCACTTCACAAGGTTATTTTTGTGATATGGACTGCTATTGTGGCACAATGTGCTGCCGTGCAGTTTACAATCATGAGTGATTGTTAGTATCTCAATACCAGGCTGTTGTATCGGGAGACAATCCCCTAGTCTTTCTCAAAATAACACAACAGGTTCTTTCACATCCCGCTCTTATAGACTAGAAGAGGAAGGGGACAAGGCCAACAGCTTATACGTCCCTGCACAAGGATGCAGCTGGGATTTTAACCCCCGACTTCCCGCACTCTAGACCGTGCTCTACCAACTGAGCTAATCCATGAGGCATAACTGTAATACGTACTCTACACTGTGACATGTACACTGTAACATGTCTGTAACACGTACACTGTAACATGTACACTGTAACATGTACTTTACACTGTAACATATACACTGTAACATGTCTGTAACATGTACACTGTAACATGTACTTTACACTGTAACCTATACACTATAACATATACACTAACATGTCTGTAACATGTACACTGTAACATATACACTGTAACATGTCTGTAACATGTACACTGTAACATGTACTTTACACTGTAACATGTATGTACCATGTATACTGTAACATGTACACTGTAACATGTATATTGTAACATGTATATTGTAACATAATGTACACTGTAACATGTACACTGTACCATGTACACTGTACCATGTACACTGTACCATGTATACTGTAACATTTAAACTGTAACATGTCCAACTGTAACATGTTCACTGTACCATGTATACTGTAACATGTATATTGTAACATAATGTACACTGTAACATGTACACTGTATATTAATGTCACTCTTCGCTCAGTGATATACCAGCGCGATTTGGATGCATAAACAAAAGACAACACTGTGTTTGTGGCGGTAAATGGGGGAGACATGCCCAGCCGATAGCGTGATAAGGCTGGCGTGACGACTTTTTGTGCTCTAGCTCTTATATAACACTGTAACCATCACCTTGGCCTTTTAAGCCTCACTCATCTCCAGCACGCCCGTGCTGGATTGGATAAGGGTATTGGCAGCGCAGGCCTTGACCTTCAAGACCTCACTCATCTCCCCAGCACTCCGCGTGCTGGATCGGACAAGGGTATTGGTAGGTCAGCAAATGCAAGAAACGCACTGCAAGCTCGCAGTGACCGCTCAATAAAATGCCACATAAAGCAACCCCTACATGCTTGGGGAAGTCGCCAGACAGACTTAACCGCTAACTGAAGGGATGATGACCCCAGTTTATTACTATAACTTCATCTAGCAACTACATGCAAGTACTATTACTTTGTCATAAGCAAATACTGAAGACTACAATATCAAGGGAGGGTGGGTGGGCAAAAATTTGTTAACATCGTGTACTGCTTTTGGCAACTTCCCAAAGTATGAGAAATACTTTGACCCTTAAGCTTTATTTACCCAGACAAGTTCGTGTCATGTGACTTTGCTAACCAATGCTACAGTCTGTATTATATTGATAGTAGACGTCACAAGCCTGGAATGGAGACATGAATGCTCTATTGAGTTACTGAATACGAAAACACCCAATCACATGTACCCTTAGAAATTGCTAGCCAAGCAACAGACAAAGTAGACTTTGGAGCGGGTAAAATCCCGACGCCAGACTAAACATACCAACGTAACCGGAGGCCGAGGGCTTAGGCTCCATTAACTAAAATTAATGACCCAGATCGGTTCATTAATTTGACATTGTAACATGTAAACTGTAACATGTACACTGTAACATGTTCACTGTAACATGTACACTGTACCATGTACACTGTACCATGTACACTGTAACATGTATATTGTAACATAATGTACACTGTAACATGTACACTGTACCATGTATACTGTAACATGTACACTGTAACATGTATATTGTAACATAATGTACACTGTAACATGTACACTGTACATTGTATATTGTAACATAATGTACACTGTAACATGTATATTGTATCATAATGTACACTGTAACATGTATATTGTAACATAATGTATACTGTAACATAATGTACACTGTAACATGTATATTGTAACATAATGTACAATGTAACATGTATATTGTAACATAATGTATAATGTAACATAATGTACACTGTAACATGTATATTGTAACATAATGTACACTGTAACATGTACATGTACATACTTTTTACATGGATTTCCCTATGATATGCTTTACATATCCATGAGTTACAAAGCTGTCCCAAGGGTGTGTGCTTAGAGGAGATTCAACTATATTATCATCATTACCCCTTTTTCTTTCTTCCTCTCATCTTCCTGGTCAAACCATCATCAATGGTAGCAGGAGGTGCCATGGATGCAGACAGGGCCATGGCTAGCTGGGTTTCCTCATCTAAACCCCTGAGAAAATGACACGAGAAGTCAATACTGCATGCTTTATTACTGAATCCCCCTCATCACTATTACATGTAAATTGTACACATACACTGTATCTAATGAGTAGTACCTGTATCTAGTTTATTTCTTATTTCTTCTTCTTTGGTCCATGGTCAATGAAACATTTATCCCATAAACAAATCTATGTCCATCATTGTGGTACACATACATAATGACATTTGAAAATATGTACATACTGTACATGTATCTACTGTCATTTGTATCTAAGCATGAACATGTGAGGCAAAAACATGTTCTAATTGGGTATCAAATGTAACAGGATTCATCATCAAACTTTCAAAGTTTGGAGGCATGAACTTTCATGCCCAAAATACCAAGTTATTCTCTTCCTGTATCGAAAATTCTCCAACCACCTCTACCACTTCATTCCTGAAGTTCCGAAATAAAAGATCACCTGGTTTGAAGTGACTTCTGTATTTGTTTATCATAAATATCCTCACAACTAGAGCATACATGTAACTTGGTATTTTGGGTGCAAAAGTTCATCTAGTTCATTGATTTGTATCACACAACTTGAGAATTCTTCCAAACTTCCCCTTGTGTTTGCATCAGGCTATGTAAACACTGAAAACGTTTTCAATATCTTAAATAATGCATGCTCCAACGTTTCTTTCCACATAGATCGAGTTTTATTGTAAAAAAAAAGATGGTTCCTGTAATATCCTTTGTACTGTGCCCGTAAGGCATGACGGGAACGGACATGTGCAGAGGAGTACGGGGATCAGCCATCTTGGAAATAAAGACTTTGAGTTTGTGTGCGAGTCTGGTGGTTCTTAGTACCTTTTGAGAATACAACAGTTCCCCTATGTCCTATAACAAAATAATGCCTTTCAAGGTCTCGAAAAGCTACTAAATGCACTGTCTTGCATTCTGCTTCATATGCATCCACAGTTTTCAAGACCTTAAGCATGCATTATTTTGTTATAGAACATATGGAGAACCATGTAAGTTTTATTTGCAGCCATCTTGGATGACTACTCAAATACATTGTAACTGCAGCACCTACTCGAAAAACAATTAAACTAATTTGTGATGGTAAATTATCATACATGTACATGTATGTACAGTGTACCACTTACAATGATGATACTTTACCTAATATTTGTGGCAACTTTTCTCTTCTTTTTCACAGGACCAGAGTTGTCATTTGCATTGACGCTCATCATGCCACGCTCTGTACTGTGATTGGCTGATGGTCTCTGCTGTTCTTGATGCATTATTTCAAGGACCTGACTCATGGGGACTCCATTCTTCTTGGCACATTTCTTGATATGGATCTGCCTCGACTATCCAAATATGCATGATAATTATTAGTAACAAAAACAAATCAGCCATTTGTATGGTATTTTCCTTGTACAATGTACATTATTTTTAAAGTATAACAAAATCATGTGTTAAGGTTTGAGAGACCTGGGAAATGGTTGCCAACTTGAAGCATGGATGGCAGCCTAGTCTAATTTTTACACTGACATAGTCAACTAAAAGTTGATTAAGGCTGGTATGCTATTCCACTGTGGGAAACAAGTAGCAGCTGACATTTCAAGCATTATCCCGACGTCAGAGTGAAAGTGGGAATTGTGGCTGATCTGAGTACATTGTATAAATTTCATCAGCTATAGTCATGCACTCAACACTTTATTATAAACCATTTCTCCACCCACAATTCCCTCTTTCAATTCGCTAACAGTAAAAACGTCAGCCGCTGCTCGCTTTCCATGGTGGTTAACATAATTATGTTAATCAACATTTAGTTGATTATACCAGTGTTTATCTTCCCTGCCAACATAGACTGACACTAGTTTTTTTACAGGAACTAGTTATCCATTTAAATTTTAAATTTAGACTATATTTCTGTCAACAATTATATAATAATGGCAATTTGTTCCAACAGTCTTCCTTTAATACACTGACAATTGAAAGGACATTTGCATGACATTCAGTTGTCAACTGTAAATTAAAACACAGATGACGACCTATGCCTACCCTTGAAGCTTTAAACTCAGCATCACAGATTGGGCAGGTTAACTTGCTTGGCATACCAGCAGTTCTAGTTTGTTCCTTATTCTCTTTTAGTGGTTCTATTTCTTCAGTCTTATCACAACATTTATTCATGTGCTGCTGGCGACGCTGGGAATTCATCTTTGACAAATCTTTTTGGCAAATATGACAAAAGAAAAGCCCATCACTCCCTTCAAGACCTGCCTCGGCTTGAGCAAGCTCTGTTCTTTGATATTCAAATGTAACTAATTGATCACGTAAAATGCTGTGTGAACTCCTTGGATCACACTCAGCATCTTCTGTTTGATATTCAACTTCCTTCTTTATACCAACGTTGTCAATACAACTATTGACATGTTCAGTCAATTTTTCATTACTCTCAGATGCAGAAAACAGTTTATTACACACAGGACACTTTCTTTCATCTTTTTTTGCTTTTAAAATCTCCTTGTCAATAGGGTTTGAAGAGCAAACAGGCATACTGGTACTGCACATAGCACCTTTATCTTTCAAGTCACCTAAACAAGTCCCAGAGTCATTCTCAGTATGCACTTTTTGTGGTTCTGCTTGCCCTGGTTTTCTTTTATTTGTTTCATCTTCTACTGCACTTGTTCCTGATTCACTTGCTACACTCTCAAAATCAAAGTTTTGCTTTTCCACTTTTCTCTTCTTGAGGTTTAGTGCTCCTTTCTTGTTCTGTCCTTGCAGCTGCAGTGGACAGAGCTTAATTTGATTGACATTACTGACAGCCAAATGTACTGGCTTTCTTGTAGATTTATCTGCAACTGAATTCTGCTCAGAATTTGAGTCACTTGTATCTAGTGGCAAAAAATCTTTTTCCCCATTATCTGAAGATTTGCTTGAAATTTTTCTTTTCTTTGGCTCCTTCACCGAAGATGAAGAGTTGCTCACATGAACTAAAGCCTGATGAGATCTCTTGTACCGTGAACATGATTCTGCGATTCCTCCATCCTGTTCAGGTACCCTTTTCCTTTTAGAACCTGCATCACATATCTCAAAGGTGGTTGGGTCTTCATCTGAATCATAGTCAAAAGTAGAAGCCTCTCTTGGCTTGTTCGTATTGCAATCAGAGTCATAAATATCTGCATCATCTGAACACTTAGCTCTACGCATTTGGGTGTCAACATTTTGGTGATCGACGTTAAGCTGAAAGCATCTAGATTTGGCTTTCTTGTTTGCAGCAGATCCATTCTTCTTTTCAGTAACTCCTTTCTCACACACTTCATCATTCTGAAGGTTTTTATCCGCTTTAGTTATGCTGTTTAATTCATTAATGTTGATGGCCTTCTTCCTGGATAGCCCTTTTCTTGAGTTCTGTGGTTTGCCCCTCATCTATTCAAAGGAAATTACATTGCTTACCACTTACAGTACTACATTCTATAATGTTATCGGGTACAAAGAGCCAGGAGTTAGGCCAAAAAACAAAATTCAGGTCACCATATAATTTGCTCGTCTTCAAACTCAATACTCATGCGCTCCATCGTCGAAATTATCGTTGGTGCAATTCAAGCAAATAAAAAAATGCCTTCCTCTTCTCTTGGTTTTCAAACACTAACTCAATGCTAAGTTTCCAGAGCAAACCACGTTTTGAATGTAGTTCACTTTTCAACATCACTCATCAGACTTCTTCACGGCAATACTTTCTTGCATTTTGCGTTGAAAGTCTCTCGCCTGTTTAGAGCTTTGGTTCCAACGCTCGTGCTGTTGATAGACGTCTGTAATAAACTTGTGTCTGTTGAAGAATGCAATCGTCAATAACGCTAAAGCTCCACCAAAAACAAAAGGAAAAGTTGCTGGTTTGATGGCCATTTCCACTTTATTAGCGCGCTTTCTTGTTAAAAAATTCACCCGCTGACCACAAAACCACAGGGATCCCAACCAATATTTTCGCTGTTGACGAAAAATATAAATACAATTTATAAGCAAACAAATAAAGAATGCACACATAAATTAATATATACATAATCTAAAAGTTTATTTCCGCTTATAAAGTTTGTTCATTTATTTTTCATTTATTGTTCAATATTTTTTAATTCCTACAAGAGTTTTTCGCCGGCAACCGGGCTCGCTGCGGCGAGCCACTGAAAATTTTCCGTACCTCGTGGTGGGGTTATTTGATCTTCTTGCTCTCAACCAAACTCCATTTGTATCTAACATCAAGGTACTTAGGTGAGGGTGCATATTTCTTATCTTGCATGCGAATCCGCATAAAGAACATCTATGAGTTTCTTTGTGAGATTGCAGACAGGGGGAGTAGTGTAGTCGTTTACTGTTCAAGTTGTGGATGGATCAATTTAGCTTATATATTATATAGCGATTAAGTATGTGCATGCCCTCACATACCCGTTAAAAATATCCTTTCCACGATTTGAGGTGTCAAAAGTTCATGCTCTTAGAATTTTACCATTTATAGATCAGTTGATACACTTTCATAAGGATGGAAGTGCACTCCCCCCTTCACCGTGAAGGGGGTTATTAAAGAAAGAATTGTCCCAGGCGAGAATTCTGTGGTTTGTTTTGCACTGGCTGTGTGCAACTGGTGTTGTCTCCTTTGTCACTGTCCTACTGAAAATCATACTTTTGCGTCTGTATATTATTGTTTATCGTATATTCAGTCTGTAATTTTTTCTCGACATTTTGGGACTCAAGACTCCCATGGGTTAATCATAATACTCCACAGCACCCCTCATATGTTAAGCCCTAGGGGCCCACCCCTAAAATATATATTAAGTAAATGATAGAGTGAGGCCCGGTTTTTGGGGGAGGATGCGGTTATCCCTTATCCCTATGTTTTTCAGGATTATGAGTTATCCCTTATCCCTGAGATGCAGATGGCTGTATTCTGATTATCCCTTTGGTTATCCCTACTGTTTTCTGGTTTGTTATCCCTATTATCCCAGTCATTATTTTGCTAGTTAATTATCCCTTATCCCCAATACCCCTAACCAGGCCTCTAGAGTGGCCCACTTTGGCCTGGGTAATCATTAATTACTGTCTGGTTTCATTTAAGTAACCAGATCAGTATATACGTAGAGTATCGTAACAGAGAACCAATGCTTTTTGTCTGTTTTCTAGTCTAAATCCTACCACCACCATGCGATTAGTGATCCTGGACACATCGGCAAAAGTCAGTGAGTGGGCTGCCAAGTTTGTGAGGAACAGAATTTTACAAGCCAACCCAGGACCTGATAACTATTTTGTATTAGGACTGCCGACAGGTATAAAATAATGTTGTATTTTTATTCAAATGTTTAATTTATTTTAATGATACCAGTGATTATAATTACTAAAGTTAATATTATTTTGGAAGACTGGAATTTAAGAAGGAAAAAAAATAACCACTCCGTAAAGAAGTACATGTAAAACAAATACAAGTACAAAAAAATACATTCTGGCAGGTATGTACACAACTCGGTTCTGACTTGTGGGGTTGGTACATTAATGACTGAAGGAAGGTAAAAAATGCTACAATGTAATAAGTCAATCCAAAAAATAAAATAAATAGAAAAAAAGTTAATCAAATAAATTTAACTGCAACACATATACATACCCCTATGGCTCATTGAGGTCTGCCCAGTGTGACCAACAGATCAATAGAAATTAGAAATACAAAAATAACCTGCTCATGGTAGTGTTTTTGTTTTAAATTCTACAGTTAGTGCAGACCACTCTACACAAATAGAAAATCAGTAAGGAAAATTGCAAAAATATCCCAAAATGTGTTTCTTACTCTCAAAATGCAGGAAATGCTCTTTCAGAGACCTTAGATTTTCAAAATTTCCAGGGGGCATGCCTCCTGATCCCTAGTGGGGTACTCTACCCAAAGTTGGGTAGGGGTGTGCCACTGGGCTCTGAAACCCTTACCCTGTTTAAGACAAAAAAAAATCAAATTTCCATACCCTGTTCAAGACAAAGTGTTAAAATTTCATATCCCTCTTTAAGACAAATAAATTATCTACTTGGATGTCAGTGTTTATTGTGATCTTGTATAATGAGTGTCATAACTAAATAAGTCTTCATCAAGCACTAGACTAAATAAAACACTAGATAAATACCATACCCTGTTCAAGATCTGTTGATGTGAAAATGGATACCCTGTCTAAGACCAGAAACTTGAAAAACCATACCCTGTCCAGCGGATCATCCCTGTATAGTCCATATATGGGAGTACCCCCCCTGGGCCCTGATCCTCCTAACAGCTTATGCTTGAAGCACTCATCATGCACCTATGGCACTCACACCCATCATCAAATCCTGGATATGAGTCTGTAAATTATATGCCAAACTTTTTGCATAAACCTTTGATACAGGTGGCACCCCATTAGGTATGTACAAGAAACTGATCGAGTTCAAGAAGAAGGGTGAAGTGTCATTTAGATATGTCAAGACATTCAACATGGATGAGTATGTTGGCCTGCCACGTGACCACCCAGAGAGCTACCATTCCTACATGTGGACAAACTTCTTTAAGCACATCGACATTCTGCCTGAGAATGCTAACATCCTTGATGGAAATGCTGAGGATTTGGAGAAGGAATGTAATCAGTTTGAAGAGGAGATCACAAAGGCTGGAGGAGTTGATCTGTTTGTTGGAGGTGAGACAAGTTGTAACAATTCCTGTATAGGTAGCCTGTGTGAACAGGCTCATGGGGAGGAGGAGAGAGAGGGAGAGCCTGCACAGATACTATAGAAATTTGAATTATGCCCCTACATTGATCCATCATTAGGCTTGTTTTAGACAATGCTTCACCCATGTGTCAAACAAAGGATAATAATTAGGGCAGCTTTGTTTATCTAATTAGGTTTGGCACATGAGGTGAGCAGCATCAAACCTAATTAACAAGGCGATAGATTTCATCATAGAATAGACCAATAGGAATTTTGCATCTGGAATTTGGATGCCGGTAATTATTTAAATTTGTATAGCATCTGTGCAGGCTCTCCTCTTAATTTCTTCCTCATGAGCCTGCTTGCAGGCTATTGTATAGCTACAATGTACATGTACCATAAAACAAACTTAAACACAAAGTTCCGGTATAAAAAGGGGAGCCCAGGGATTTGTCACCCTTCAGTTGTCAATCGGCCTTTGTGGAGTGAACATCTGCATGATGCTCCGCTTGAGTGCTCCCTACTGATTGTACTAATTGTAGAGTACAGGGCTGTCATTAATATAAGCTTTAAATTGCTGGACCACTGTGGAAATAGTCGTTTTTTTGTGTGTGTCATATATAAATATAAGTTACAACTCTGGCTTTAAGTAGCTGGCAATCATCATAGTTAATCATCAGCAGCCAGCTTCTAATGACAACCCTGAGAGCAGTTATATAAACATCTGATGCTTGCTTTTACTTTTAATTACTAGGAATTGGTCCTGATGGTCATATTGCATTTAACGAGCCAGGCTCCTCATTAGCTTCTCGTACACGAGTAAAAAGCCTTGCCAAGGAGACCATTGTGGCTAATGCTCGGTTCTTTGATAATGACTTCAGTAAGGTACCAACAATGGCTCTCACTGTCGGCGTGCAGACTGTGATGGATGCAAAAGAGGTACAGTATTGTATGGAATGTCATGGCACTAGAGCAGATTTTGTATGAGTGGAACAGAAATGTGTAATTCCAGAAAATATCCATACATCCACCACCGAGGCAATTGGAAATTTCCAGACGGGAGGGGGTCAGAGGGACCACAAAATTTCAGAGTTTGTATGGGAGAAAATTGAAAATTTCAGAGGTGGTGGGGGGGTGTCTTATATCATATTCCCTCCATGATGGGGTTATGGATATTTTCTGGAACCATACAATATGGCATGTCCATAGCCTTACCATAATATTGTACTGTAATAGTACTGTACCATTACACTGTAATTTGATTGGATCGGAAAGACAAAAACTAGGGAAGCCATTTCAATGTCACTGTATGCCATATATTAACCAAGCTGTAAGTTATTGCCATCAATTAGCCACTGATACAAAATCCACTCTAATGGCATACACTGTGTACCTAGGAGGTCCAGATTAGAGCATGTCATTCGTACCTCCAAAATATCCAAAGGCTAAAAATATAAACAAAAATACTGGTACAAAATTAATGTCTATTGAGATTTTAGAGTATATAACCTGCAAAAGTGATCCCACTACAAAAGTGATCCCACTACAAAAGTGATCCCACTGCAAAAGTGATCCCACTGCAAAAGTGATCGCACTGCAAAAGTGATCCCACTGCAAAAGTGATCCCACTACAAAATGCAGCTGTTTTAGCTAGATTTTTAAATCATTTAAATATGGCTGCATTATAAAGTAAGGAAATAACAACTTTCATCATGATGACAAGGGGAGGTTGTCAATTATATTAGAAGTCTGATGTTTTCAAAGTCCAAACTGCCTAAAATTACTACCGTAATACCATAGAGGACAAATTAATCCCTAATTTCAACTTGAAATTTCACGCGTAATTTCACATACATGTGAAATTTCAAACTCCGCCTATGCGTGCTTAAAATAATGTTTTTCTGTATCGTAATTTGCCCTCCATAATATTAATTGGTAATCAAATAGTGACTCGTGAAATTAGGGATAAATTTCACTTGTGTTTGTCAAAACCTACGTAATGACAAATGCGTGAAATTCATCCCTAATTTCACTCGCCCCCATTTGATTACCTATACTAATACAATGTACATTGAACTGAATAGCCCACATTTGATATTGTAATAACGCTTCACTTGTCCCTTCCTCTCTCCCTTGATCCTGATAGCCCACATTTGATATAATAATGCGTCACTTGTCCCTTATTCCTCTCTCCCTTGATCCTGATAGCCCACATTTGATATAATAATGCGTCACTTGTCCCTTCCTCTCTCCCTTGATCCTGATAGCCCACATTTGATATAATAATGCGTCACTTGTCCCTTCCTCTCTCCCTTGATCCTGATAGCCCACATTTGATATAATAATGCGTCACTTGTCCCTTCCTCTCTCCCTTGATCCTGATAGCCCACATTTGATATAATAATGCGTCACTTGTCCCTTCCTCTCTCCCTTGATCCTGATAGCCCACATTTGATATAATAATGCGTCACTTGTCCCTTCCTCTCTCCCTTGATCCTGATAGCCCACATTTGATATAATAACGCTTCACTTGTCCCTTCCTCTCTCCCTTGATCCTGATAGCCCACATTTGATATAATAATGCGTCACTTGTCCCTTCCTCTCTCCCTTGATCCTGATAGCCCACATTTGATATAATAATACGTCACTTGTCCCTTCCTCTCTCCCTTGATCCTGATAGCCCACATTTGATATAATAATACGTCACTTGTCCCTTCCTCTCTCCCTTGATCCTGATAGCCCACATTTGATATAATAATGCGTCACTTGTCCCTTCCTCTCTCCCTTGATCCTGATAGCCCACATTTGATATAATAATACGTCACTTGTCCCTTCCTCTCTCCCTTGATCCTGATAGCCCACATTTGATATAATAATACGTCACTTGTCCCTTCCTCTCTCCCTTGATCCTGATAGCCCACATTTGATATAATAATGCGTCACTTGTCCCTTCCTCTCTCCCTTGATCCTGATAGCCCACATTTGATATAATAATACGTCACTTGTCCCTTCCTCTCTCCCTTGATCCTGATAGCCCACATTTGATATAATAACGCTTCACTTGTCCCTTCCTCTCTCCCTTGATCCTGATAGCCCACATTTGATATAATAATGCGTCACTTGTCCCTTCCTCTCTCCCTTGATCCTGATAGCCCACATTTGATATAATAATGCGTCACTTGTCCCTTCCTCTCTCCCTTGATCCTGATAGCCCACATTTGATATAATAATGCGTCACTTGTCCCTTCCTCTCTCCCTTGATCCTGATAGCCCACATTTGATATAATAATGCGTCACTTGTCCCTTCCTCTCTCCCTTGATCCTGATAGCCCACATTTGATATAATAATGCGTCACTTGTCCCTTCCTCTCTCCCTTGATCCTGATAGCCCACATTTGATATAATAATGCGTCACTTGTCCCTTCCTCTCTCCCTTGATCCTGATAGCCCACATTTGATATAATAATGCTTCACTTCTCCCTTCCTCTCTCCCTTGATCCTGATAGCCCACATTTGATATAATAATGCGTCACTTGTCCCTTCCTCTCTCCCTTGATCCTGATAGCCCACATTTGATATAATAATGCTTCACTTCTCCCTTCCTCTCTCCCTTGATCCTGATAGCCCACATTTGATATAATAACGCTTCACTTGTCCCTTCCTCTCTCCCTTGATCCTGATAGCCCACATTTGATATAATAATGCGTCACTTGTCCCTTCCTCTCTCCCTTGATCCTGATAGCCCACATTTGATATAATAATGCGTCACTTGTCCCTTCCTCTCTCCCTTGATCCTGATAGCCCACATTTGATATAATAATGCGTCACTTGTCCCTTCCTCTCTCCCTTGATCCTGATAGCCCACATTTGATATAATAATGCGTCACTTGTCCCTTCCTCTCTCCCTTGATCCTGATAGCCCACATTTGATATAATAATGCGTCACTTGTCCCTTCCTCTCTCCCTTGATCCTGATAGCCCACATTTGATATAATAATGCGTCACTTGTCCCTTCCTCTCTCCCTTGATCCTGATAGCCCACATTTGATATAATAATGCTTCACTTCTCCCTTCCTCTCTCCCTTGATCCTGATAGCCCACATTTGATATAATAATGCGTCACTTGTCCCTTCCTCTCTCCCTTGATCCTGATAGCCCACATTTGATATAATAATGCTTCACTTCTCCCTTCCTCTCTCCCTTGATCCTGATAGCCCACATTTGATATAATAATGCGTCACTTGTCCCTTCCTCTCTCCCTTGATCCTGATAGCCCACATTTGATATAATAATGCGTCACTTGTCCCTTCCTCTCTCCCTTGATCCTGATAGCCCACATTTGATATAATAATGCGTCACTTGTCCCTTCCTCTCTCCCTTGATCCTGATAGCCCACATTTGATATAATAATGCGTCACTTGTCCCTTCCTCTCTCCCTTGATCCTGATAGCCCACATTTGATATAATAATGCGTCACTTGTCCCTTCCTCTCTCCCTTGATCCTGATAGCCCACATTTGATATAATAATGCGTCACTTGTCCCTTCCTCTCTCCCTTGATCCTGATAGCCCACATTTGATATAATAATGCGTCACTTGTCCCTTCCTCTCTCCCTTGATCCTGATAGCCCACATTTGATATAGTAATGCGTCACTTGTCCCTTCCTCTCTCCCTTGATCCTGATAGCCCACATTTGATATAATAATGCGTCACTTGTCCCTTCCTCTCTCCCTTGATCCTGATAGCCCACATTTGATATAATAATGCGTCACTTGTCCCTTCCTCTCTCCCTTGATCCTGATAGCCCACATTTGATATAATAATGCGTCACTTGTCCCTTCCTCTCTCCCTTGATCCTGATAGCCCACATTTGATATAATAATGCGTCACTTGTCCCTTCCTCTCTCCCTTGATCCTGATAGCCCACATTTGATATAATAATGCGTCACTTGTCCCTTCCTCTCTCCCTTGATCCTGATAGCCCACATTTGATATAATAATGCGTCACTTGTCCCTTCCTCTCTCCCTTGATCCTGATAGCCCACATTTGATATAGTAATGCGTCACTTGTCCCTTCCTCTCTCCCTTGATCCTGATAGCCCACATTTGATATAATAATGCGTCACTTGTCCCTTCCTCTCTCCCTTGATCCTGATAGCCCACATTTGATATAATAATGCGTCACTTGTCCCTTCCTCTCTCCCTTGATCCTGATAGCCCACATTTGATATAATAATGCGTCACTTGTCCCTTCCTCTCTCCCTTGATCCTGATAGCCCACATTTGATATAATAATGCGTCACTTGTCCCTTCCTCTCTCCCTTGATCCTGATAGCCCACATTTGATATAGTAATGCGTCACTTGTCCCTTCCTCTCTCCCTTGATCCTGATAGCCCACATTTGATATAATAATGCGTCACTTGTCCCTTCCTCTCTCCCTTGATCCTGATAGCCCACATTTGATATAATAATGCGTCACTTGTCCCTTCCTCTCTCCCTTGATCCTGATAGCCCACATTTGATATAATAATGCGTCACTTGTCCCTTCCTCTCTCCCTTGATCCTGATAGCCCACATTTGATATAATAATGCGTCACTTGTCCCTTCCTCTCTCCCTTGATCCTGATAGCCCACATTTGATATAATAATGCGTCACTTGTCCCTTCCTCTCTCCCTTGATCCTGATAGCCCACATTTGATATAATAATGCGTCACTTGTCCCTTCCTCTCTCCCTTGATCCTGATAGCCCACATTTGATATAATAATGCGTCACTTGTCCCTTCCTCTCTCCCTTGATCCTGATAGCCCACATTTGATATAATAATGCGTCACTTGTCCCTTCCTCTCTCCCTTGATCCTGATAGCCCACATTTGATATAATAATGCGTCACTTGTCCCTTCCTCTCTCCCTTGATCCTGATAGCCCACATTTGATATAATAATGCGTCACTTGTCCCTTCCTCTCTCCCTTGATCCTGATAGCCCACATTTGATATAGTAATGCGTCACTTGTCCCTTCCTCTCTCCCTTGATCCTGATAGCCCACATTTGATATAATAATGCGTCACTTGTCCCTTCCTCTCTCCCTTGATCCTGATACCCCACTTTTGATATAATTCTTCATTTGTCACACCCAAAGGTTTCAATATGAAACTCAAAAACAAATTAGATTTAACATTTTCTTTGAGAAATGAATAAATTCAATTTGTCTCTGCATGAGCCTCAAATTGAAACTCATATTGTGTGTGCCAAGTGAAGGAAAAAGAGGGGAACATGGGGAAAGGTCAGAGGTTGTGAGTTCGGATCCAGCTCCGGCCGCGTCCTTGGGCAGGGACGTAAAGCCCTTTTAAGCTCTTTTAAGCCCTTTTAAGCCCAGTTACTCTCAGTCATCACACTTTCACTTCTGACCATTCCACAGGTTATGATCCTTATCACAGGTGTGAACAAGGCATATGCCCTCTATCGCAGCATAGAGGAAGGTGTTAACCATATGTTTACAGTATCGGCCTTCCAGCTTCATCCTCACACCATCTTTGTGTGTGATGAGGATGCCACACTGGAGTTAAAGGTTAAGACAGTAAAGTACTTCAAGGGTCTAATGGATGTACACAACAAACTGGTGGAATACCCTGAGGACCCTACTGCACCACCAACACCAAAGAGATCAAAGTCCATGGATGAGACACTGCCGAAATGGGACTGATGAGACTGTCTTGGAGCCCAATGGGGAACCAGGCTGCCTGAGATGGGGACGTTGAAGAAAATTTATAATTTTACAAAAAAAAAGTCGTTCTAGGAGGGGTGGGGGAAAAAACATGGAAATCAAAGTCCTCACTTCAGCACAACTCCCCCCGCCGGAATACAATGATGACATATAGAAGCATGCAGGAGAAGTATGCATTCGGTGGTGATATTATTAATTCTTGATATAAAATTATCTCAGATCTTTGATGGTTTGCCGTAGTTGTAAAATTAATAATAAGAATATATTCAGAAGGGCTGATAAAGAAACTATCATGGACCAATAAAAACACGCTTCAAATTTTGCCCAACTTAAGCGCTTCTATTGTTCTTTTTCTGCCCTATCTGATTGTACCGTACAGGTTATACGTTGCGCAACCATCAACACACTTAACGTATTCAAAATGTGTCTACTGATGCGTTCCTCGATGCCAGATAAAGTAGTATTTTGACTTTTTAGACTAAATAAATTAATAAATATTTTATTTGTTATAGCAGGCTGAGTATTACAGCTTAAAGCTGGTGGGGGCCTGCTTTTACTCCTCACACACTCCCCACTACATTAACTGTTTTGGACACTACACTCGACTCACGGTTGATTTTTACGGAGGGAGGAAAACCGGAGAACCCGGAGAAAAACCGGAGAATGCAGATAAGGAATCAACAACAAACCTAACTCACATACGGTGCCCGAGCCGGGGACCGCAGCGGTGAGAGGCGAGTGTTTTACCACTGCGCCAACCTGCATCCCCACTGCAGACCGCGAACAGCTCCTTAAGTACTCTTCAATTCCCAACAAAAGTGCGACGTTTCCGCCCAGCCGAGACTTTGATTAGTGCGAGTTAAATTTGTACTTAAAAATTGGGAGGGATTAAAATGACAGCAACCGTAACATCAATGTGAATTAGTTATCCTCTATGCCCATGGTGAAAAGACAACTTGTCAAAGCATGCAAGTCGCCCCACCCCGCAATAAAGTAATCCAATGTTCATCGAAAATGTAAATTATGTCATGGTACTGACTCAACTAAAGCCAACTGTCAAATGTTTATATCATTATGCGTGATTTTATACATGTAGATTAAGAATTTGTAAAGTGGTAATAAAATACGAAATTTAGTTATCTTCTGTTGTTTGTCCGATATATAAGTTGCATCTATTTCACAAAAGGTCCCGGATAACGACAAGCGACATTCCTAGATCGAAATGGATTGTGGTTGTAGCTGAAAGTCCGGCGAATTCATTTGTTTTTGGGGTCGAACTTTAAGAAGAATATCAATGGTCTATTGCGAATCAAAGCCGGAATTACCCGGGGGGGGGTACTCCTGTTTGTGACGTATTATGTATGTGCCGCCCGGGTGGGTCAGGGTTTTGAGCTCAGTTTGGGCAGGTAGGGTCAGGGTTTTGACCTGATTTGGGCAGATCAGGGTAAGGATTTGAGTATAATTTGGGTGCAGTCAGGGTCGGGGTTCAGTATTTTTTAGGCAGTTCATTTTTTTTAGCTACTATGTCAAAAAAAGACAGTCTGTTGCCGCATTTTGATCGCCTGCCCACATGCAAGCACTGAGGTTCCCATACATTGTGACGCCGCTAATTCGTACTTCAGTACAAGTTTATCTATGTACTTCATCTGCTGAATTGTTTACCCAATGCCACGTCCCGACTTGAAATGTTCCGTATTTTGCATGAAATCCCGGTACGCGGTATACCGGCCAGGATATATATCCGACCGTGTTTTTAAAACAATTTAAAGAAGGGGCAATCAGGTTTTTTTTTTCCAAAAGGGGGCAATCAGGGTTTTGGAGCTCGGATTGGGTCAAACAGGGTCAGGGTTTGAGCCTCTTGGCCTCACATACATACCCATTTTTCATGTAAGTACCCCCCACTCCCCCGGGCGGAATTACGGCGTAGTCTATCCGTTTCGCACAGCTGGACAGTTATAAACACAATCCATTTCGGGCTGAGACGGACAACCTTTTTTGAAACAGGTGTACATATTTTGTGATTAAGACGAAGATCTTAAAAGGTCGGGAAACAGGGCAAGAATGTGGCAAGTGTTCATTCTGCCAAGAGTTTCTTTTCGAAGTGCAATGTTAGCTTTGTTGTTAATCAAAGGTACCCGTTGGGTGACTCGCGACCGGTAGTTGGAAGTTTAATGACTTGCCATGTGTCCTGTTATAGATGCACAGATGACGTCACAACTTGACGAGAACAAAGAAGTACTGATTCACGTTTTGACGTCATCCGTTCTTCTCGAACTCATGAATTATTCATGATGGTAGGCCACCAATCACTGAATGTACATGTATACCACGCCACGTGCATACAGTTGGATACCCAGTGAAAAACTTGAAAACATGTATACCAGTCAACTACATATTCATAACTCTAAAATTAACTATTGGATGACATCCTACCGGTAGCTTTACATGAGGTAAAGGAAAAGATAGAAATAAAATTCAGCGTACTGAGTATGACTCGAACCGCCGACCTCATAAATGCCCTCTACTTCTAGTCCTCTGACATGCCCACTACACTATAGGAAATGAACCAGAGCAAATAACAATGACAAGCTTTATGATCAATAACTGCATGCAGTAAAATGCCAGACAAACAATACTCCCTAATTATCTATGAATACATGTATTGTTTCAGTTGGAGAAGCAATTTCCAAAACTCGAGCTTTGTTTTTCATCAGGGGTTCAAAACACCTCGAAACAATGTTCTCGGTATTTGGAACCCCTGATGAAAAACTAGCTCTCGCGTTTTGGAAGTAGTACATAAAAAACTTGGTGTTAATAAGGTCAGTTCGAAGGGCACAGCAAAAGTAAACGCACGGTAACCTAGTTTTTTTTTATTCTTACAGCTAGGATAGCTCAGTAATATACCTTTACATTTGCGAAGCTGCATGCGTGTTAGACGCTAGCTATGTCATGCAACTTGCTTGGTTTACAAAGTCATTGTTCACTAGCACTTGATATGTAGGTTCTATTGTTGTGGGGCCCGATGTACTTGACCAGGATACAGCGTCCATCTCGCATACCACGTGTATGATACAGCGTCCATCTCCCATACCACGTGTATGATACAGCGTCCATCTCCCATACCACGTGTATGATACAGCGTCCATCTCCCATACCACGTGTATGATACAGCGTCCATCTCCCATACCACGTGTATGATACAGCGTCCATCTCCCATACCACGTGTATGATACAGCGTCCATCTCCCATACCACGTGTATGATACAGCGTCCATCTCCCATACCACGTGTATGATACAGCGTCCATCTCCCATACCACGTGTATGATACAGCGTCCATCTCCCATACTACGTCTATGACACAGCGTCCATCTCCCATACTACGTCTATGATACAGCGTCCATCTCCCATACTACGTCTATGATACAGCGTCCATCTCCCATACTACGTCTATGATACAGCGTCCATCTCCCATACTACGTCTATGATACAGCGTCCATCTCCCATACTATGTCTGATACAGCGTCCATCTCCCATGCTACGTCTATGGTGCAGCGTTTTTACAGACCGGGATATTTTTAGAAATTTGTTTCCCGTGAATTCGGTCCCGCTAGCCAATCACAAGCGTTTGCTTAATTTGTTACAACTATGATGGTTGACCAAACAAACGAAGCTAACGAGGTATCTTTTGTTCACAACATGCCGCGATGTCTCGTTAGCTTCCAACATGAGGATCCACAATAGGTTTTTCGGGATGCGTGATTGGGCATTTTTTGAATCAGCCGTTTTTTTTGAAGACGATTGAGAAAGAAAATGAAGCGGGATTTCTGGATTTCAACTTTTTACGGATGCGGGATATAGATGATTTTTGCTACGGGATACGGGAAATACCGGCACTGAGAAGCGGGATTCGAGATTTTCGTGACTAGATTTGTCTTATTAATAGGAGATATTGTAGTTGAGTCTACGAATAGCAGTTTCAGCGGTATTGACCCGAACGCCTCACTTCAATGTAATGAAGCGCTATTCAAACTGTGTATCTAAATTAGTCGTGCTTGTTTAGGAGGGTGTTGGTGTCGTGTAAGAATGATGGTTTCAATGGCGCTTCATTACATTGAAGTGAGGCGTTCGGGTCAATACCGCTGAAACTGCTATTCGTAGACTCAACTACAATATCTCCTATTCAGTTCGTTTTATCTGTCAATCGAATCAGAACCTGATCCTCCGCAGCGCGCGGTAGTCACGACTGCAGCTTTATGTCCGTCATCGGCTATTGTAACTTGTCAGATCAGACTCGCTTGTGAAGCGGCGTCTGTCAGGCTCGTCTTCAGTCTTCAACGCTTGACTTTCTAGTTTGAAGTTATTGACCCGTTTCATGTATCCGTATGCCTGCGGCTTCGTGACCCTCGTTTTAAATCGTTATGGCCACTGATGAACGAGCTACTGGTGATATTAGACATATGGTGGACGTGTTAGATATCATAAATTGTGTTGCGCTTTTCTTTGAAAAGGGTGCGACTGGCAGCTCTTTCCTACGACGCAAAGAAAAATTCCGTACTGAGCTTCCAAGAGCCACCAAGACTGTAAAAAATCTTGAATAAAACTCGACAAAAACCTATACAGTGTATACCCTGGGTCTTTCCTTCGTATGGGTTAGGGTTTTAAGGGAAATGTTTGCTGAAATTCGCTCTAGCATGGCACAGACATAGTTTAAGGAACACAAGAAGACACTGTATAGGTTTTTGTTGAGTTTTATTCAAGATTTAGGTTGTACATGGAAAACTAAAAAATCCCATACAAATGCTGTTAAATATTATACAGATCCCAAGCTTGGGCTACCTGTGGTCAAACGGCCGAATCTATAACTCTATAACATGAGATGACTAAAGGTGCCCAGGATGATAGTAGAAGGAAAACGGGAATTTACTAGCATAAATTTCTTTAAGGTACTAAAACTTAGTGCTGCCGCAGCGAGTGAGCCTGAAGCGAGCGAGCAAAGCAACCGTTCTTCAGGCGAGCTCGCTGTGGCAGCAGTTCTAATCTGTAAGCGGGTCCAATCTCGAGTCTCAAGTCTATTTATTGATTTTATACACATCCAGGGCACATTTATATTACTTAACCCAGGGTAAGGTCTACCGGCTGTGTTTGCCTCAAGCTGAAATCCATCCTCGCTTCATGCGTTACGTTCTGTACGTTCAGGCGGTCTGAAAATGTACATAACATACGCGTTTTAGAAAATCCAGGAGAATTTTATTTTTTTCATGTTGCAATATGTTACAGCTCGCAGCAATCCGGTTAGTCGGCTTACGTGTTTCTGTAACTGACCACTTCGCCAAGTCCGTTTCCGCTCACAGCTTCATCACTGTCGCCATCTTTACATTGTACAAGCTGTAAAACGAATGTTCAATTTCTATTGATTTCGATTTTATTCGATTGAGATCGGAAATGGAAATCAATTTAATTCACAGTTTTTTGTAGTTCGATTATGTTCGATTTCCGAATACAATCGAACTCAATCATTCGCTCCGGAAACAAGCATGCATATATTGGAGTCCGATGAAGCGTAAACACCGGAAATCAACTGTTATTGAGACATGCTAATTTGTGTTTTTAACCCTGCTGTCACTTTTCAAATTTTATTGATTTGACTTTATCGAAGGTAATAGAAGAAAATTATTTGTTGATAATCATGTTGATAAGAGGAGATCAAGAGATCTTGCTCTTTGGAAAATGGTCATTATCTCCGGTAGCTCCGCCCCAAACTATCAAACTATATGCTCACACCGAGTCCGACTAAACGACCAGTGACCAGTGGTCGTCAACTTAGCATGATCATCAAGTTACAAAACATAAAGGAATTGTGGTAAAAGTACCAACGAAGGCGATCACAATTTATTTACACTCGCTGTTGGATGGCAATAACAACAGAGAGGGTCCACAATAGGCCTGAATAGATTGTGCTCGGCAACTTTTGAGCAACTTCTGGAGTTTTAAGCAACTTTTTGTACTGCAAGCAACCTAGAGCAACTTTTGCCTTCCTTGGCAACTTTTGAGCAACAAATAATGATAAAACACCCAAATTATCCCAAATGTTTCTGTTAATTGAAACTGGTCGACACTCGGAATGCTGTAGACGTGTATTGAATAGTATTGACCCTGCAAATGATTAACATTCCTTTGTTTTCTACTTTCCGTGCATGAATTGGTGTGCGCCCACGAACTGTACAGCAGCTATCTATTTAATATCGCCCGCGAATTATCCAGCGGTTATTCGCTCCAACACAGAGCCGCCGCCATCTTCCATGTTTTAAGTTGTTATCTAGAATGAAATGGCTCGCCAAAGTGAGCAACTTTTTCAAATTTTGGTGGCAACTTTTTCAATTTTTGGCAACTTTTGAGCGACTTTTAGCCTTTTTTTTGGAGCAACTTTGGCTGGATTTGCTAGCACAATCTATTCAGGCCTATTAGGTCCGCAATAGGTTTTACGGGATGCGGGATTGGACATTTTTTGGACACGGGATTCCGGATATGAAAGAAAATGAGGCGGGATTTCAGGATTTCAACTTTTGACGGGACGCGGGATATAGATGGTTTTTGCTGCGGGATACGGGAAATAGAGGCACCGAGAGGCAGGATTCGGGATTTTCGCGATCTGCTTATTTGTCTTACTTCAGTTCGCTTTATCTATCGCTTTATTATCTAAAACCCGACGTGGTCAAAACCGGTTTAGTCAAAAGAACATTTCACTGGTTTCTCAGGTGTCAATCAAAAGGGATTAGTCTGGCATGGAAGTGAGATTCGTACTTGGAGCGCCAAAAGCCGTACCCTGGGTGCCAGAGGTTCTACTGCCCTCTCTAGCTAAGCCAAAGGCTGGGAGAACCTCTGGGCGCGCGAAGTATGTCTGTGTCTGAGTCAGAATTTGACCCTGGCCCTCTGATTGGCCTTGAGCAAATTCATTTGCAACGATTGCTGCGATTGGATCACGCCATAGCAGTTTCCAAGGTCGCCATTGTTTACCCGTTCCGTGTCGTTGAACCCGTCGCGTCGCTAGAGTTCTCACGAGTTCCCTCGAGCTCTATAACACTCCAGAAAACGGCCGAATTAAAGGTCATTTAAACCACCTGACCTGTTCTGTGTAGTGCTTCGGCCCTTGGGAAAAGAAATTGTAATTTATTTCAGCTGTCCGAAAGTGCTGGCTTTTCATAAACCGTTAGGAATTAAGCCTACGTGGACTAGGGTCAGCCGGATTATGCCGGCATAATTTTAGGCATAATGCTATGGTCAGAGCATCGAGCATAATGCCGGCATAATGATGAAATTTTGCAGCATAAAAGTCTCATATTTCTAGTTTAAAAAGCCTTTGCCTTTGGCGCGTTTCTAGTACTTTTTGCATATTTGGAGGCTTGGTTACCTTATTCGAGGCCTGGTTGCCTCATTATGCCAGGTTCCTAAGGCTTGGCTGTTCCGTGGCCCAATCAGATACAGTGGACTTACTGATTAGCTTTTTAATTAGTAGTACGTTTACTGTGTTCCATCGCTGTTTGGACTTTGTCCATTTTGGTTCATTAAAAGTTTGAATAATAATCATAAGTTGGGGGAGCATAATGCTGAACCACGAGCATAATTTTGAGCATAATGCTCTCTATTGAGGGGTGACGCTCAAAAGCATAATGCTCGATTTTTCGAGCATAATCCGGCTGACCCTAACGTGGACAAAAGCGGTTTAATAAATTTGCTAGAAAAAGGTTTCTCAGGTGTCAATCAAAAGGGATTAGTCTGGCATGGAAGTGAGATTCATACTTCGCGCGCCCAGAGGTTCTCCCAGCCTTCTAGTAGAACCTCTGGCACCCAGGGTACAAAAGCCGCCAATAGTGCCAGAGATTATTCCGCCTTCTCATCGCTTCGCTGCTCGGTCTTCTCGCTGACTTTTGCTTAGAGAGGGCATTATAATCATATAACCTCTGGCATCCAGGGTAGGATTTAAGATTTTACAGCAGTCTGCACGTGTAGTTTCTCCTGCAAGTCGACTCTATAACGTCTATAACTCTAACGTAAGATGACTAGCAGCGCCCAGGATAGTCGAAAGAAAACGGCTAAAACTCACCCAAAATGGAAAACAACAAACATTGTATGTCAAATATTGATTCAGTGTGTAAATCCTTGTTTGGTCTTTGCCGCGACATGACACATGAGTCCAAAAAATGAATCAGTGAGTGAAAGGGGGAATTTCGCAAACTGTCAAACGAGCCATACGAAGGTACGTCGTCATTTTAATACACTCGCCCAAGCATCTCTAGTAAAATAAGAATTCGGAAAAATTGGAAAATGGGCTTCCTGTTGCAAAAGGGGAGAGTTCATACACAGGAAGCCCACTCACCCGATTTATTTTTATTCTTACTTAAGGCGTTTTCCATTTATCCGTCCGATTTGGACAGGACTCTTGTTGTAGAAAAGGAAAGGTTCGCTCTTTTTAGACGTAAAACTCGACGTTTTCAAGTTGTGTTTTTGCAGACAACGGTCAAATCGTTTACGACTGCATGCATTTTCACGTGCAGTTATTGTATTTTTTAACTGAATTAAAACTGGTTTTATGCCGTCATGGTTTCTTACGTCCCTAATCGTATGCGTTGTAGGATAGAACTCAGTCTGGCAGAACTTCATAGTTCTCCTCCCTGAGTAGCCAATCTGTTCTGAACCAGTTCTTAGAACTGACGCGTTCCATTTGAGAACTGGCCTATCAGACCACTCTGTTCGTGTAAATGGAAAGCGCCCTAATTCCCTACTTTGTCCTTCATTTGGATATTGAGCGAAGTCAGGGAGAATGGGGGCGAGTTCTCGCCCCCATTCTCCCTCCTCAAACGCGTCCTAAACTTTGACTTCGCGCGCTCATATCGATGTCCGAATCAGGTAGGGAAAAGGACTGCTCGCAGTCTAATTCTAATGCCTGCGTGCGGAGTCTCCCAAAAGAAAATATCGAATAGACTTAGTATTAAATGCTCCTGTTCACTGGCCTCTTCTTCTAGATTTAAAAAAATTGTTTCATTGAAATGAAAATTATAAAAAACAATGACACGGAACGGAAATTAAAAATAAAAGGAAGATAAAACTCAGAATATGCTGGTTTAGGTTGGATGATTAATTTTGAATGTTGAAGTTTTTGCCGGGAGCGGTAACGGGGGCAACAGAGATGGATTGGCCAAAATAGCCGAGCTGTATCAGTCGGTAGGTCTTTCTGTAGAATTTGACCACGTCGTCTACGTTTGTGATGCACAAACGAACTGCATCAAGGTATTTACAACCTTCCACAAAACAGCGGAATTTCTGATTGCTTTAGGGAAGATTTATAAAGCCTTCTCTATCTACGAGAAGCGTCAGCCGTGCACTATATGTAGTCTGCAAGAAGCAGCTGCACTAGTTGACAAATTTCTACTACTCCTACGGCAAAATGAGGCTGGTATCAGAGATGCGATTCCCAAGTTACCCAAGTCTTTCAATGGACCCCAAGGCAACGTGGCGTCTACTAAGACTGTGGAATTGGTTGAAATGTTGGAAAGTGGTATCGAACGGCTTGATGAAGTCCTGGCAACACTTCAATGCAATGCGGCAAACCTCCTCAGTTGTATGACACTGGATATCGAAAACCTGCACTCAGTGGTTCACCATAAAGATCCCTTGTGCACTGTGCTGGATTATGCAAGGAATTTTGGCAACGCAGTAAAGGAAAGCCTAAGAAAACTACTCATTGGGCCACATTGTACTACACGCATCCCAAATCATGGTACCCTGTCCCAGAACGCGCCATGTCACTTTCTGAAATCCCACTTATGCAGCCACTTCCTCCCGCAGCAATTGCTCTAGAAGACACGCAGCGTATGAGTATGAGGAAGTGGGCTCATGCGTATGGGTCCTCTGTACGTTAGCGCACGGTTAGACAGGAAACCACCATGGCAAGAGCCGGGACACTTTCTGATTACATGTACACGAGATCAGTCGAGCCAGGAGAGGCTGCGGTTTGCTTCGATGAAGTATATGCATGCCCCTAACGGTGTCGAAGAAACACTTATGTCCGCACATGTAGGTCATGAAGTCCATGAACAAGAAGAGTACGACTCGAGTAGTGAGGAGGAAACTGAGCCAGAAACGGAAGAAAGTCAAGAAACGGCAGAGGAAACCGGTCGTGAAGTTAATTTTCTGTTTGGGACAGTGTCCAGGTTTGGTAGAACCATTCGCTTCAATAATAGGTTGATGCTTTGATTTTAGATTAATTGAATCAGATGAACAGTGCATTCCGAATAAAAATCCATAGTCAGAGTAGAATACTAGGTGTAATCACGTGGAATGTTTATTATCTTTAAGATAGAGGAACAGATATAGTATTAACTGTAAACACCGTATATGGCTTGAGGCATAGTCGAGAGCCGCAACGTTTTGCGTGGCGAGAGAGTATACATTTAAAGTTTCATGCACCGTAAGGCTCTGGGTTCGACCCAAAGAAAAATATCTACTGAGATACTGAGGACGTTAACAAATTTCTGGCGGTAATTTGTCTTGTCTTATCTCAGTGCCAGCAAACGAGGTCGACTAAATGTCAATAAATCAAAAGGCTGCAAGTATAATGACAGACCACAGGTAACCCAAGCTCTGTAAGTGGCAATATTTCCTAACATTTGTATGCGATATTTCGTCTTGGATTTTCAAAACTAATATTGAATAAAAAGCGAGAATACTTACAGGATTGTTTTTATTTGTCCATGGGCTGTGTGGGGTAAAAACGCGCCCAAAATGCTGAAATTGCAACCACACACAGCCCATGGACAAAAAACAATCCTGTAAGTATTCTCACTTTTTATTCAATATTAGTTTTGAAATCCCATACAAATGCTAGTAAATATTGCCACTTACAGTGCTTGGGTTACCTGTGGACAGACGAGACACGATTACAAACCGTCGCGTAATTAAAACAACTACGAAAGGAACAATCGCAACTACTGGCAATTGCAACTTATTTTTAGAGAATTATGTTTCGGGATCGGGATTCGAGATAAAATATTGCGGGATTGCGGGATTGAGAGAGAAAAATGTCGGGATTGCGGGATTTAAGAACCCCTATTGTGGACCCTCAACAGATTCCAAGTACGAATAAGCGTCATATTCACGTGAAAATGCACAATAAAAGCAGTAAAAAAATACACACTTTCACGCCCAAACGAAAAGAAAGCACGTGTGAAAGACCGCACACATCGTTTCTGTGTCCTCGCGCATGACCACAACACACCTCGTTTCATTTGCGCATATCGTTTATGGCCGATCTTTGCGCACGACCACAATGCACTGCTCTGGCAATGCGCCAAAACAACGGCTCCACTAATGAATACGTTCGATATCGATTTTGCCTTTTTTTGGAGATGGAATATTACCAGCGAAATGTTAACACATCCTTGTTTACACCAGGAATGTTCAATTCCCACCACATAAACTCACATCGCATATCTCGCGTGAAAAGGTTCTATCCATATCCAGTCAAGTCTTTGTATTAGTCTAACATTGTGGTGATGTCCTGGAGTTATGTCTCGCTGCACATGCTTCTAATTCTAAGATGCAGCTATTTTATCATATATAATCTTCAGATCGACCAGCTAGACTGCCAGTAAACAGGTATGGCCTCGGGGTAAACTCTTGGTCCCGAAAACAAAGAATGCGCACTAGAGAATGTCTCTGGCTGTCATGCGCTGCCGCCTGCTAACCTCGTCGGCTAATCCAAGATGACGTCATAGAAACGTCATGTTACGTAAAGCCAACCCCAGGGAGCCAGATGCATGTATTTCAATCACACTTTGTGGCCAAGCAAGATCTTAAATAGAAATTATGTTATGTGACGCATAAGTTATGGATTTCCCCCCGGAAAAAAACCCACGAAAATGCGTGCAATTGCAACACAAAGAAAACAAATTTGAAGGCACAAGCATTTTGAACAGGTAAGGAACTTTTTAAACTAACTCTTTAAGCCCGAAAGTGAGAAAAAGTAAACTTGCTCCAGGAGTAATATGAAAAACATACTGAAATTGCGGAAATATTTAAGTCCGGGCTTACTGGCTTAAAGGCAGATACGCGCCTGGGATGTATTTCTATTCAAATGAAGTACTTGCTAGATGGGAAAACCGCAAAGGAAACTATTATTCAGTAAATTGCATTGTGCATTCCAACCCTTCGCCTAATTTTAATTGACTATTTTGAGGTCTTTCCTACAAGAGAAGTCTTGTGTGGTATATAATTAATGGTCAATGCTCAGTTGTTAGCTCTTTTAACTCAGCAAAGTTCTCAAATATGAACAAGACCATAAATATTTGACGGCCGGCCAGTATTTCAGCAGGTGGCTAATTCTCATCAGTGGCGCACAATCGCGTATTACAAAAAGGAAGTTCGGAGAGTAACAGATGTAAGGCACCTAGGCGAAATCAATCCAAGAATAAAACCCTACGACAAGGCGGTTTGTTTTTACTAGCTTTACAGTAGGTAAACATCAAAGTTGTAAATCCTCATTTTACACGATAGCATGACGGCGGCTTCTGAACAAAACAATAACAACTCGACTATGTATGGTCATGCGTAGGATGGTGTTTTAATTTCGTTTCGGTTTTTACCCCCACGAATTCACATAAAGAGTTCAAATCGTAAGATTTTGTAAATGTTTTTTTATTTTGCAAACGCCCATGTAGCTAACTGAATTATAGCTAAAATGCATTTTCTTGAAGCCAAAGGAGGTTTTGAGCACGACCTATAAAATCCTTCTCCAAACTCTAACATTGATGTGAAAGTCAAACGTTTACTTAAAATAAAGGTGATTTCGCTCTGGAAAATTAAAGCTAATGAAAAGATTAATCGCATGGAATACTCACGAATAACTACACACTTTGGCTTGTAGAAAAACATATCGATATGGAGATTACATTCAGGGCCCGGCCGACTGAGTTCCGTCAGTCCTGGCATGGATTTTGTAACATGTACGTAGTGTGAACTTTATTTTACTAACGTCCACTTTACGTCCGGCCTTCTCTACAATCTATCTCCCTGGAACAGGCTAAAGTTCTGAGAAAATCTTGTAAATTTAAAAGTTATCTGATTCTTCATCCATACTAAGAATTGCTTCTAGATTGCATTTGGGGGAATCGCCAATCGCCATTTTTCAGCGCTTCACAGTGTTTAGTTCGCACTCATAGCTTACAAGAATTCGCGAACTGAATAAGGGACATGCAGTAACACCACAGAAAGGACCTTTCTTTTAAACAGAGAGAATAGAGACAAACCCAACGTGAGATAAATGCCCCATAACCACCATTTCTAGACCCCAGAGAAACAACAGGACAACGACAAACTCTAAAGGTAAGTTTATTTTCTTTATCTGAGAATTAAGTGAAATAATGGATTGATATATATATACAAAAGTGGTCACACAGTGCAAATACAGAGCTTGGGCTGTCTGTGGTAACACTATTTCTTTACAGATAAGAATAGCCAGGAAACAATTGGCAGAAATCTCCCCTGTTATCTGATCATGTTTTGGTGTTATCTTGTTGTAATTATTCCACTCCGGGAGACATTGAAGTCCAAGGCCTCAGCCGGGATGTTTGATATACTCGTCACCGGATCAACAGCACCGACACACGCTAAATGTGCTTGAATTTCATGATTGTTCATGACAGTGATCCACTGCCAAGCAACCGAGCAGCCTCGGTAGTTATATTCCTTGAAAATAATTCTGTTGTTCGCATATTCGGCTTCTGAGAATTGCAACTAATTTATGAATCGTGAAACGGCTATCTGCTACGTCATCAGTATGGAATTTTCTGCCACGTTGCCCAGACGTCTCTTTCGCGAGTGGGGGAGTGATAAGAGTCCGCTGGTTTCCCAGGCTAGTATGTAACAAGACAGGAGTTGTACCTTAGTTAAGTGATAACAGGTTCCATAATGGTGAGACGGTCTGTTTGCATCAAGACAGGAGTTGTACCTTAGTTAAGTGATAACAGGTATGCATCAAGACAGGTGTTTTGATAGGGAAGGTCAGTGATTGGTTGTGAGACCTCCCTCTGTTGGATACCGAACCTTTAATAAAACATCACCGTCCATGTCTATCACTACTTTACAGACACTGATGTTTAATTAACACTCGCATAGTGTATTTTCAATTTTCTATGTATATTTCGGGTAAGGCCCATAGTTAAACTAGGCCACTTCCAAAGTACAAAATTGACCATTATAGTGCAGGTGTATTTAGGGTCGTTATAACATGATTTGGGGTCGAAAATGGTTAGGTTTTTTAAATTTGGGGGTTAGGTTTACATTGAATCGTGGCGTGCCCATAACATGAAGTCTCTGTCTATATTTCGAAGTCTAAGGACTGAAGTTATATTTCCAAAACGAGAGCGAATGTTTCATCAGGGAACCAAACACCAAGAAACATGAAAAACGACGCCTCAAGCTAAGTGCTTCGGCATTGTTTCGAGGTGTTTGGAGTCTCCTTATGAGACACGAAGTAGAAGATTTGAAAATTGCTCCTCACACGATTGGCTAAACCTAATGCGCCCTCGGCATTTGAAATTTTCGCGGATTTTGACATCACAGGCAGCCCAAGCCCTAATTGCCTGTGGTGACAGGAATCCCAACTCATGCGCGCGCCCAACCTCTAATAGCGTAAGATGGAAGGGGGAATGGGGAGAGGAAAGGAGGAGAGGAAAGGGAAGGGAGCGCTTGCAGCGAACACCCCGTTTTTCCCCTTACGCCCCCAAATTATAAATTCATTTTCAGTGTCGTCTGACATGTCATCTGTCAAAATCAACCAATCAACTGATCCTTGTTCAGTTCAAAATGACTCTTAGCCTAGGGAAAAACGAAGAACAGAGCTAGAAAATTGATTTCTGCATGGATTTTCACCAGATAAACACTCTGCAACCCCTGGGGTATCCATACTAAATTCACAGCGGGAAATTGTGGCTTAAACATACGTTTTTCGACACGAAAAACACAATTACACTTGCAGCTAAGTATTTTTTAAACTCTCTAAAGTCTAATCTTCAGTATATTTGCCTCAAAATAAAATACAACTTCGCAGTTTCTGGTCCTAAAACGTAGCTATCCTGAATCGCTTGACATCCTAGTCGTAAATAATCTGCTTCTTATGCAACTCAAGGCTGCTTCTGGACAAGAAGGGCCGCCATGTTGAACTGCCTTCTCCACGAAGCCGAAGATCAAACATTTGGATTAGAGAATGGATTTCTGCATGGATTTTCACCAAATAAAAACTCTCTGAAACCTCTAGGGTATCCGTACTAAATTTCCAGCAAGACGTTTTGGCTTAAACATACGATTTTCGACAAGGAAAAATTCACAACAGACTTCAGTTTTTCTTCGGTCTTCGGTTTTTTGGGGCTTCGTTTTTCCGCCTGGGTCTTCGCTGTTCGTTTTTCCGACACCCCTGAAGCTATCGCTGTACTTCTACTATAATAGCTCTATAAACTACAAGAAGTTGAAGATACTTTTTCCAAATCTGGTGGGTCAAATGGCCAACAAGTCCTTCGTGTGAATTGAAGACTTCTTCATTGCATCGCGCCATAACCGCTATTTTTATTACAAGTGTCAATCAAATGTCATTGAACACCGCTTTAGCCAATCGGAATTTTGCGTCTAAAAAATGAACATTAAAAGGGACAAAACGGGGGGTTCGTTGCAAGCCCTCCTTTCCCTCTCCCCATTCCTCCTCCCCTCTTCCCCAATCTTCCCCATACCCCTTGGGCTTGCTACGCCAACACATCCTCCCCGTTGAATTCACAACTATCCTTAAATGGAAAACACGCTTGAAATAACGATAATCATAATTCTAATGACATTCTGAAAACCAGTCAAGGATAAAGATAAAGATTTGTTACATTCCGAACGTCGGTAGGCCGGCTTAGTGTAGTAGTGATGACGTCTGCACTACACTGTAGTACACGCAAAGGGCTACGTGTTCGAGTCCGAGTAGGAGCGCTCGAAAAATACTTTTCCTCTCTTTACCTTCTCTTCTTGTTTACCTGTGAACCCTAGCTCTAGGTGAGTGAGAACCCGTCGTTTACCCGTGAACTCGTCCGATGGTTAGGGTTTGGTTCGTGGTTCGGGTTAGGATTTGTCGTAGAATTAACGATTATCATTGTTCCAAGCGTGTTTGCCATTTCAGGACAATTGTTAATTCAACGGGGAGAATGCGTTGGCTACGCAGGCTACTAATAGCGGAGCTCCCGCGCGGGCAGAACGCGCGAGCGGAGCACCATACATATAGCATGAGAGAGAAATTTTAGCGAGATGTTCTTGCCCGACGCGCGGAACACGTGAGGTTATCGAGTCCTGAATCTATGGCTTTTAACGCCGTCCTGTCCTTTACATTCAATCTTCCGTTTATGGGAATTTGTGATTTCTAAATTATCTCAATGATCAGTGTAATTTGTTTGCCGTAATGCGTAAAATATTCAGTTTCCAACTTTAATTTCCGTTACATATGCGCTTGCAATTCATCTGCACGTGCAGAGTGTATTTTCGTAATTACGTCTGCACGCATGCATTACATTTCCCGTAACATATGCGCTCGCAACTCAACTACACATGCACTAATTAATTGCCATTACATATATGCGCGTGTATCTCTCCATATTTGATTATTGGGAGCTCGGCTCATAGGCTTGCCTATATATATATATATTATTTGTAGCAAATTTTCGTTCCAAACAGTCAATTATGCTTCTTTGATAGCTCAGACGGCAGAGAGCGCGCTTTGCAATTATGAGGTCGGGGTTTGGAGGATAGAAGCCTGAAGTATCAAAATGGCAACCATCCCAAATTGCAGCCTCTGGCTTGAAAGGTGTCTCGATATCCTCGATACATACATACCATATTTACTCGATTAGACACTGGGTCTCGAATTCTGGTATGTCTTGGAGTTCGGACCTCGGCAGCATAACAAAATTTACAAAGTATATCTCAAAACCAAAGTCTTTCCAGGGATTTTGACGTTAATTTACGCTACGTTTGACCTCCCTCTATTTCTAGCTAATATTTTATAATGAAAGCCTTAGAAAAATGAGAAAATTCAGACAGTTATCTGTGACTTGAGTAAAAAGGTTTTAATTTTAGTTTGCGCTCGCTGACGTTATTTCGAACAACGAGCGTGTGCGCTCAAAGTTTCAATTTCTTTTTCATTTTCCGTTATCTTCATTTTTCTTCTGAACCTTTTGCGCTGATCTCCCTTGATTCTACCATTATCATTTGTGGCTTTATCTTTGTTTTCTTTACATAATTTATCGTTTTATTTGGTTCGTTACCTCAGTTCAGATAATTATTCCGCTTTTAGGCTTGCCTGAATATGTATATTATAACTGATTACACAGAAACTACGCTTGGGTTTCCTGTGGCATTTGGTTGGCAGTACTGGTGTCTTCCCTTCGTCTGTTGTCAGAAACCTAGGGTCGTGGTTCGATTCGCATTTAACAATGTACACTAAGTCTTGTAGTGCCTCATTCTTTTACCTTCATAATATTAGACGTATTTGCAAGTACCTCAGTCAGGATAGTCTTACTACATTAGTTCATGCTTTTATTACCAGTAGGCTGGACTTACCTATTGTAATAGTTTACTATATGGTTTACCGAACACTGAACTGTTTAAACTACAAAGGGTACAGAGCGCTGCTGCCAGGCTTATCACTTCTACTTCTCGATATGATCATATAAAAACGTATCTTTTTAAATTAGCTTTTAATTTATAGTCTTTTCATAAAAAATTTAATTGAGATATTTTAATGTATTTAATTATCTTGTAATTTATTTATTATTATTATTCCTTTTGTAGTAATTGTAATGTAATGCGCTTTTGATCATTTTATGCGAAAGGCGCAATAGCAATTATAATAATAATACTATAATAATAATAACAAGAGCCCATCTGGGCTTTCACTCGGGCCACTATATATACATCAATGCAGCCATGCAGACACTCTTTTAAGGTGAGCACACACCAGTAGACGTTTTGCATGTCCCCTAGTATGTCCCACCTTTATGGAGGAAGGGGTACTCCCATAAAAAAAATGTTTTCAGTGTCCAAGGGAAGCACCATTAGAAATGTGGATTGGGAGGAAGGACTTCCTCAAGATGCACATTTTTGTGGCCCCTTGGTTGTGCAGGGCAGGTTATTTTCTTTTGATATTTTGCGTTCCAGGATTTTTTATTTTTTATTTTGGTGCCCTGTGTTCCCAATGAGATTGAAGATGAAATACACTTTCATTTGAAATCCTCTTAGTAATAACCAAAGGGAAGAATTATTAGCTGAATATTAGCAGTCTTTAAGAGTGGCCGGTAGCACGGTGACTTTCATTCTCTGCTCCCCTGGTATATATATGTATTTAATATTTTTGTTTTTTTCGTATGTATATTAAAGTAGTTGACCTTTTACTGTAAACACTACTTATTCATGTAACACACGTTTGCAATTTAGTCTGCTGTTCTGTTATACTGCAGGTTCCGAGTACTAATAGATGATTGTCTCAAATGTATGTTTATAGCTCTTTCTCCACGGCGTCTGTTCTCTCTATAAAACCTCTGGAAGTCATGTTAATTGTATTCGTGGTCAATTTGTGTGCCTCTTTATAACTTTAGCTGCTGTTCTTGACGAGTCCATTACGCCGTCCATATTGGTATTCTATTGGATTAAAGATTATTAACTTCCCAAAACTTCAGTCTGCTCAATATATTACAGAACTATATACAAAGGGAACTGTTAGAAGCCTTTAATTTCTCGAACCAAAACCTCGGCCGTGAGAGGATTCTTGTTTAAGTTTACCTTGAGAGTTGAATATTGCTTGGTTCATCATAAATCTGACAGTGCTGAGTGTGTATAATTTCTGGCTTCGTGTTGGCGAGTGACAGTGTTGCTCTCACAGTTCAGGAGTTCAGATGCAGCAGATGTCTTCAGACTTCGACAGAGGAGAATAACTGCTCAACTACAGTATATATATTTGCTAGTAAATCGCTATATTTCGCTATAAATCAGCTATTCAGTTTACCTGTATAGTATAACGTACACAGGTCTCGATACGAGATCGGTAAACCAGCCAAAAACACGGTCAAAACTAATTTAGTGTTGGCCTACCGATCACGGTGTTTGCGCTGGTATGTATTATGACCGAGAGTAAAATGAAATGTGGCATAATACCTACGAAACGTACCTCAAAGAATAGCGTCGGCAAAATCTCAAAATGGCGACTGGACTGGAGAGAAATCTATTTGCACGCATACAATTTATGCATAATTTAACGCATGCGCAGAAATTTTGCTGCACGGAACAAAAATAACGGCCTGGCAGCCCGAGTAATAATTCTGCACGTATAAGCCAGTTCGTAAAATACAGAAGGACTGGGACAGAGAATTCTCTTATTTTTGTGATATTTAAATGCTTGCTATTCAGTTTTTATTTACTCAAACGCGTTAAACATGCTAATTTCGATGTAATCTTTCTTGTGCTGGGGTCCATTTAAAAATGAAATAAACTATGTTATGTATTTTATTAAATTCGATTAAATTTGCACACTCGGTCCAAGTCTTTTTGCAGTTTACGGAAGGGCTAATATCACCGCTCTGCAACGGAATCTTAAAAATTAATTACACAAAACATAGGGCAATTAGTGAAGGATGTACGCATGTATTTTGGCCAGATGTTGTGAATATCGTTTTAAACGAGGAATCTTGGTTTGTGGCGAATTTGACCGTTTATCCATTTAATCGAACCATGATGCGAACGCCATTGTCAAGTTTCTATTGGTGGTCAAGATAAACCATGAGTACCAAACGAGAATTTGCGGTTTTGATCAGCTCTCCCCGATTACATATAGTGGTCTTCTATTGGTTCAGTTTGCCTAGATACTCTTTGCGGAGAAAAACTATATAAGCAGTCTTTTTTAGACGACTAATATCAGCAACAATTTTGATATTCCATCTTCACTGAATAAGTGAAGTAGTTTTTAAGATCAAAGACGAAATGGCATCAGAACAAATTGACCATTTAAGGTGAGTAGTTTACTTGAATGAATCAATGAGTTTGGACTCCATGGACTCCATGGTCAAAAACAGAGGTTCTAATCTCTTCAAATTGTATGGGCACGCTGTGAGTAAATGAAATTCAGGCATGTTCTCAGATACAGAGAAACTACAATATACTATGCAGAACCTGCGTGGGTAATTGTTTGCGTTTGCTTTCCGGCAAAACAAATTACACTTGTATTCACTGTATATCTATAATAGACAAGAAAGTGTTCGTTCTGCTGTAGTCTATGTCAAAGACTCTATATCGACCGTTATGCTTTGATACTCAAAACAATACTAAATTATAACGCTTTGTTTTACGCTTTCAAAATCGTAATATCCGATGATACGAAATTCGATCGAGTCGCACAAAACGGTCGAGTCTTCAATGACTAAAATTTCGACCAAAGAACAACCTTGAACATCAAACAAGCTTGCATCAGTATAAAATGATTTGTTTTGCTTTGTAATTTTAATAAGTTTTAGTTAAGAATTAGCGAAAAAGTCGTTATTTTCCTATTTATTAGCATTCCGATATCCTCCCGGCGCCATTCAAAGCTTCGAACTTACAATATATCGGACGGCGATTTTCGGGGGTAATAATATATATAATTCACGCTCTTCACAATTTCTCTCTTCATGTTTTCTTCAACCTCGGCTTACTGACTAAGGTATTCAATAACAAACTATGGAATCGTGACGTTACTTTCTACTTTAAACAGTTGTAGTGGCTGTTGATCAGGTCAACATAATTCTAATATCCTCTTTTCATTTTGTAACGTAAACATGCAGAAGTGTGTGGTACAAATGATATAGTTTGAAAAGTGATTTTTGTTCTAATTTCTAAAATATATGCAGCTTTTTCAGACGGTAGTTTCCAAAGACCAACATCGCAATAACTATTTCTCTTACAATTCCCCATGAACTTACACCCGCATCAACTGCATGCCCGGTAGTAATTCAAGGCCATCAGTCTTAGTGCAGAAAAGGATTTAACCGAGATAATACTTTACTTTACGCCATTAAAATTTAATTAGATAAAGATCACTGCAAACAATTTTAAAAGTTACGGGTAGTCAGACGTCGATATCTTGCACCATAGGAATGTTAAGACCAAATCGAAGCCGGCACTCTAGTTTAATTTATCTCTTCTGTCATTTGCTGCAAAGATAAATACTAAAACACTAATGAAAGGATATTGCACGGAGGAAGTAGGAATACAAAGTTGGCGGTCCGTGTTCTAAACAAACTTGTGGGTTTGGAATATTATTATTAAATTAATTCTCTTCAATTATTTTTGTCATGGAACTCATTAAGTATACGATTTACTCAAACGTTTAAGTCTATTTGGATTACTCCACTCAAAAGTGTGCTACCTTTGATAAGCTAAAACAGGCACTACCACAGTGTCTCAATATGAGATACAGGATTTTGTTTCACCTAAAAGCGACCGGTTTACTTTAATACTAAAACTTGCCACCCGGAGGCTACTAAGTGGAGTTTGTAAACAAACCCGCCTCTCCTTTCCTTTCCTTGTTTTTGCTATATAAATTGTGAATTTTCCTTCAACCTTTCAAAAAAATGAAGATAGAATATTGGAATACACGAAAACCTCGGTATGCCTCTTTAAAAAAAGGAAAAAAGGAATCGCTTTCCCATCACCTTTGGGTGAATGATGAAACCTATTGTTCTGAGAAGATTCACGGTTTTGCAGCAAACTCTGCTAATTATATTGAACAACGCAACCCTTAAAAAAAGATTGATTCGATTTTCTCTGACCTTCATCATCTTTAGCATAATTGGACCCCCATTTGGAATTCCCAAACTTTGAAATACCAAAACTTGAAATTCGCTTCACTTCAAACGAAGAAATGGCTCCATTTTCAGTGGCGCATTTCGACCTAGGCCTTATATGGAAACTAGATTAATCACATTAGTATCAAGGTAAAAGTTACCGATGAAGGATTCTTGTAAAAAGGGTTATAACTTGAGCCAATGTATCGAAACTGGCTAATTTTAATGTTAATCTTGTGCTGTAGTTCTCAATACTAAGCCAATATGACAATAAGCGAATCCACTTTAGAGCACTCTTTCAGAGTATTGCCTGAAATTTAAGGTACTTCCTGCCAATGGAACTTTAAATGGGAGAACGCCCGATAGACCAAGATAGAGGAAATATTCGTTTAAAATGATCAAATAATCATATTCAAAAGATCCGTTAAATTATACGAATGAGTAAAGAAACTTGTGCCAAGGTTATTTTAACAAGGCCATGGCCACCCAACGAGTACTTTTTGAAATTCGTTTGAAACCAGTTGTATGCAGCTCATCTAGCCATTTTAAGGCGCCTATATACTATCAATGTCGTTTGACGTATTCTAGAAAGCTATTTTCTAGGTGGAAATCGCGTCAACCGAAAATACTATGGCAAAATATTCCCGGCCTACGAATTTGTTAGTAGTCTAGAACATAAACAAGAATTTTCTAGCCCAAGTAACTTCATGTTGCAAAGTTTTGTGGAGGTACGATTTTTTTAGGGGTTCTTTTTTCCTTTAGGCAATTCTTTTAGGTGACCTCCATTTGCTAAAGGTTTATTCTTTCGGATTTTAGATGTCAGAATTTCTTAGAGAATGAAAATGTGTTCTCGAAAACTTTAGGTGGCCGCTTCACTAAATGATTTGTGATAATGTGGGTTTTTTTTTCATTCCAACCAATGTTTTTTCCGGATCGTTCTGACTCTATTGATCAGACGAAAACGTACGAATATTTTAGGGTAAAGCTCTTACTCTATTGATCAGACGAATACGCACGAATATTTTAGTCTCCCTTTTAGTCTCCCTTTTCTTCAATAATTTTCTAGGGATTGAAAACAAATTTTCTAGCCAGTATTTAAGAAAACAATTTTCTGTGGACAATTTTTTCAAATCCGAAAGTTTTAGGCTAACTTACTCTCCCGAACAGCTTTTTAAAGGAAAACTTCGTTGGGTGCCCTTGTTTTAAAATACTTGCTGGCCGTTGGAATGCTATGCTTTAAAAAATGTTTGCACAAAACTTAGAACTTCTCAGCATCATAAGGTTTCGCTAGTCACTTCGATCTCACTTCAGTTGAAAGCGAAGCATCTCCAACTCGAGACATCAATTTTTGACAATTTCTGTAGTCTATTTTAAGTATTCCCCCATCCCTGGTACTGCCGGCTAGAAGCATATGCCACCTCAAGTATGTTAAGGCATTGAGCCAATTCTGATGAAACACTCTAAATTCGAGGTATTGGTGTTAGGTGGATTTTCATTCCCGACTGATGTCTGTTAGCGGGTAAGACTTCATGTTATAGCACACCACGATTCCCATAGTTAAACCCCGGAGTTAAACTAGGCCACTTCCAAAGTACAAAATTGTCCATTATAGTTGAGGTGTATTTAGGGTCGTTATAACATGATTTGGGGTCGAAAATGGTTAGGTTGTTTTTATTTGGGGGTTAGGTTTGCATTGAATCGTGATGTGCCCCTAATATAGCATGAAGTCTCTACCCTGTTAGCTGTTTTTAGATCGGGATATACTCGTACGATGTTCGGGATAAGCAATAGTGAACTTTTGGTTAGTAGTTCATATTTATTTTATGTCCACGCTGGCGAAACATTTGATGGCTTGTGGTTCACAAACTAGTGAATTTTTGGGATAATAAATTATCTCACAGTCGACCTACATTCAGTACAATTAATGTACAATTCAGTACAATTAACGTTTACACCAGAGCTTTTGGCCTCAACATCGATATCGCTCCCGTTCACTGGGGAATGAAAACTCTTACAAAGCGAAGGATTATCAGACATCCCTGGCTAGGCTAGTCTGTAGATGCCGCTTTCTAAGGTAAACATTTGGAAATGACTTACGCAAATAACAAGCTAAAAAATGAATTTCAAACTACGCTGGTAAAATTTTCCTAGGGGAACTTAGACAGTCTCGAATATTTTAAGGCGCTTTCATTGTCATTCCGAAATTCTTAGGTGTGGCAGAGGCCTTGACGAAAACAGAAAATTTTAGGCAACCTTTGTCTCATAATCTTAGCTTTCACTGATTACACCGAAACTTCTAGGGACTGTAAATTGGTTGTTGAATCCGACAGGGAAAAAAACTGCATCCAAAAATCTCAGGTATTAACCAGGTGTTTCGAAATACTCCGCATTCACTAACATGTGACCTGAAAATGTTTTGATGTTTTGCGATATTCGAGAAATCGAAAAGCGTAGAAATTTACCGATTTTTACAAAAAATTTCGGCGAACATATTCAATTTTTTCTTTATTCCGCCGATGTTCCGAAAATTGTAGCTCAAAATATCTGTACTCGCAGATTTAAGAAAATTCCGAAAATTTTAGCCAACGTTTTCCAATTACAGAAAAGTATAGACAACCTTTTTCATCCGAACAGATATTTAATCGAAAGTGGCCGATGGGTGCCCCTCGTCGAAGCGACTCGGGCGATATCGGTTTTCTCGTGCAATTTAACGTGGAATTACCTCGTCAGGCATGTGATTTTCCTATAAAACGTATTCTTTCTTAGACAATATTACACATGGAATGTAAAACCTTTCACTAACAAGACTGAGTCAGTCGCATAATAAAACTAAAAGTATTTATAGTGCAACTACAAAATTAATATTTCATAAGTAAGAACTCGAATGGTAATTGATTCCATTTGTGAATTTATTTCGAAAGTAAAGCGCTGTTTTCAGATGATTTCGAATTCATTTAGATGCTGAAAATTGTTTTAGTGTCGCATGTAAAATAATCTCGCGTGACTCCCAGAACTTCCTGTGAAATGTATCGCGTGACTGCTGCATTATTTATCATTTACGATGGTAGAAATAAGGCAATTACGATTTAGATTGTTTTATTTCAGTCTTCAGATTAATTCAATAACGGCACAATGAAAGCCGAACAGGGAAGTGCTCTGGAGAAAAGGCCGAGCTCTTGATCTTACGTTACTATAAAGCTAAGGTAACAACTATGCGTGGAATGGGGTGCAAGTCCCGCCTGTTACACGAAATAGACGAGAAAATTATATTAATACTAGAAGTAATCATAGATTATTAAAGTGCGTTCGACATGTTTTTTGTAAGAGAAAGGACTAGGCATCCTGTGGTAACACAAAAGACTGAAAGACTGCTGCAATGATGTGGGTGTTCATGTAAATAATCCTGATCAAAAATGCTTGTTTTTAACTAATGTGAAAATGTTCAATGTCTTGACTTATAAATTAATATACATTAATTAGATACATATGGGTATAAAACTTTAAATATTTATATTTATATTGTGTAACATTAAATCATTGGATGCATGTGGTGGTTATACATGTGGTTTATATGGTTATCATATATTTGAGCATTTGTAGCACATTTTGCTGTGTGGTATACAGTGTAAAGCAATAATTGGAGTTAGTGTAGAACACAATCAACCCTATAGCCGTATAGCTAGCTACGGCTATTCAGATGTGTATAAACTGCATTCCAGTTCCTAGTATTTACAATATTAAGCACTCTAGTGTAGAACATAAACTATATATGCATGTGTATAAAGTACACCCCAGTTCCTTCAGAGCATTGGAATTATTTTTCAAGTGAGAACATGGTGGTTGGCTGCAGAATATTGAGTGGCGTTGTTAGTTGCAGAATAATTTATGATGAATGTTGTTAGCCGGGTCCGGGATTTTATCAGCCTCTTATGGTTGTTTCAGTTCCCGTTAGAAATTCAGTGTAGATTAATTGATTAGGGAATTGAACACAGCAATGAACTCAGTACTTTGATCATGAATTTCCCTCACCTTGTACTGTGTTGATATTTAAGTTCCTTGCCATATCTAAGTGTCATTATAGATTAACTCTTTGCCTGAATGTAGTGTTAATTTGTATAACCAAGATGCACTCATGCATGTGTCACTGATGTGTAGTGTCACAACTCACACAAGATACGGGTGTTTAGAAAACTCAGGCCAGGTACTGTTTGTAGTTTTGGTATCTGTATTTACAGCGAAAAGCAGAATCCAATACAGCGAGCAAGCCAACAAAATTTTCGATCGCAGATTCACTTGGTGGATATAGTTCAGCACAAATTATGGCCAACTTGATTGTACTGCAGACCGCGCCGACAAAACAGACCATGTTTGACATCAGACTTTGTCTTATACTCCAGAGTTAGCACACACTTTCCCAATTTCCTAAGGCTTCGATAAATCGTAGCAAATTATTCGGTTTTTACTGGATAGTTCAACATAAATAAATAATTATGGCCGAGTTGAATGGTCAAGTATTTTACTTCTTTGGGCCTTTCTAAGTACTTCTTCGGGCCTCTGGAACCCAGAGTACAAGTAATGTTCAAGGTGCAAAACAGACCATATTGTACTTTGTCAGTCCTCCAGATGTACTTCACACTTTCCTCAGGCTTTGCCCAATTGTACTTGCGAACCTTTGAAACATCATTGTATTGGATTGTCGGAAAATAAGGCAAGTAACTTACCGATCGCGAGCAAAACAGAAACCATACGAGCGGCCATTTTGGTAAAATGAAGAAACCATGCCACGAGGCGGTAAATACCTGCGTGCGCAAATGTGCCCCAGAACGAGGTTATTCGACATACATAGTCCAAAAAAAGTCGATTGGCTTCCGCCTGGAAACGCACAGGTAGCCCACACATCACCACAGGGTGCGCCATGCAAGATTAGTATGCGTTCTCCTTCGTCGAACGCAATTATTGACAGACATGGTATTGGGTCCCCATAAATCATTAAGCTGTGACGTCATCGGTCACGTGATTTGCCCGTATCTAGTAATTAGGTCATGTAGGTACTTCATGTAGGAAGCACATAAATGTCACCAGGTCAATTAGGTGGTGACATTTATGTGTTTCCTACATGAAGTACTTACTTGACCTATCATTGCACACAGAAGAGGACATTTGGTATTGATCATCGCTTTCACATACTTTTACTAAACTTTTCACTTGAGTAACCCCTTAACTACTTGGATGAATCAGCCGTTTATTTTTTTAGGTGCGTCTGTTTGAGATTTTTTGAAAGGCCCCTTTAAATATCTAAATGACAGTTTTCGCTACCCTTTTCTATACATCAACTCGTGAAATCCCTACCCTTTCATATACCTCCAGCCTGAAAAGGTAACCTTTCGGGCAGAGCCTCCCCGTATAGTCCATTATAGGGAGTACCCCCCCCCCCCCCTGGGGGGATTTACATGTATGTTGTTCTCCATGCAATTGAGGTTTACATCTTGTGTGGACTACTTCGTCAAATAGGTAGAAATGAAACAGTGTTGATATGAAAAGCTAGTTTGTAGGGCTGTTTTCTGGAGCTAGCATGTAGTTTGCACTATACTATAGCCCAGTACTTGTATCAATCGCCTGATGACAGCAAGACAATCAGATTGCAGCATTGATGTTAGAACACTATTGGTTTCTACTAAGGGACAAACTATATTTTTTACTTTACAAGTTAGTTTAAAGGAATTACTCCATATGCAAACAATTTATTTTAAATTTGCAGCCTGTTTCAATATTTTTGATCCTCCCTCCAAAAAACAATGGTCCGTCCCTAATAAGAAATAGAAAGGTATTGGGCAAAGCCATTTAATTGAAATAATCCCCATTTCTCGAGCCTAAATCGAACCTAATTTCAAACAAATCCGCCCGTTGGGATTCGTGACTGGGAGAAGTTGGCAACGCTTAGTAACGGCTAGCTGCCAAAAGTTCACGGGCTCAGAACGTACGTATATATCTTATTTTGAACACACCTCAACGTAAGCTGGCAATATGGCACAGTGGTTTAGAGCGCGCGCTTTCGATCCAACGACCGGAGTTCGAGTCTACCCAGGCACTAAAAAAAAATGTTTTACTTCTTTTTCTCCTTTCTCAGTTTTATTTAATCTTTTCCTCTATTTTAAACAATTAGAGCCGCCTTCTACATGAAAAACATTGTTGTCTATTGGCTCTCAAGCCCTGACCAAGGTCCAGGAGCCCATTGCCTCAACTATTAAAAACCCATGATACTGTGAAGTTACTTTTCTGGTTACTTTATAAACATGTTGTCGACGTTCAAGAGATCATAAGAGCTAGAAGGAAAGCTCGCTGCGTAGAAGAGAAAAGCTGGGATATCTGTTTCCTTTTATTCTTCGATTCGAGCCTGGTAATTAAGTTTATATGCAAATTAATGTACCAGTTAATTTTAACGGGCTTTCTGTTGATTCAAATCCGGGTTCGAATGATCGCATATAAAGTACCGTACCTTAATTTATTAAAACTGTTGTGTTCGATATTTTCACAAGATTTTATGTAATTACGAGGTAACGAGGGAATTTGTTATGATATCAGTTCTCATCATCGCACTACTGAAAATCGAGGTCATGAGCGTGCACGGTTGGGGCTTGAAAGCCAATAGACAACAATGTTTTTCATGTAGAAGGCGGTGTGCCTGGTGTAGACTCGATCTCCGGTCGTTGGATCGAAAGCGCGCGCTCTAAACCACTGTACCATAGTGCCAACTTTCGTCGAGGCGTGTTCAAAATAAGATATATACGTACGTTCTGAGCCCGTGAACTTTTGGCAGCTAGCCGTTACTAAGCGTTGCCAACTTCTCCCAGTCACGAATCCCAACTGGCGGATTTGTTTGAAATTAGGTTCGATTTAGGCTCGAGAAATGGGGATTATTTCAATTAAATGGCACGAGGCTCTTGGAATAGATACTGTTGTGCTATTATTTGAGGTCTAGTTGCGGTTGGTATTGATTTTGAATGAAAATTCGAGCGCGATGTTCGAGTGATTGGCATCGAGAAATGGCGGTTGCGTCCGTCCTTGCCTTCTTTCTTAGTTGGAGAGGTCGAGGGGTAAAATTTGAACAGAATTCGCTGAAATTGCATACAGAGCCCAACGAAGAACAGATAAAGACTTCAGGTGAGTTTTCATTGATTTTATTTCAGTATTTCTGGCCTAACGGATACAACCAAATATTCGTTAAAAATCTCATACAAACCCTTATAATTTAAAACACAAACAGAGCTTGGGTTTCCTGTGACGCGAGCAGCTCGATCGTTTCACTTTGGTCAAATTCGGACTGTTTACGACTGGAACCTGCAGTATAACAGAACAGCAGACTAAATTGTAAACGTGTGTTGCATGAATAAGTAGCCGTTTACAGTAAAAGGTCAACTACTTTAATTTGCATACGAGAAAACAAAAATATTAAATTACATACATGTATATATACTAGACTGGGCTGATACCGGAAGTGAGTCACCGGATATCGATATGTAGGCTTTTGAACGGAATGACTTTGATATGGGTTACCTGTGTATGTCTTCTATGTTTATCGATGTGTCACTTGCCTGTTCACAGGCCCTGGATACTAAAAAAACGAAATCTGACTGGGATAGACAACCTCTCCCCAGTCTCCCTCTTCTTTTCGTCCGCTATTTTGTTTTCGCCACGTTTTATTTTCATCATTTTCCCCAGTATCTAGAGCCTGTGAACAGGCTAATGTGTCACCGATACACCGGCCTGCGAGACAATAAACTTTTTGAGCCCCCAGTATTATAGGTCAGCACACTAATATACACTGTACATCCACGAGAAATCAAAATGGGCTGGTCACATTGCATTTTTAAAGTAACGATTTTCCCAAATGGAGTGTAATTAGATAAGCAAGAAATCGTTACTTTAAAAATGCACTGTGGCCGGCTCATTTTTAGATGAAATTTCCAGTTTTTGTAATCATGTGGTTG